>VZRW01012816.1:20229-71703 GCA_013398125.1 Aegotheles bennettii | reverse complement strand
AGATTCTGTGATTCTGTAATTGCACAGCATTTATGCTGTATTTTGTTCTAGCAGAAAACTTAAAGTAGTGTCTATTTCTCGTTCTGGTGCATGTAATCTTGGTAGAGAGATGCCCTGGATATCAGTCTTGCTAGCAGCTAATGTTCAACAGCATTGCGTTTTCATGTTCCATTCATTCAAGGTGTGGATTCTATTTTTAGCCAGTGTAATTAGACTTTAAAACTTTTGCTACTGTGACACCAATTCCATTTGCAAAATTACTTTGATCAGAAACAACCTCAACAAGCTGAGTTATGCTTGGCTCACTTATTTTGAGTGTAATGGCTCTAATAAATGAGTTGCAGTAACTGACTTTGCTTTGCTGTGAAAGACTGAGGTGTGCACCTCTAAGTTTAACTCCAGTTCAACAGATCTGTACTATTTTGGCTGGGACTTGAAGTTCTGGGTGTGCTTTTCTGCAGGCTGTAATTGTCTCTGCCAGACCCAGTAAAGCTCAATTATTATGTGGAATATCTGGTGCTTCCACTTCAGTGAGACTTTGCTGCTTCCTAGGTATGACTTGCATTACCTTCAGTGATTACAGTCAGTGAGCTGTATCTTAAAACTTCCTTTTCTCTCAGAAAGAACTTGAGCTGTGAAATACAGCTGCACTTTTTTTGACAGTCAAGTACTACAGGGTAGGTCTAAGACTGAGGTAAGGGCTTGAAATAAATTTTCATGTAGTATTCAGTTGGACTAAGCACAGGTCTATCTAGATGACATTAAAGAAAATGCTGATTATTAATAAAATCAGAGTTGAGAGGTACAAAGTCAGGTGTTTTTTATAGAAGGCTGTTTCTATGGATCAGAGAAGATATCAGCTGTTGAAACCTAGTTTTTTGATATGTTCATGGAGCTCGTTAAAAACAGAAAAGTGTAATTTTTTTTCTACTGTATTGGAATGTTTTCGCATTGTAATTCTACTGGCTTGCCACTAGTCAGACAAAGGCAGCCATAAATGGGTTTGAAGATGATGTGGCTTCAAGTTGAGTAGCTGTAGGATGAAAGGCTAGGTCCAACGATGTTAGGGTTGTGGATTTAATCAACAACTTCACTAGCAACAGCACACTACCTGTAATCTCACAGTATCATAAAAATCTCCAACTGGCTAAAATGTGGATGCATACAGGTATTTACAAATCTAACTCTTTGATATTATTAATATAACTTTTTGTGTATTTACTAATGCTTTTAATGCAATAAATCCTGCTTTTTTTAATACCAAATGTGAAGCTAAGAAGGAAGTTTAGACTGAGAGCAGACACTTCCCCATGGTGAGAGCTAAGTACTTCAAATATTTTTGGTTTGGGTTAAATTACATAGAAACATAAGTCTATCTTGCTTTCAGTGAAATGCATATCTGTATTTCTATATTAGACCCCTCTAGAAAGTTTTCTCACAGAATGGAGTGACTGTCACTTTTGTGATGGATGTATATCATAATCCTGCTATGACATAAGAAAAACACTGTCAATCACTGTCTAATTTTTCAGTTCTCTTACCCTGAAAAGTGTAACAGCAGCATATTGTAGCCACCTGTAATACCCCATATGTAAAACACGATCTTTGACTCGCTTCCCCAGAATGAAGAAATGTTTTTCATAAACAATTATAACTTTTTAGGTGTTTCTGGTACTCCCGTGGAAAAAAACATCACTTTGGGCAGTGCATCTAGAATTGAACTGTCATGCAGATTGGACAATAAATATTCTCATTTCAAAAGTCTGCAAGTGACTTGGAAGAGAGGAAATGAAACAGTCAGACACATCAATAAAACTGAAAACAGCTGGAGCATCCAGTAAGTAGCATTCCTTACAGTTTGACTTGCAGGATCTAAGGAGTTATCACATGCATATAGACTGCTGAAGACTGGTCATCTGTATTTGAGAAAAGAGCCAAATGTAGTGACTAATATATGCCCATAGTCAACATATTAAAGCTTCTGGAAAAGAAAAAGGTTGTGATTACCTTAAGCATAGAGGAAGGGCTCTTGTTTCTCTTCTAGTGCTAGAAAAAAAAGGTTTGTTCAGTACAAAAGTGTAGAATTAAGGACATGGTTCTTTGAGATCCAGTCAGTTCTGGTTCTGTAAGTGAGGTAGTCTTAGTCTGAGATTGCTGAAATACCTCAATTTCTTTTTCCACACACCCATTTTTCACATTCTCTTTTCCACCTTGCTGGTGCTTTGCAGGCCTGAAAGACATCAATGGCCAGGTTTTTTTTCCATAGTTAACAAAAGACAAGAAATTAGCTTTAGAGTAAAGATGTTTTGGATTTTTTTAAAGTTTTTTTAACTCTTTCAAACCTCTACAGAGACTCAAGAAATGTTAAATTTTTTTTAATTGATACAGTTCATTGAACTTCAAAAATCTGTAAATGGGCTAATTTTAACCAGGTAGCCTCCAGTTAATTCTGTATTGCTTTGGCTTCTTATCCTCAATAATTTATATAAATTTCTATTATAGAAATTGTGGTGAAAACATACTTTTACTTTTCTACTCCATATACACAAACACGACTGTCTGAATCTCTTTCAAAATGCCATGAGATGTATAGCTTGCCAACAGAGAAGATGCTGGACTTCATTAGATGACGGCTCTGAAGTTTTCCTGTGTTGGAGCATGCTAGCCATTGACAGGCTTACTTTAGAAAGAACAAACCACTTAAGTAATCTCTTCTGAAGTCCTACATAGTGTATGCTATATAGTTCACATGGTGAACCCATGTCTAATTCGGTAACCTCTTGGTCTGTTGCTTAAAGATGTTTGGCCTTCTGTGAGCAACAGTGGTGAAAATGGTGTTTATGTTCCCAGGTGTGCTTGTGCACTTCTGTTTTCTTAAAGTCACACTGTTTCTACCTTGCATTAAACCTGAATCACAGAATGTTGGGAGTTGGAAGGGACCTCATCTAGTCCAACCCCCCTGCCAGAGCAGGACAACCTAGAGCAGGTCACACAGGAATCCATCCAGTTGGGTTTTGAATGTCTCCAGAGAAGGAGACTCTATAGCCTCTCTGGGCAGCCTCTTCCAGTGCTCTGTCACTCTTACAGTGAAAAAGTTCTTCCTTATGTTCACCTGGAACCTCCTGTGTTCAAACTTGCACCTGTTCCCCCTTGCCCTATCACTGGATATCACTGAGAAGAGCCTGTCTCCATCCTCCTGACACTCACCCTTTACATATTTATAAACAATGGGGTGACACCTTGATTTCCTTTTCTCCAAGCTAAAGAGACTCAGCTCCCTCAGCCTCTCCTCATAAGGGAGATGTTCCACTCCCTCAATCATCTTTGTGGCTCTGTGCTGGACTCTCAAGCAGTTCCCTGTTCTTCTTGAACTGGGGGACCCAGAACTGGACACAAGACTCTAGATGCGGCCTCATCAAGGCAGAATAGAGGGGGAGGAGAACCTCTCTCAACCTACTAACTGCACCCCTTCTAATACACCCCAGGATGCCATTTGCCTTCTTGGCCACAAGGGCACATTGCTGGCTCATGGTCATCCTTCTATCCACCAGGACTCCCAGGTCCCTTTCCCCTTCTCTGCTCTCCAGCAGGTCAGACCCCAGCCTATGCTGATACATGAGGTTGTTCTATCCCAGATGCAAGACTCCACACTTGCCCTTGTTGTATTTCATTAAGTTTCTCCCCGCCCAACTCTCCAGCCTGTCCAGGTCTCACTGCATGGCAGCACAACCCTCTGGTGTGTCAGCAACCCCTCCCAGCTTTGTGTCATCAGCAAACTTGCTGAGGATACATTCTGTTCCCTCAGCCAGGTCGCTGATGAAGATACTGAACAACACCGGTCCCAGTACTGACCCCAGAGGGACTCCACTAGTCACAGCCCTCCAACTGGATTCCACCCCATTGGCCACAACTCTGACTTCTTCCTTTCAACCAGTTCACAATCCACCTCACTACCCCATCATCCAGACCACACTTCCTCAGTTTAGCTGCGAGGATGCTGTGGGAGGCAGTGTCAAATGCCTTACTGAAACCAAGATAAACCACATCTACTGCTCTACCATCATCTATCCACCTAGTTACCTAGGTGGATATCTAGTGTTTTGCTGAAATACTAGGTGAAATCCTAGTGTTTCAGTGCTGTATGATCCTTGCTCCACTACTAATCTGTTTTTTTAGAATGTTAAATTAGCAGTCACTAGTAGTTGTAGCTAGAAAGAAAATAAAGCTAAAAAGCAAATTGGTGTAACTCTTTTTTTAAGATTGAGGATCTTGGATAACAGTAAGCTGGGAAGTTACAGTTGCACTCTGAAAGGTGAAGAGGAAGTCGGCGCTATGTTTCATTTACAAGGCAAGTTATTTTAAATTTTTTCACCTTGAGCATTGAAATCCTGTATTAATATGATTTCTGGATAATATGAAAATTGCAACTTGGTTTGTTAAGCAGTGTCAAGCGAAGTGAGAATCACTATCAAATGCATTTCTATAGCATGGAGAGAAGAAGAATTTTGAAGCAAAAACCAAAAGCCTTTTTAACAAAATTTGCTTACAACCAAAAGAGCATATAAGCCTACTTTTCTCCTGAATGAGTGATTTTTTTTTTCCCTTCCCTCTCCCTTCCTACAGCAGGAGTGAATACTCATCACTTTCTGGGGAATGGGAGGAAAGGATGGTGTCTCAAAGAAATTTTTCAAAAAGCAGAGCAATGAGTTAAAAGTTTGGCCTGAGATTTGATGTTGCAAGAGGAGCAATGCTTGACAGAGTGGAGGCAGGTTTTTGAACAAATTCAGTTGTATTTCTGAAACATCAAGTTATTCTTTAGTGCATCTTTCATTCTATATAATAATAGAAGAGCTCTTATATTAGCATGCTTCATTGGGCAGTATGAGTGCCCTTTCTTCTGTTTTGTATTCTCTTCTCCAGTAATGTTGCCCTTGACAGTAGTCAGCAAAATCCAGTTGAATGGAACACATAGGAAAATAAAACAAATACAAGCTGCTGGGAACCTTCACCTCTAATGAACTATTCACTTCTCTGTTCTCACCATCCAAATTTTGCAACAAGCAAGGCAAGCATTTGATCTGTGAAAGCTCCAGAGGCTGTGATACATAAGAACACTGTCTCCTAAATACCCTAACTCTTCCAATGACTACCCTAACCTCAGCTGAACTAACCAGCAGGGCTTTACAACTCTGTGCTGCAAGCTGGCTTTGTTCAGTGGGGTATTTGGTAATACAACTTGAGGAAACTGTCATGTATGTGTAAGTCTTAGAATCATTGATGTTGGAAGATACCTTCAAGATAATCCAGTTTAACAGCCTACCTCCATCACCACTAAACTGTATCTGGAATAGTAATGTCGATAATCTACTTTCAACCCTTCAGCCAGGGGAGACTAGCTTGCAATACCCAAGAAAAGAGAGACAGAATTGTAGTTTATTCAAGCCTTTTAATCTCTAAAAACAGTTACATGTGTTTCTTGCCAACATGTGGGTAAAGTTTAGTTGAGTGGTTACCCAAGTATTTTTAAATTTAAAAAAAGTCAAAGGAGACCTTATTCTTTAGAAAGTTTACAGTAACTATTTCAGTAAGAGCAGTAATGACTCAATAGGGAAGTCATCTTTTCCAGAACAGTGCTTAGGACTAGTTGATTTATTACAAAATGAGAGAATTGCTTCACAATGGTTGAATGCTGCCACTTCTGATGCCATAAAAAGTACTAGCTTGACACTTTTCAAGATTAATGCAAGAGTGAAGGAAATGGGAAAAACAAGTCCTTGAAGCTTCTAGCCAATAATGCAGAGAACAATTCTCAAACTGGAAGATGAGTAATGTGTTGGTATAGACTTAGTGGCTAAAGTTGTCACTGCTGTAGCTAACTGCGATAGCTTTTCCAATAGGCAGTTAGGCATTACTGGATGTGTTGCTTCTCCTTCCCATCCCCCCATTCTGTCTTGGCATAACCGTGCAGATTTTGAGGAGCTGAGCTTTTACCCAGGTCTGCAGAAAACTAACATTTTGAGATGATATTCATGTCCTTAATCAAGCCTAATGTGGTAAAGGTATTGCTGGTATGCCTGTAACTGTCCTTTGACACTGGTCAGCATGGTTAAATCTTTTGGATGACCACATAAACCTATTTTGCTGCCTACAAGGGTTTTTCATTTGTTTGCACATGTCCCATGGTTTCCCACCCTACTTTTGTTGTTTTCTCTTCTGTAACTTGCAAAAGAAGTGGCAGCAGTTATTAGTAGAGTTGTCCCGCTTACTGAAAGCAGTGCAGATATTCTGCCACTACTCCTTAGAAGGATAGTGTTTAATGATTAAAACAAATACATATGGAGTGAGAAGACTTCAATAGTAATGAAGCTGGACTGATACATGGTGCAGCGAATTCTGAGGTTGTAAGCAGTGTTCTTGTTGCCCAAATTGGTTTCATATATATTTATGGAATGGAGGTTTTAAAGTTTGAATGCTCAGAGAAGTGAACTTTTTAGGACAATTAATTTGTGCTCAGCCAGTCAGCAAGGGGAGGAAACAAGAACAATCTTAATTTATACCAAATTGTTCTATCATAAGTGCTGAAAGCAAATTCTTTGCCTGTTTAGTCTTGTGTGACCAATATAATGTAAATGATGGATGGGATCTGTACTTACAAGATAGAGCAATGAAACTTGAAGTAAAATTTAAAATAATGGATCTGAGGAAAACATGCTGTTAAACACCCTGATAAAGAGGGAAAGAGGGAAGGGGAAATACCTACTGAATCATGATTTATTTGCTCATCCCTATCTGTGGGATGCCTCAATACACTCAGCAGCCCTTTTTTGGCTTTTGCTCTTGGAAGGCTATGGGGCATATGCAATTAAAATGGCTGAGACAGGCAGCTCTAAATTTATAATCTGTCTTGTTTCTTGTGGCCATGTTCTGTTCTTAGCAAGATTGGACCAAAAGTCCTCTTTACTGGCATGCACCCACAAGTCATTACTTCTGCTTAGAAAATGTTTGTAACTACAAAGCTCCCTCAATCTGCAGTTTTTTGTTAATTACCAAAAAGTTCTCTGCATGCAGAATTTACCAGATGCCACTATGTGGTAGCGTTATAGCTGGAAAAGACTTCCATCAGTTTGGGCAAATTGAGTGAAATTGCAGAAAGATTAGTATGATTGTTTCTAGTATACTAGAACTGAGGCATGTAGCTCACAGCTGTCAAGGAAGGGAACAAGGAAATGGGCAAAGGTAGAAATCAGTCTGATTATCATTTGTTTTTCAGTATTAATTGGTCACTTTTAAGATCATTTGGCAACTGAGAGCAGGATTCCTGTAGTCTCTGCACAAGTTCTGTATGTGAAATACCAACCTAAAATGGCTATTCATTTAGATCATGTCATGTATGATAGAATAATCTGTGTTTATGGGAAAAGAAAATGAATGGACTACTATAAATATGTATCTAAATATATTTACCTTTTTGTAATACTGTAATTAAAACCTGAATGTCTCACTTGATGAACTTTCCTGCTTGTTCTTAGTACCAAAAATTGAAGGAAAAGAAAAACCCATAATCAGTTATGAAGGAGATACAGCTGTAATGACTTGTGAAAGTTCTGGCTATACTCCTATTGCTTGGACTTGGTATATGACCAATGGAAGTGAACAGGTAAGGTTTTCGTCTGTTGGCTAAGCAAAACAATGTGGCAAAAAACAAGTACAGAGACTTTGTAAAGTATAATGACTTTTCACTGTAGGCTGTACAGATTGCATTTCCAGTAAAGTTAATGTAGATCTGCACGTAGAAAAAAAATCTGATGTTTAGTCGTATTCACTAGTATAAGGATGTAGTTTTTGTTCTGGTTTGAATGATGTTTCTTTTCCAAAAAGTTCCTGTGATGTTCTTACAGCCCATATAAAAGTAAAACAAATCAGATGACTCTAAAGATACTTGTCTTTACTGTATTAATGTTACACTGCTCAAATCTTAGTACTTGATATAAAAAAAACTTATCATAGCAGCACACTGTTTTAAAGACATGTAAGGTAATGGAGGCTTGAGCAAGAACAGGAGTATATCCCTTCTCTTCCTCCTCCCCCTGGTTAGAAGTACTTCTGTATTTCCCAGCCTGTATAACCTCTCTGGGGCACTAGAGACATGAAGGAGTCTATCCTGTGCTGGAGACTGCTGTGCCACTTGATTCTGAAGCAGCTGAAATCTTCTCATTTCTGCTCCTGCCTTAAAGGCCATGAGGAAAAAAGTCTTGCTCAGCAGTTTTCCTTCTTCACATACCCACCTTTCACATACCCACCTTGGAAGCATGGTCACTTAGTTCTAGCTCTTTTCTGGGGGAACGACTGTCAACTGAGAGGAGATAGAGGTCTGTCTCCTGTTCTGCTAGAGAGTGGCATTGACTCTCAGCACATTTCCCAGTGAAGCAGCATTCCCAGCTCAGCTTCCTTGAAAGTGTATGCTTTGTGCTGTGGTGAAACCTGGACATTAGATCCCAAAACCTGAGAAGGCCTTTGTCAATGGAGAGTCGGTAAAGTCAAGGGTACTTTTCATCTGATCTTAAATCGACTAAAACAGGTCAGACAACTTCACTAAAAATAAATTCTAAAATTTCTAAAGATTCCATTGAATGTAAAGGGAATCAGGGTGACCAGCTAAGATAAATCCTTCCTTTGGAGGTGGACTAAGCATGCTCCACAAATGCCACTTGTTCTTAACTCATTTTACATCTCTCTATCTAGACTATGCATCTTTTGATAATAAATAATTTGATTAAACACTTACTGCATTAATAAGACTTATAATATGTATTTTATTTTCAGATTGCGATTAATATTAATGACTCTTTGCTGGCAGACAAATATGTAATTAATACAATATCTGCCAATGTAACCCATCTGAAGATACTTGAGCTCACCAAAGAAGATGATGGTGTATATTGGTGTGAAGCTGCTTTTGAACTAGGGAAGAGTAAAGGAAAACTGAAGCTTAAAGTTCTGTCCTTCATGGTGCCTCTCAAACCCTTTCTAGCAATTGTGGCTGAAGTTGTTGTTTTAGTAACTATTATTTTCCTTTATGAGATGTATTTGAAAAAGAAGGAGAAACGTGCAGGTGAGGTTTTTTAAGTCTTTTCTAGCTTTCCATTGAAATTGCAGCCAAAGGTAGAAAGGAAGGATAGTACCCATAGCACTTCAGATCTGAAGTTCAGTGTGATTTTTCACTTTTGCATATTTTTTCTGATAAAATACTTTCTTCTATAACACTGCATTGGTTTAAATTTTTAAATCTCTGCAATGAATCTAGAATTCAGGTACAAAGTGCTTTCAATAAGCAATACTTTCTCATGAAGGGTTTGATATAGTCCTTATTTTTTTCCTTACAAGACAAATTTTGTATAGATGTGCCAGATTTTATGTATATGCTTATGTATAATATATATGGTATGTATATATGAATATTTTTAATTTTATACATATGTGTAATAGATAACATGATATATATAAAAATCAGATTAATAAAACTTGATCTAAGCTTTTTGAGAAATTTACAATTCCATTAAATAGAGAAACAAGGTAATTAAATTACAAATTTAACAAAACTAGTTAAGTAGAATTTAATTATGTTTAATTATATTTACTCAATGCATAAACAAACATATTTTTTCTACTGTTTATTAAATTGACACCTTATATAAATCTTTTTCTGTTACACAGAAGACGGAAGAGAATTTGACCAAGTTGAACAACTGTAAGTAAAGAATTTGTATACTATAGTTAATTACCTCTTTTGCATATTAGTGTGTTTTATAAAATTATATTTTGCTGTTGACACAGTTGGTAAGGGTTAATGATGAATGTGAAAGTACAGTTTATTCATTTCTTAGACTTCCTAATTCCAGAGTGAGTAGAATGTTGTTTTCTACTTGGCACTTAATTTTCATCATTGGAAGATACATCACTTTTTTGTGAGAGCACCATGTGTTCTGACTGTAAACTCATTCTAGATGGCTATAACTGTGAGGAAAAACATTTTCAGGTGGGAATTTTACAGAAGAGTCTTCGAAATTTTTCTCATATGTATTTTTTTGTCCACATTAACATAAATTTCTCACTTGCATGTGATCAAAGCCCTGCCTGTCCTAGGTAAGCCTGTGTTTGATGGGGTGTTGGAAGCTGGTGGTGTTGGCTGTTTTGGTGGTAACTCCAGGCCCCCTGGAGGGGCCCTTCACTGCTGGTGACTTGGGCTCCCTGGGCTCAGGAATGGCTGCACTATTGAAGCCGGAGGAGCAGGTGTAGGCACTTCTGTTGCTGTTCTGCTTGAGGGTTGGTGCTCGGATGCTGGCTCCCTCCTCCTTAGGATGATGCATTTTCTAAAGGCTTGATTGCTAAAATAACCTCTACTTCTCTACCTCTTCCCATCCTTTGAATCCTAGTCACTTCATTTGACCTGTTAACTTTCCTTTTTTTCAAGATGCAGCCTAGTAGTTCCTCTTTAAAGATGTGTTGAGTCTACTCCAGTTTCCTTCCCCTCAGTCCCTTCTGTGTTCTTATGTTTATCTCCTTTTTTGTCCTTCTGAGTAGTGCTGTCTTTCCATTTTTTTAATTTTGTGCTGCAGTGACCTTCTTTGTTTCCCTGTGTTGTATTCACTTTCCCATTCCTTTTTCCAGTGCTAGATGAAAATATATTTTACTGCTTTCCCCTTTATCGAAACAGCTTTAAAGCTGCAATTCAATTACACTATAAAGTGGGGATATGTCTTGGGAATATAGTAGGCTATTATACTGCAGAGTGTTTGGGGATATGTCTTGAGTTGAAAATTGAATAATTGCCCTTGTTGCATAACCCTGCTTCTTATAAACATGCTGAAACTGTATTACAATAGGGCTGTAATGCAGTATAGTGCACTAAAATAATGTTCTTATGCTTGAGATGTGGTTTTGATCAGCTGCTTGATTTTCACCTTGGAGTTCTATCTTAGGTAAACTCATATGAGAGGAATCTTAAACCATGTACTTCTTGCCTGACTTTAGTAGCAAAAAGTTATTTCAACTACTGGCTGTTTAGAAGATAGATTTGTGTTACAGAGAGAATGGCTCCAAAGGAATTTTTCTGGTTTGTAATGTCAAGTGGTGACTAATATACAGCAACTTGGTTGATGACACCATAATTAAAATGTCACATACATCAATATATTGGGTGGGAGGCTAGTGATTCAGAAACAGAATATTTTTAGTGAGAGAATTGTTAATTCAAGTCTTGATTGTGGCCAAAGCCATATAGCATTGGAAGGAACAATCATATTATTGTTTCAGACCATGTTCTGAGGATGTTGAGCTGTATATTGCTTGTAAATTATTTATCTTTCACTTTGTATACAAATTCTATACACTGAATGAAATTACAGTACAACAATCACTTCTGGGAGTACTATCACTGTTACAATTTCTGCCCAGAACTTTGTGGTATTTCTGAGGGAGATAGAGTTCAGCCTTTACTATTTGGCTGAAAGACTTCAAGAGTCAGTATTTTGGTTGCTTAAATTTTGTTTAATCTTTTTTTTCCTTACAACTTCACATGCTAAAAGAGAGGAATTCAAATCCATTTTAGATATACTCTGATTGGATTGTGGGACTGGAATGATTGTGCTCATTCTATACTTAAAAGCTGAGTTTTGGAGTTTAACTTCTCTTTCTTACAGTAAATCAGAAGAAAGCAATGGTCTGGAAAGCAGTAGTGCTAGGCACAGAAAAATTTAATCTGGTTCCTAAAAAAGGTAAGTAAGAAATGAAAGAGACACCAGAGTTGCCTTTTTTTTTCAAGCAACTTAAAACAAGGGCAAAGAAATCCAGTTTACCATCCCAAGCTTTTTTTGTTGTTGTGGGAACTTCATAGTCATAGAACGATTGTTTAGATAAAACAATATATAATCATTCATGATGTAAGTAAGAAAGTGAATCCAGAATGTTTTCATTCAATGCTGTCATCATTGTGGTTTAATAGTTCTGTTCACCCATGCAGTCCTTAAAATAAACCCCAGATAAACATGTTTAATTGCTTGGCTCCTGATCATGAAACACTTTTGTGAATGCCACAGTAGGTGCTGAGATGCATAAGAATTGCTGATGCATCCAAAATCCTGCTCTTCCAGGATGTACTTGGGATGTTCAGTGAGTTAATGGAAGAAGGGTGCAAGTTTAACAGCAAGTGGGGAATGTGATGTTACCAGAGATACGAAACAAGGGATTATAGGAGTCTAGGAAAGAAGACACATTTTAGTAAGTGGTGATTGAAGGGATTAGTGGCAGAAGAAGCAAGCAGAGGGTATGTAGCCCTGTAGAAACGGTATAATGAACTTGCCTGTTTCTGTGTGGTTTTTATATAATCACAGGCTGCTTCTACTTATGCCAGCTGGAAATGCTTGTTAGAGAATGGTCTGTCAGCTGACAGACCAATCTTACACACTTGAGCTATTTCCCCTTGTTATTCCCCCCTGCATCTGGCACCCCAGTTTCTCATTTCAAGTTGAGGTGTGAGTGACTCTGCATTTATGTCACTGCTGATACTGTGTTTCCTTATCATAAGCCATCTACCTGAAGGAAGATTGTTTCCATACCTTTTGTTTTAAAGAACAGAAGTGTCAGGTAAAGTTCATATAAAGAATAACAGATCAGAAAACAATCAAGAACAAATATTTTCCAAGAGTATATTTTCTTTACTGTTTCCTGCACTTCATTGTACTTGTTGATTGCTGTGACTTAGGTACTCAAGGATTTATCCCATATTGAATCTTAAGGTCCCATTCTTGTAAAGACCTTTTGGCACATGACACTCAACAATGACTAAGGATTCAGATTTGTAAATTGGACCATTCCAAACAATTGTAAAATATAAACTGGAATTAAGCTTATATTCAAACAAATATGGGAAAATATTAAGCAGCAACATAATAGAATTCATGGTATAAGGAAATGTGCTTATTCTTTTTTAGTTGAGAAGAGTTAAGCCAACAGAAGTGGAAATCGTCACAAAGCTACAGAAGATGTATGCAGCTATGCATTTTAAACATCCACTATGCTTCTAAGTAAACTCCTCTACATTTATGAGAAATAAGATGCTTTTAAAATAGCTATGAAACAGCTCATTTTATACAGACGATAAATGTATGCTGATATACTGCATTTAGACCTTTGCTGGCTGTAACGCTGTTTGTCACTTTGTTACTAAAACGTGGTTTTATGTGATCAGACCTCCTGTTGGTTTATGACTGTTTGATTTTTGTCCTAAACTGAAACTAACTGCATTCACTGAATGTGCAGGTAATATAGAATATGCGTCTATTATCTAGGTGTTGTACAGCTGGACTTAAAAAATATTTCCACCAAAGAAAATGCCTTTTACTAGAAGATGAAACAAATGTAACACAGCCATTTTTACAAAAAAAAAAAGATCAAAGGGAAATCTTTATCATGATTTAAATGCAACATTATTAGTTTTGCAATTTGCTCTGAACTGTAAAACGTCTTCATTCTAACATTTCTTATCTATATTTAAGTGAAAAAATATAGGTACATTCTGAATACTTAAGATACTGATTTTTCTTAAGATCTCCTCATGTCTGGGCAACTATGCTGTAATTATAGGCTAAATACTTAAATACTGTACAGATCTGATATTTCAGCAGTATTTTGGCTTAGATGAAGCCAAGGGGATATGGTACAATATCAGAATATAATTACAATAATTCCTTACACTTGCACAAATTATTTCAGGATACAAGGGCTGCAAAACCAGCTTTGTGACTTTAATTCATACATAACACAGAAATTACACAAATACCTATACAATTCTTATCATACATCCTGTCTAGTTGGTACTCTTACTACTTGCAGCATACTGTATTGTTCCTTAAATTCCTCTCAGAGCACAGAGGTCTTGAGCAGCTAATATTTTCAGGGTAAGCTACACAAATGCCACTAGTTCTTTTATATGTAAGATTGTTGATGTAAGATTGTGATGCTGCTGTTGTGGCTTACGATATTGCTTTAGAAGAGCTAGTTGCTGTAATTTTTAATATAAAAGTAGGTACATTATGCCTTCAGCAATTGGAAACTGTGTTCAGCTAATAGAAAAACAGTTGATTGCATTAGTTGCCTTTGCTTTCTAATAAAAAATTAAAAATAAGAAAAGGAAAACTTCCATTTTAAGAAAGGGAAAAGTAAAGTATTTGAAACATCCTAGGGAAGCATAAGGAAAAAACATGTAAGCAGCATAAGCCTAGCATTGGCTGTTTTGTTGGAGATGGGGAACAAAATCCAGTCTATGCTTTTTTGGTTTTGATAGCTTATTTTGCAGCTTTAACAACAAGTTAAAGTCCAAAGAAACCCACAATGGGGAAGTATATAAACATTAAGTGATTGACTGTAAAGGCTGAACACTGATAAAGATTTCCCTTACTAAGATACTGTTTATTGTATTTTGCCTTAGAGTTTCTATGCACTATAAAAACCAGAATGCATTTACAGTTTTTATATGAATTCATCATTGATATAATAGCATTTTTTAATCTTGAGTATGTTTGCAGTTTAAAAATATTT
Source organism: Aegotheles bennettii (assembly GCA_013398125.1). Lineage (NCBI taxonomy): Eukaryota > Metazoa > Chordata > Aves > Caprimulgiformes > Aegothelidae > Aegotheles > Aegotheles bennettii. Next base: position 57,108 of record VZRW01012816.1, on the reverse strand, counting down.
ACTTCTATATATTAATTGTTTGAAACATACCATCTTGTTTTTTGTAGAAAAATAGATTTTTTGTAGGAAATTCAGTAGTTAAAGTAAACTTACTTTTAGATTTAAGAATTGGATTCTGAATAAAGCAGAATTGATATCTTTTGTGAGAAAAAGAAGAGTAGGTATTACCTGGAAAAAAGTTCGCCTTTTAACCAGAAATGTTAACAACTTAGTTCTACTGAACTTTCCTACCTGATCTTAGAATTGTGGTATGAAGTCTTGGGCAGCATAGGTAAGTTACGCGAATAGATACTTTTCTGGTGTTAGCAAACAAGAGCTGCATTGAGGGCAGACAGGAACTGCAGAACCTGGATTAAGCATGGATTTTAAATCTTTGTGTTCCTCCTGTCAGGACTGTACTCAACTTCGGTCAAATTGGCTGCTGTAACTGTAGTTTTGTCTTGACCTTTCTCTAGCATGTTCTGCTTGCTATGTTTGCAAGGGGTTTGGTGTTTATTTTTATGTTGGCAAGTAGTTTTTTATCTTGGTAAGTGGTTTTATTCCTCCTATGTCTGCCTAGATTCAGTGATTAGCTGCAGGTCATTTGACACACACAACCCCGAGGAAGAGGGAAAAACTCAGGAGTATTGATAATACTAAAATCAGCATCCATTTGCCTCTGTTTTCAGCCGAAGAAAATAAGGTTTATATTCTGCCTTTAAGTTCACCCTCAAAACTTTTCAACACTTACATCTGAGCAATTAAAATTAGAAAAACTGATTGGTGTCTTCAGTGTAGGCGGAGTTTTACAGTTGAGTGGTCCTTCAAGTGTAGAGCTACCCAGCACATGCAGCCTGACCACAATTAGCCATATTGTGTTGCAGTTCTAGCTGAGAGCTCCTGAAAAGGAGAAAGGGGAAGGAGTGAGAAAGGAATGGTTGTAGGGACATGGGAAGGACCTGCAGATATTCCATAGGGGTCCTGAGGAACAGACAGCAAAAGCTGACTTGCCATTAGGTACATACAGGGAAGACAGTGCCAATCTGCAGGAGAACCAGTGTTGTTTTTTTCTAGCTGTGCCATTGAGTGTTTGCAATGGAAGTTCTGTAACAACCTGCCATTACTAAGCACTTGCACAGGTGAAAACACCAAGCCAAGCTGATGCGTTTCATTAAGAGGATTTGAAGTTACATCCTTGGAAAGTTTTTCTCCACTGGTTTTAAACGGTTTTGTGCTCATGTTACTTTCTTATGTTAGAATATACATATATAATGCATTAAACAATTTTTTATGAAAAAATAACCCAAGTTCCAAACTTTACAACTTGTTACTAAAATTCTTTGAATTGTCTACTGACTTGAAATTTACTGTTGTAAGGGTTCATTTTTCCAGCTGATTTTTTTAAACACTTCAAATGTGTAATGTTTGTTCCATCTTAGCCAAAATAATTGTTTTTCAACCCTACTGAAATTTTATCTGTTTTGTTTTTACATTTCACCTTTTATTTAATCAAATAAAGATTTGTGGTTTTATTATTAGGGTAATATTTCTATCAACTGACTTCCTGAATTATTTTCAATTTGACATTAGAAGTTTATGTAACAGTGCCTTGAAGGAGGGAGCTTGTTTACCATAGTTAAATTCATTTTTCTCTTGCAATATGTTTGTTAAAAGTTTCCTCTGAAACTTAACAGCAAAATCTGTTTTTCTAGTGAAAACTACTGAGCCTAATGCTTTTATCACGCTTGCCTTATTTTACATTCTGATTTCATACTCTGCTCACTCAACTGTTTTATGGTTGAAAATGGAATAGCCTCTGTATGTTTGATGTATATGCAATAACAAGGAGCCTATTAGTAGTGTGAATTGATAATATTGTACTTACAAATAATTCCAATAAATTTAACCATGAAGAATCCATAAAGTGGAGAGTGAGCTTATGCCTGGTGTCTTAGAGAAACAAAATCAGACTAATTTCTTTTAATTTGCCTGTACCTACAGATGTTACTTGAAACTGTTCATTTGCTTGAGTACCAAACTGTCTTTACCCAGATCTCCAACCCTCTAGGTTGAAACTGCCAAAGATAGTGATGTCCAAGTAGTTCCTTTCTCAATACACATAATGCATCTGGCCTAGATTCATTGCTTCTAATTTGGTCATCTATGTTAGGAACTTATCCCCTTTGTTTCTTCTGTTAATGGGAGGTGGTGACAGTGAGTATTATCTGGTAGGAAACAACAGCCCAGATGGAATCTGGAGTGAAGTGGGGTAAAGCTCAGCCTCTGAGACAGTGTTAATTTCTCATGATGCACAAAGTGTCACACTTAATGGTGTTAGTTTTCCCATGAAGACAAATCTCTGCACTTGTCTTGGAAATTGAGATACTAGTTCCTACTCTCAATTATCAATTTAAAGGAGACCTAAGGATATTTAATTACGTTGCCTTCTACCGTGATCACAAACAGATGTAAGACAACACTTTCTTAGTACATATTAATGCAGTTTCTACTGTGTTAGGTAACACATCTCATCCTTGCTGATTCCCTTATTTGTCTGAATGAGTTCAAATGAGACTAAATAATTAAAATAAACTGTACATCAGCAAGTGTACATTCAGTCTCCCTTTTGGCAGTTGTTTTAAATGTTTGTAAGCATCTGTTTCACCCTAGCATGGGATATTAAGATAAGCAGGCAGACTTTTGGAAGAGGATAGAGTACCATTAGCTTTATTTCTGCCACTTGGAATTTCCTGTACAGAAGTGCAGTCTTGGCAAAATTACAAGAGATTAGAGCTAATAGCTACCAATAAGTAGTCACATCCTAAGCAGATGTTTTGTTTGGTTTTTTTTTAAATCTGCCAGAGAAATTTAAAGGGAGTATGTAGAAAAGAGAGAGAGTGATAGGGGGATGCAAAGTTTGGAGTTCTAAAACAGAATAAGAGGATTTACATCCTTTGCTGTTGATGGTCAGTCTTCTAAATTCATGCATACTTCTGAAAACCATAAAGGAAAATACATACTATTTAAAAAACAGTTCACAGCTCAAATTAATTGGAAAGAAATCATCTCCACAGTGCAAATAAAATAACAATAGCCTTCCCACGTTGTTCAAGAACTGTTGTTTAATCCATTTAATTCTTCTGTTTCTGTGGACAAAGACCTGATAGTCATGTCCATTTCAAAATAGATTACTTGATAGATGCGTACCTGCACTGTTTATCCTTGGCTCTGATTAAGACAATCAGGACTGAGGTCATGCAGGTACTCTTTGAAGGTTGGGAATTACTTTGGTTTTATGCTGATGTGATTCTCTTGGTGAGCTAATCTCAATTTGCTGCATAGCACAGCCATTAAATGCAATTACAGTCACAATTTAGGATTGTTCTAGTTTCAGGTGCAGTGGTTCTGCCCAGCAAGTGTCCATGCAAATCTCTAAACCCACTAATTTTTATGACACAGAAGCAAAGGAAGAAGTGATAAGAGGAATGGGGAAAATGCTTTGAAGAAAGGAATCCCAGGAGGTATACCTACCAATGCAGAAGAGTGTATAAAAGTTCTTACTGGCTTCTTTCCATCCAAATATGTATAGTTATTACTTAGAAAATACTAGCAATTTGGCACAGCCCACTTTTGAAGAAGTAAATGCAAACATTTCTGTCACATCAGTTAACTTGTAGAATTTTTGTCACCTTACACAGGTGTCTATGGCACCCTCAGATGCCATCATCTGCATAATACTGATTTGCTTAAGACTGTGTTTGTCACCACATAGAACTAAATCACACTTGAGATCAAGAGAAACTAAGGTGCAGTTTGCCTGTTATTTTTTATTTTTTCTGAATGAAAAATGCAATTGAGCAATCATTTCTATATCTTAACAAAGCACCAATGTTTTTACTAATGTAAGTATGATTTTCACCTATATTCACTTTATACTTTTAGTGTTTTTTTATATGAAGATAAGTGGTACATTAAATATTTCAGAAGACGCAGTTAAAATCCTATTGATTTCCTTTTCGTCAATTAGCTTTCCTGTGTTAGAAGGGCCATATTAGGGGTCTGTGCCCCAGAAGTCTACAACTTTTATGCTGGTAGGTGACTGTGGGGGTGGTTTGACCTTGGCCAACAGCCAGATACCCACACAGCTGCACATTGTGCACTTATCTCTCCTGTGAGACAGGGAGGAAATGGAAGGCAAAAAGACCCTTGCATCAAGACAGTGGCACCTTAATAGGGCAAGCAAAGGCTATGCATGCATACAAAGCAAAAAAAAAAAAGAATTAATTCACTACCTGCCATTGTCAGACAGGTGTCCAAATGCTCCCTGGGAAGTGTGGCCTTAGCATGTGTAACATCTGCTCGGGAAGAAAAATGCCATAACCACAAATGTGCCTGCTTCCTCCTCCCTTCTCTGAGCTTTTATCGATGAGAAGGGTGCTATATGGGTTGGAATATTCCTTTGGTCTGTTTGGGTCAGCTGTCCTGACTAGGTGTCCTCCTAATGTCTTGCCCTCCCCAAGCTGACTCATGGGTGGGGGCAGTGTGGGAAAGAGAAAGCCTTGATGCTGTGCAAGCACTGTTCAGCAATGACCAAAATACCACAGTGTTGTCAACACTGTTTTAGCCACAATTTTTAATCACAGCACTATACGGGTTGCTATAAAGGACATTAACTTCCATCCCAAGCAGACCCAGTACACCATCGTCTTACAGTGATGACCCTCCTTTCCAAACTGGCCCTGAAACAGACCACAAAATCTCTTTTTATCCTCTATTAGTCTCATAAACCTATCAAGCTTCTTGCTGTCCGACTTAATTGACAGTAAATTTCTAGCAACAGTCAAAATCTCAGAGGTCTAAGTAAAGAGAACAAGTATTTAAGAAATAGAATGAATATTCCACCCCTGAACACACCAAGGCATAAGCCATTAAGTATTTGGCAATAGGTAAGGCAAACAGGTTTCTTTTAGGATGTTACAGTTTTTAAAACTGTATTTGCCACTGCTAGTTTTTAAGGTTTGGTGGAGTTCTAGAACTAACCATTTTTCATTCAAGATGAAGCAGCAATATAGCAGATTTAAGCCTGTTACTTGCTCTTTCATCTGTCTTCCACAAACCTTAGCAGAAGATTAAGTATTTTATTTTAAGTTTTACGGCCAACTGGGGGATTGACCTGTGGTCCGTCTTGTAATGTAATATTTTCTAAGTACCTTTCTGTCAGTCAGTCTGCACAAAAAAGAGCTAAATTATTATTGATATGTGGGAGGGAATCAAGCAAAATAAACTTCTCATAATTCTGTGCTCCACAGATGGGAATTCAAGGTTATAATTTCCTTTAATAAAATCATGCATAAAATCAAATTACCTCACATTGCACAGTGCTTTGAAGGGGGACCTCGTAACTGGGTTTTCCTATTGGATTGTAATTAAATTACAGAAAAGGCACCTGAGGCACTGGTGCAACATGTGTTCGACCATCAGTTGCTTACTAGATCTTGGAAATCGAAAGATAAATTCAGGTGTGGAGCTGGGTGGTGTAACTCTATTGATTCATTTGTCAATTCAATGATTTCACTGGCCAGTGTACCATATGTTTAAATATATTTATCCAGAAAAAAATACATTGTTGTTATTCTGGAGAAATTGGAAAGAACTATTTCTGCAATAGTCAAAAAGAAACAACAATTCACTTGTAAAGAGAACCAGGTCTTTCTCTTCTCTTGCCTTGTCTCTGTAGTAACAGGTGATGCCCAGCCTCTTAAAAGGAAATTCTCAGCACTATGCTGAATGCTGCAAAAGGGTACGTGGAAAACTGTGCACCCCTGAACTGCAGGGATGAAGTGAGACAGCTGAGAAGTTACCTTGGCAGGGTGAAGCCAGTCAGGAAACATGATATGACACTTGATGTAAATTTGTTAGGAAATTGTTTAAACTGTTGGACAATTAAATTAAAAGTACCAATTTAGGAAATCCTATGTCCTGCTTATCAAAAGTTGTTAATTGAAGTAAAAATACTGCTTCCTTTTTACTACTATAACACTACTGATGGTGAAGAAAAGCTGGTGAAATTTCCCTTGCACACATGCTGTCACCCAGTTTCTCACTGATACCATCCAATATCACTTTATAAATTTTAGAGACTTGAATATTCATCATCATCATCATCACTGAACGGAAGGAATCACAGAAACCCATTACAAAGACAAAAATGCACCCTAAAATGAGACGTGCTGCTGTGTTTTTACCGAAAGAGATCAGATAGAGATTATTGCTGAGGAGAATACAGCAGAAGATATTTCTGGAAGCAGTTAATATTAACATAGCATTTGAAAAAAATCCTATAAGTGGAAGTGACATTTCCATATAGTGGTGAATAATTGAAAATCCTCATGGGGAAAGTTATATAAGGTACACCTTGCTAAAGTTAAGGGCAACAGCAAAGCACCAACGTATCTAGAAATGTGATCAAGATCTGTTATTTGGTTATCAATATACTACTAAAATTGACTGCTTTTGTTTTGGGGACTTTTTTTAATCACTGACATCCCCAACCACCCTACTTGTCAAAAAGTGAGGCACTAGTCTATTTAATTTTCCCCCTTTCTGTTGTCAAATCAGGTCAAGTACTCTAAAGAAAATCACTGATTTGACTGAGTTATTAAGTGCCAGGCCATTTTTTAAGAGAGTAGTATTTTTCCATTACAGCAGTTCATAAAGTCTCAGTTGATCTAAAGGTACAGAACTGACACATAAGCTGAATCAACTGACAAAACCCCCTGTTACTTGATTCCCTTTGCTCTCACCATCAATTCTACTCATCAGTGTCTATATAAGACTTCATTAATGTGTATAAATACCTAAAGGGTCGGTGTCAAGAGGATGGAGCCAGGCTCTTTTCAGTGGTGCCAAACAATAGAATGAGAGTCAATGGGCAGAAACTGATGCACAGGGAGTTCCACCTGAACTTGAGGAAGAACTTCTTTACTGTGGGAGTTCTCACACACAGGAACAGGTTGCCCAGAGAGGTTGTGGTTTCCCTCACTGGAGGTATTCAAGAACCATCTGAGTGCAGTCCTGTGCCATGTGCTCTAGGATGCCTCTGATTGGGCAGGGAGGTTGGATCAGGTGACCCACTGTGGTCCCTTCCAACCTTACCGATATTGTGATTCTGTGATTTTATAAATCACTGGAGATTCATTATTCTCTCTGTTCCCTTAGGTCATGAATATTCATTAGGAGTTTGTTTGTTTGTTGGTTTTTACAAAAAACACAGATGGTTGAAAAGAGCTTTTCACTCCTCAAGCATTCATTAATTTAGTTAAGCCCAATTATAACACATCAGTGTCAAATACCAGCAGTAGAACGTTAAGATTGTCAGCATTAGGAGGTTCAGTGATATCACTGGAAAGCAATTAAATATCAATATTTTAAAAACAAACAGGGACTGCAGGAGAGGCAGTAATTAGACCTTCGCCATCCATACACCATCACCCGCGCTAGAGAAGTGTTCGAGGGTTGTGCAAATCTCTCTTTTGGCCGTAAGGTGTCACTTTCCCACCGTGGTTTGCAGTACCTCAGGTTAAGGTCTGTGGGGCCCAGCAGTGCTGAGAGCCCAGCGGCTCCGGAGCGGCAGCCGGTCCGGGACTCGCAGCAGGACTGCCCTGAGCATAGGGATGCGCTGAGCACCAGGATGACCTGAGCACAGGGATGCTGTGAGCACTGGGGTGCCATGAGCACCAGGATGACCTGAGCACCAGGATGCCTGGACAACCAAGGTGCCACGAGCACAAGGGTGCCCAGAGCACAGGAATGCCTTGAGCAGGGGGATGCCCTGAGTACCAGGGCTGCAGCCACTGGCCTGCAGCATGCAGCCAGGCCTCCCAACAGCACAGGCAAAATGGCACTGACACTGCCAGTGCACCCATCATTCTAATTTCTGATATGTTAAAGTATGTTACCATTTTCTGATCTGAGTATAATGTAGTATCCTGAAATTTCTATACTAATTTTAGTACTCAGTTTTCTTTCTGCCATTATTCAGAAACTGCTGATGGCAACACACACACCACAGGAGATAAGACTGTTTTCTGTACAAAGAATTAACTTCCTTAAGTTTCTGAATACTTTCCTTTTGTTGTAAACTACAAGAGACAGTGTTACTTTTGTCAGCTAACAGATGATAGAGAAGATGTGACCAAGAGAGCACTCTCACTGAGAACTAAGGGGAATGTTAGAAAAGTACACCAGCAGTGGAGGATTCTCAGAGCAGAAGTTTTCTTTCCTAACTTTGGGCACTCTTCTCAGCCTCCTGGCTTAGACATCTTTTTACTTTATTCCCTCTACATTTAATGGAGAGACAGAGAAAGATGCTTCCAGTGGCAATTCAGATTTAAGACAGCCTTAAAGTTGCCCCCTATGTACAGGGCAGCCTGAACTAAAGGATTTCTCCTAATTTGGCATCACAGTAAGGTACTGGAAATTAGCACCAGAATGAACCTGGACCATCTTTTCTTCACTGGCCTTTTAAAAAAGGAAGGATAAGGATGCAAGGTACATTAACTTGTACCAGTCATAAAAGGTGTAGAGCTCTTTTTCCCTGGCAAGACTCTACATGCTTCCATAACTGTTTTCCAACATCACAGACTTTATCTGAAATCTGAGTACACAGGTACTCAGCAGGAAACTATGAGTACCAGATCAGTGAAAACTCCCTTGCAAATGTTCTGAGGAGTAGCAGTTCTTAGATAGTCACCTTCTGCACAGCCTTCACACACTCTCCCTGTCAGATCCAATTAGAATCACTACGAATAACATTACTGTGTTATTCTGACATTATAACCCACAGTCACTAATCATGCTAGTTCATGATGTGCTGTGCTAATAAAAAGACATGACCTTCCAGAATGGAGTTGACAAAGCATCAGGCAATAATACTTTAAAGCAGAAATATGTAGCATATACAAAAAATGCCCGAACACTTGCTACTTGGTATGCTTTCTCTCTTTATGATAAATAGCAACAAAATATATTTCATTTTAGGAAAAACAGTAAGGTTCATTCAGTATATCTGTTCATTTCCAATGTGATAAAAAGAGTGTCAAATTCTTTCCCTAACTCATATTTATATTAAGAGACTATGTGAGCTCTTGCAATTCACTATTTATCTTTTAATAATACTTTATGGAAATGTTAAAAAGTGTGGAAAAAAGTCAAGGAAGGCATTGCACTTATTCAGTATTAGATTCTCATTATTTTTCCAGAGAGTCAGATAATACCTCAAGTTAGTTAGTTTAGGGTATCTGTTTCTTAAGGTACAATAGGTCAAATCTGAAAAATGTTAGCATAATCAAAATGTATTTTGTCCCCACGGCATGCCACCAGGGAGACTGTAAAACAAGAAACCCACACACTCCTGAGGAGGTCTCAGAAGCTTATTCATTTCTAAGGAGCTGCCAAAATGTGGCCGCTGCACAGCTGTCTGTAAGCTCACTGAACAATGGACTAAGTTACTGTATGTACAGTGCCTGGTATAATTTGTTGACAACTATTGCACCATCACTACACCAATGTGTATCGTGAACTATATACATTTTCTAGCTCATTTGCTAAGAATGTGTTATTTGAAATAATCATTGCACCAACCTATATCATGTGAGTAATATATATTTTCTACTCACCAAGTGTATATTAGTATTTGAAATAAATTTAGATTATTTTGCTTTATTCCAGCTCTTCTTTAGCCTGCAAAATCTTTAGTTCTAAAATGCTTGTGGAATTTTTTTAAAGCTTGCTTTATGTGTTTTCTTCTCAGTTGCCTGAGAGAAATAAAACTTTTCTTGTTCAAGAAATCTAACATCAAGTTTAAGTGTCTGAAAAAAATATAGACAAAACGTGATGGTTTTTTGACTTTTCACTGGGTTTGAGCTGACTATCCTGGCTAAAGGTCAGAATATACTCACTCCTAGAAAAGAATCTAAAGTCTCTGATCTTTTTCCTCTCTTTCCTCACATTACAAATTCTCTTTTAACAAGCTAAATGGATGAAAAGAAATTAAGACAACAAAAATTGTTGTCTGAACAATTTAGATAATTTAGATGTCCATCATTTTAGATAAAGAAAACTTTTCTTTATGGCTAATATTGATGGATGGTGGAAAATTAAGAAAGCAAGTAAAAATGTATATGAAACCTGTGTTTTTTAAAAAAGAAATGCATGTTATAAAGTGGATATTGTAGGACCATACTTTGTTCTTAAGTGTGGAATATATTAATATTTTACTTCCTTTAATTTCACTAAAAAACAGGTTTGCTCTGTCAAAATCTTATCTAGCTAAATACATTGTTTGTTAAGTAACATCACTTACCTCTTGTTGGTCTCCCAAATATAATCAGATATTAATTAATGTTTCTTATCATATGTCTACTCTGGGATTTTGTTTTTCACTGGTAATCAGGCCAGGCAGAGGTTAATGAGGAATACAGTGTGCACAGAATGTGACCTTGCAAAGCTGTCTTATCCCCTAGCAGCTCACAGAAAATAGTCCTTTCTAGTTTGCAGTGAGTCATTAATTTTAGCTGACAGACCTGAAGGCAGCATAGATATTAGTGTGCAGCCAGCAAGCCACCTCTCTCTGCTGACTTAACCAATGGAATCACTCCAATTTCTACTGTCTTCTCCAATTTACCAGCAGTTCAGAAAAACTTCTCCACATTCCCAGAGATACTCTTTCACAACAACCTGAATCTTACAGTAGTATGTTTACAAGGGACTCCCAGCTGTCCAGCCTAATAGGCAGGAACAATAATTAATATTTTATATAACGCACAAGCAATTAAAGAGGGAAATATCAAATTGGTAATAATTTATTGAAGAGAAGCTGAAGTTACTCATAGGCTTGAGGGATTGTTTTGTTTTGTTTTTTTAACTCTTGTTTCTCCATGAGGAAACAGAAATTGGACAATGATTAGAGGACTTTCACTGTCATTCTATAGTACACACCACTCTCACTTATTAGTCCTGATGCCTTATATTCTCTTTCTCAGTGTCCCCCCAGGTATCATATTATTTGTTCAAAAGCTTTAATAAAATTACAACATTAATATGCATGAGACTCACTTTGGATAGCGCTGACAGCTGCAAGGAGTAGCATACATTGATTAAGCTGCATGATTGATAGCTTTCTCAATCCAAACAAATTAATGTGGAGAGGTCAAACTGAGACAGGAAGTTGAAGCATCAGAACAAGGACATTATTTTCTGACTGCAGAACTGAAGAATTAAGATCAGTTGACAGAGATTAATTTCTTAAAAACAAGTTCAGATAGAAAATTCCTAAGTTTACAGATGAAATTGTCTGTCTATTTTTAACATTTTTGTACTTCCATTTTGACACTACCTTTTTCAGTCCATCAAAACCAGAGTTTTGTCTCCATGAGAAAGCTCATATTATTTCAGTGTAGATAAAGCAGTAAGACCAGATATGTCTCATTACAGGTCTGGAAGCAGAATTTGTTTGTGGACAGTGTCAATTCCCAAATGCAGAGATTTCTTATTCCTAATTTGTTTATGCTTGAATTAAACAGATTAGCTTAGTTTATATGGATGTCTGAGTTCATCTCACTAACAGTTCTTGCATTTTTGAATGTGGTAACAGCAAGTTTCCAAGTACCACTGTATTTTGTAGTAGAAAGATTAATATATCCTGGAGAGTGCATGTGATTCTTAACACAGCACAATGACTTTTTCTGTAAATTTCTTTGAGGCATATAATGTCAACGCTAAAAAGGAAACATTGCAACATCTACTGCTGTGGGTACTAACTCCTTCTCTAGGTCTAAGCTTCCAGGCAGGCTCCAACTACTGACTGCACCTTTGTAAGGAAGGCAGCAGAAGTAGTGACACCCAGAGTTACTGTTGTGTACATGGTAGTGGAGGTATGCTGAGACCTGACAGAAGTGCAGCTACGAGGGAAAGTCCTGTCCTGCATATTAGCTTGTGATGTCCCTGTCCTTGACCACTGTGCTAGATAAAAGGCTCATAAAAGTATAGGGAGAAGAAAAAGAGGACTTCTGGCTTGAATGGTGATATATAGAGCTCTTGGCTTCTCTGTAGAGGAAGAAGCAAACAAAGATGATATAAACAAGTCAAAGGAGTCTCCATATACTCTAGTCCTATAACAAGGATCAATGTTCTTAACTTTCACTTTGATAGAAAATGTTGATTTTACGCTTTTAAACCTTGTATGTAAGACACAGCTTTGCTTCTTAGGGAGCTCAGAACATAAAGATAGAGACCATTCTCAATGTGAATTCCAGTCTTAAGAGTGCCTGAAAATATGCTGTATGTGCTTCTGCCAAGGTTCAAGGACTAAGGCTATAATATTGTCACACAAGGTGCCATACCCGGGGAGTTAAATTTGTTCTGAGAAGAGTTAACTAGAGCAAATTAGCAAATGAGAAGAAAATAGGAAAAGAGCCTAATAATTCCAGCTGTCATTGTTTCTGCAGTTAGATAGGGTGCAGACTGGTGCTCTGGCTCTGATGACAGAGCTGCCACAAGTAGGATGGTCACACCTTCCTGTTTCTAACATGACTCTTCTTATCCCACTGGTGCTTCTGTGAGTTCTAAGCCAGCCTGTTCAGAGAGTTCACTCAATAAAAAATAACCCATCGCTTCATTTTGCTGGGTTAGTTTTCTAAGTGTCTGTCACTGAGCTGGCTTACAAGAGCAGGAGTCTCCAAAGTGGGGTGCATGCACAGGAAAGTCCATTGAAGTTTGGGAAGAAAATATTTTTTGTACTGTTATTAAAAATATTTTTAAAATTTATTTTAAAACAGCTGTTTATTTCCTCTTATCCTTTTTAATATCTATTTTTGTGCACGCTTTATAGTGTATATAATACATTAGTACGGCAATGTGCATAATTTATTGAAAAATAAGTATGCCTATAACAGAGGGGTGTGCTCAAAATTTTTTTACTGATGGGGTGTATGATCAAAATAGTTTGAAGACCACTGCATTAGGGAGTCAGACAGTTGATGAAAATGAAGGACATTAGGATGCAGCCCATGTGGGGGGTTGGCACCCTTCTTGGCAATGGCTGGCTAGGTCAGCTTAGCTGCACTGTCGAATCAGCCCTCAGTCGTGGTAGTTACCCACCACTTCCTTCACTCACCAGTGAGGTTAACAGAATGAAAAAAAAAAAGTCACATCCGTGGCCTTGACTTATTACAGACTTCTCAGAGGCAAGAATGTCTAACAGAATAGTTTGGCAGACATGTGAGAATTGCCGTGTCTTAAACTCTTCTAGCACAAATATACATGGCAAGTCAAGGCAAGATTTTTAACAATATTTATGTAAATAAGCTTTTAAATGCACCTTTATTTTTAAAGTAATTATGTTTGTTTTGCTTCAAGCTTTCAGACATCTTGACTGCCTGTGTCAATTTGGACATATCATCTTCTCTCTGGCCTAGATCTACTACACTCAGAGTGCCAACTATAGTTACAGTATCAGATATCTACTTAAAAATGGATAGTGAAACAATGCTTAACAATGTTAACCTCCTGAGTTATATTTAATACCTGCACTGGAGGAATCACTATACAAATTGCAGTTTTAAGAAGAACTAGTGTGTTGAAAGCTACTTGATGGCTTCACAGTATTTTATGGTTGTCATTTTCTCTCTCAACAAATCAACTGGAATTGAAAATATTAGGTAAATAATTTTGAGGAAGGATAAAGCTGAAAAAAAGAATCATGCTTACATTATTACCTAGTAAAACCTAAGAAACAATGCAATTAGATGTGTAGAAGGAAAAGACCTTTTTCTATGTATAGAGAAAGCAGCATTTCTATTTGGATTTGTACACATTCTAGTTCTTGCTAGACATCTAGATAAGTCAAAATGCATATTAATTTTAAAATCTTGGAAGAAATGATCACTAACAGCAAGCTGTATTTGAGCTGTATTTGCCAGGTGAGAGTTTCTAGTGTGAAAAATTTTCATTATAAGAAACAGCAACATTTGCTGTGGTAATTCCAAAGGGCAGTTTTATTTCAAAGATATTACTGTCAGCATCCACGCTTCACAGGCAAGCGACCTGGAAGAGAGGAGCACATGTTGCTAAAGGGATTTTTCAGTTAAAAGGTTGAAAGACTTCAAATTAACTCTGCTGCCAGCTCCCACATCAGCTAGAAGAGTATGCCTGCTTTATGTCAAACAGACCAAAACAACTCTGTGATGTTTAGAAGACAATTGTCATCCTTGATGTACCTGATAAGAGACAATGATGCTAATCTGAGTTTTCATGTTTTCTTAATTTTGGCAAAAGCTTACAGAAGGTAACGCCAAAAGAAACTAAAATGGTGCCAAATTAAAATCATGAGAGTGGTGATCCAGAGGGCTGCATAGATAGGTGGTCCATCTAACTCATTATGCATGCTCCAATAGCTGAATGCAGTGGATGCCTAAGGAAGAAAATTAGAACAGAATGAGCACACAGTACTTTTTCTAAATGCTCTTTCAGCCTTCAAAAACATGCAGGTCTAGGGCTTACTGATGGAATGCAATGACTCTATGTTCATAGCTTGCAAGAGATTTTCTCCCTATTATTCTGTTCATAAGCTTTTTGAATGCATGCAAAACTTCACTGTCCTCAGCAGCTCATGGCAGTAAAATCCTACAGCTTAATATTATGTAATAGACTACCTCCTTTGGTTTGTTTTCAGTCTTTCTACAATAGCTCCAGTCAATGTTTCTTAGCATGTACATCAGAAAACAAAATGTACATTGTTCCTTATTCACTCTGTCATGATTTCAAAAACCCACCATACGCTCTCTGTAGGCTAGAGAGTTTCAATCCACTTAGTTGTCCCTGGTGTGCCCATTCCTGGAGAAAATATTTACACTCAAGTTCTTCAGTCCAGAAGTGACTGTTTTAATGTTTTTCTGTAGACCTTTATGTGAAATTTGAATTGTGAGTGGCACAAAGAAGGCAAATACAGAACAACCATTCTTGTCCCTTCCAGTATCAAAATTAGGGTCATTTTTCAATTGTAGTCAAGCTTTCAAACTTCTTGATGGAAGATGCTGTAGATGCTGAAAGCTTATGCAGGACCTGTAACAGCTGAACAAATATTTGTTCAAGAAAACAAATCAAGATACTATATCTGACTCACAGATCTTTAGTTAGGAAATGTTGGGAGTAGACCATGAAAAATTTCTACCCAGTCTTCACCCTGTTTCTTCTTTGCTCCCCTCAGCACATGCTGTTGAGATAGGATTTACTACTTTCTCTAAGGAAAAATAAAGTTATTAAAGCAAAAAACTATACACATGGTGTCCTCTTTGCTTAATTGTCTGCTTGGTTCTCTCAAACAGTTGGGAGTTTTTTTGAGCTGTTTGGGACTTCAAGTAATTTTGAATGACTCATACAAGTTTAATAAATAGTAATTTATTTTGATGTTTTTTCTTTTCCTTTCCTACACTAAAATAAGCTAAACCAAGGCCAACATGGAGTAGAAGTACCAGTGACCTTATCAAGAGCAACAAAGGACATGGCCTAATGTGTTGCAATTTTCTTGATAAATTGTGGGAATGGTAGGCAAAAAAATAGTAAATAAGTTGAAAACTGTGTTCTATCTATAATATATGTTGTGTCTTATCAAGTTTATCTCAACAGGAGGGAGGTCTTACCTCCCTAAGAGGGATTATGTTGGTGGTCTTTCTTTACATATGTCTACCAAGTCATTAGAAGACCACATAGTTCTTGCACTGACGGAAAAATAGTAAGGAAGGTACATAATATGGAATGTAAACATAATCACTTAGTCTTCTTTTTCATCTTCTTTTTCTTTTTTAAAGTTCATTTTAATATGAAGGTTAGCATAATACACTTTATGGCAGAGACAATGCTTTGATGCTCGTTGCAGAAACAAAAAAAAGCCATGGGCTAATTTTCAAATTCTCTCTCCTTATAGTTCTGCAACTAGGACAGTAAATTGTTTAGACATTTATGTTCTTTCTGTATCTCTTTTAGAACTACTGTGTGACTCAAGCTCAAAAGCAGAAGAAACTACTTCAAAGACTTATTTAAAAGCTGATGAGCCATGGAAACTGACTCATATTTTTTGTTTGTTTCTGAGAAGCAGCTAGAATGTACTAGGAACATGTCTGGTAGTTCTGCAGAACGTAAGTTTTTAACAGGACTCTCCTGTTACCTACTCTTTTGTTAAGAAATATAAGATGATGAGGTGAGAAATCTTGGAGGAAGATTACTGATGGTGAAACGTCCTGGTAAAGACACTTGAATTATAAGTTTATCATGAACAAATGAAATGAGAGGGCCACTTCAAAAAGAAGTTTAGGTAAAACACAGGCAAATAAATTGTTTAATAACAACTAAAGAACTTCCATTCCATAGTTTCTTGACAATAAATCATATGTAAATAGTCTAGGTGTGATCAGCGTATTTATTTATTCAAAGAGTAAACTGTATCATGTCATGCAATTTATACTGAAAGGGTTTTTCTGATAGGAGACAAGATACATTTATTTTGCAATTAATCACATTAATCAACTGTGATAAAAAGAACTTGATGTACACTGGATGGGCTAACGTTCAAATGTAAACAGGCTGAAATTTCTGCTACAAGTAGCAATACTGAAATAGACTGTAAAGATGGAAGATTTTTTCTGGAAAGCTAGCATAACTACAAGTACTTCTGAAATACGGAAGAACTGGGTGATCTTTAGAAATCGAGTAACTTAATAACTTTTAGAATATAAAGTGTGAGGGTGTGGACATAGGGACTAAAATATCTGGGATATTGGAAATAAGAGAGTGGAGGAAAGATTTCAGATCAGGTGACAACAAAGCTGTAGAAAAGTTAAAGATCAACTCTGAATAAACCAGGTTAGATACATCCAAAAAAAATAAGGAAGTATGACTACGTTTAAAAGAAAAAACTCACATATTCTCATGAGTGTTCTGAGATATTTACCTAATATTAAGACGGCTTGGTCACAAAGTCACATGGTTTCTAGATGATATTTCTCTTATCTCACAATCACAGTTACTAAAGATATGGATATTTTAATGTTCTTTTGAAGTAAATGAAAAAGTCTCCCCAAACTATGCTAAAAAATATTACATATTGTAACAAGCAATTGGTACTGGTGGTAAACTTGGTAAGAGAAATATTTGTTGTGAACATATGGTGCTAAACAAAAAAATGTCAAATCAAAATATTGTATTTTATAAGCACACAAACTGTCTAACAGGTACATTGATCTGTTACATTCCAAATTTCTTTTTTTTTTAGCAGATTAATCTCTTTATTTACACACAAAGGACAAACATATATATTTAAATCTACCTGTATACTGTGTTCTATATCACTGGAATAAGACTTTATTAATCCACTCAGTCATCTTCCTAAGGACAAGGTTGCCTTCTAAACTATTTCAACAAAACATTTGTAGATTATGTAATTCTGACTTCAAGATTGCTCAACATCTCAAAGCAACTTCCAAAAGCCAGAGAATAAATTTTAACTGTTTCATGTACAAGAATAGGAAACTTCACATGCGAGTGCATGCACATGCACACACAAATCACCGGGAAATACCTAGTTCAGTTAGCAAAACTATGCTGATTTACTCTCTATATCTAGTCTAATGCATGCAAAATATAAAAAATTATTGCCTCTGTGCAGAAGAGAAAAAATAATGCACACCCTGTGCATAGGGCATTTTCCAAAATTCCTGGTGGAAATATAGGGAGAGTAAATGACTCAATTTAATTTGTTAAATACTGTGATGAAACTTAAATATCTGTTCCTAATGCCTGCTTAGAACTACAATATCCTTAAGGTATATGATATACAGTTATATGGAGGAAAAACAAGGAGTGGGCGACTGCCTTAGTCTTCCAATGCAGTTCCTTCTGTATAATATACAGCAGAGTGACAGTGGAATCTGTGAGAGATCGCAGATCTTTCTGCAAGCATGTTATCATATTACCAGTGTCTATAATGAATCATGGGAACAGCTGTCACTGATCCCTAATATCATTCTACAATTAAATTTCTGCTATACCACAGAGCTCACAGAATGTGAAAGCGATCAAAGTGGAGAGCTCACTGGAGAGTGAACATGGGTGAAGGCCAGCTAACATGCTGTCAGAAGTTCCCTTCACTGCCTTTCATCCATAGAAACTGTCACTGATCCTGTGAGGCCATCTGAGGATGGTTGATCTGCCATTCCTCCAAAGGGACAACACCTACCCATCTTTAACAAACCACATTCCAAATGATTGCTTCTGTGCATAACCAGCACATGTCTGTCTGCACTATCTTAAGTAATGTTGGAATCCTTAGAATAAAGCTCATTTGGGAATGTATGTTATTCATTGAGTAAGGCAAGGTGGCTAGACATAAACAATTGGGCGTTTACTTTTTCTACTAAAAAGTGTGACAGCACTTGTGACTACAGGTTTTGTTTTCAGTGTAACTTCCCCACATATAAATTATGGTACAATTTAGCTATTGTATGCCAGTTTTGTATCTGCACTTATCCGTCTTGAGAATATGTGTACTTAAACAGCTCCTGGGAACACTCTGGAAGGTGACAGAATAACAAATCCTGGAAGCCACTTCCAGGTACATGAAGAACAAGAAGCTGGTAAGGACTAGTCATCATGGTTTCACAAAGAAAAAGTTATGCTCGACCAACCTATCAGGTTGGTGGAGAGCAGTGGATATTGCCCACTTGACCACCTAGACTTTCATTAAGTCTTTTAACACTGTCTTCATAAGACCCCCACAGAGAAGCTGCTGAAGTATGGACTAGGTGAGCAGACAGCAAGGTGGATTGAAAACTGTCTGAATGGATGAGCCATGGGTATTGTAATCAGTGGCATGAAGTCTAGTTGGAGGCTAGTAACTAGTGGTGTGTCCCAGAGGTCAATGCTGGGTCCAATGCCATTCAACATCTTCATTAATAATCTGGATGGTGGTGCAGAGTATACCCTCAGCAATTTTGCTGATGATACAAACCTGGGCTAAGTAGCTGATACAACAGAAGGTTGTGGTGCTATCCAAAGGTAACTTGACAGGCTGGAGAAATGGACTGACAGGAACCTCAAGAAATTCAACAAAAGACAGTGTAAAGTCACTGAGGAGGAACTACCCCAGGCACCAGTATATGTTAGGGCCCTAACAGTTGAAAAGCATCTTTGAAAAAAGCACCTGGGGATCCTGGTGGAAACAAAGATGAACATAAGCCAACAGTGTGCTCTTGCCTCAAAAAAAACCCAGCAGTATCCTGGATGGCATTAGGAGGACTCAACCACACATCGAGGGGGGTGATCCCTCCCCTCTCTTCAAGCACTGGTGAGGCCGTTTCTGGAGCAGCATGTCAAGTTCTGGAATTCCTGATACATGAGAGAGATGGAGCTACTGGAGAGAGTCCAGAGAAGGGCTATTAAGATAATGAAGGGACTAGAGCAACTCCCATAAGAGGAAGGGCTGAGAGAGCTAGGATTATTCAGCCTAGAGAAAAGAAGGGTCAGGAGGGATCTCATCAAACTGTACAAATATCTGAAGAGATGGTGCAAAAATGACAGAGATAACATTTTCCAGTGGTGTCCACTGACATGGCTGGAGGTAATGGGCACAGAATAGTCCTCCTGAACATCAGGAAATCCTTTTTTTTTTTTTCCTATGAGTGTGAGTATGAAAACAGGTTTCCCAGGGAGGTTGTAGGATCTCCATCCTTGGAGATTGTCTGAAGCTATTTGGACATAGTCTTGGACAAGTAGCTCTAGGTGGGCCTGCTTGAACAGGGGGGTTGGTCAAGATGACCTCCAGAGGTGTCTTCCAACCTCAATCCTTCTGTTATTCTTTGAACTTCATTAAAGGGACTTGTATAATCTATTGGGTTCTATTTTTAATGCTAGAGCTTTAATTTCGTACACTTAAAAAGAGCAACAAAAGTTCTGAACTGGATGATGAAAGCAGAAAAGTGCCAGCAAATAAAAGTATCAAAGCTCTAATATTGTATTTAGTCAATATAGAGTTTCTTTTTTTTCCCTAATTTAAAAATGTAAAGGTAGGGGCTTACCTTCTGCTAAGATAACTGCCTTCACTTTTCTCATCCAGTATTAAATATGTATGTAACATTTCTTATTTAGATTTAGAGATACTAAGGAATAAAATCTTCAGTACAGGCAGTACCTTCCATTCCAGGGAAACTGCAAATTTGCTCTATACAGGATAGATTTCAGGATTCTCTAAGTGGAAATAGTTCCAGAATGAATATAACACTGCTTTTATGAAAGGTCTCTTAATAGTCTAGTTAAAGAATTGACTAAGATTGTTGTACCCATTTGAAACTGCAACAAATTGCTAAATAGGGTGTAAACACCCTAGGTGTAATTTGGTCAAGTCACTATGACAATTATTATAACTTTTACAAGCAGGATCATAGGCAGAGTAACATGTTCTCATAGGTTAGGAAACATGATTTAACAGTTACCCAATATTAAAATATCTAAAGCTTAAATAACCACAAGTGTTAAAGAGCATGGATTAATCTATCATGCAAAACCCAGCAAATTATGTGCAGTTCCCTGTCATATGCTAGTGAATATATTAGGTTTTGTATATCTCAAGGGAAGAATGTCACCTGATACATCACAGCTTCCTACACACTATGCCTTTCCATTCAAGACTTAGGCCAGCTGGGCTATCTTGCAAGCATCACGAAGAACTTGTCCTAAAGTAATCCGGAATAGAATTACTCATATACACTTTTATTATCTTAAATAAATGCACATGTATATTAATTTTAAAAAATACTACACTGCTCTAACTGCCTTTTATCAAGATGGGACCAGAAGGGACCCTAGACACCTCACAGTACAAGCTTTTTTTACTTGAACAATTACTAGGATCAATGGCATGAGCACAGGCAAAGGCTCTTCAGTTTACTGACCAGTAAGATACTTCACAAAGTGGGAGAGACTGCCTGCACACTGGGTCTGTATACAACAGGTGCACCTCTAAATGACAGGGCAAAAGTCCCAAGGTAGTGAAGGGCATTTGGCATTAAAATCTAGCTTTTAACAAGCCTTTCAGAGAGCACAGGATCCCACTGGAAGCCCACCTGCTTCAGTCATACGATAACACTTCTCTGCTCAGTGACCCACCTGTCACACAGAAAAAGCAGGAAGCATTGTATTCAGAGAATTAACTCAATGGATAAGCAGAATAAGGAACATGAAGCACTAATTCTCCAGTGGTTCCACTGTATAAATAATTCCTTGTACCCCTCAAGCCTCTAGAGAATCAAATGGGAGCACCTTCTTTTCCGTTTTGCTGTTTTTTATTTGTGTTATGGTGCTTCTGGGGATGTAAATCACGCTTCCTTCATTGTTCTTTTCATGTTCCACTTTGTTTCTCCTCTGACAGTTGCCCCCAGATTTGTTCTCTGAGTGACTATAAATAAACTGGATAAGATCTGATTTGATTTGTTCAAAAACATTAGCTGTATTCAGATTACATATTCAAAGTTTGCCCATTTCCAATTAAAACAGAAGAAAACTGTTTTTTGAGAAAAAATCAGCTTAGGTATTTGTCAGTGTCTGAGACATGATCTTAATTATTTCTAACTCTCACAATGATACTGTAGATCCTAAATCAAACTGAAAGTCTTTGGATACCTAAGATAAAAGCATAGAATACAATTCCTTTTACAGAAAAAGGAAGCTATTTCCTTGAGGGATGTTGCTGCCTCCTAATCAAATGAATCCTCACACAGACACCTGGGGGCAGTAAGTCTTCAATATGTCTTTCTAATTTATGCTTATTTTCTCAAAGCAAGACAAATAAAAAGACTCAAAAAGGAAACTACTATGCTATCCATATTCATTTTGCATACAGGTTATAGAGTGCTGCCAGCTTTATATTGTTGCTAAATCATACACGGCAGTCTCGTTATTTATAATAACTACTAAAGGTAGATATAAAATGTTTATGCATTCTTTTATTACCACTGAAATGGTTTCAGGTGGTTCAAATATAATAGGGTCTATCATAATATCCACAAGAAATAAATTCATGTTCCTTTAAAAGTTACACAATCTATTTTTAATTTTAACTTTCCTGACAGGTACACGTGCTCTGCTGTGCTTTAATCACCAGCTTTCCCCTAATGTACAATGCACTGTATTCCAGGTGAAAACAGGGTGACGTGTCAGCGTACGTTGAGACTGAAGACATTTACCATTACTAGAGGATTGCCTCCTTTTGAAAGATTTTGTAGTTCTTTCTATTGCAAAGCTTCATCTACTTATAAACCAAGCTGCCTTGTACCACTATTCCAGACATACAATAAATAAAAGGAAATCCTTTAATATATTTGAGGTGTTTTTAGGAATTACCATTAATAGTTTTTTTACAAACATCTTCTTTTAGACCTGTTACTTTGAGAATCCAGTAGGTCTAGAATCAATTATATGGATGTTAAATATGTTACTTCCTGTATTTAATCCCAACAACCACACAATATGATTTATAAATGGAGGAAATCCCTATGGCATGGGCACCCAGGTGCAGCTGAAAGAAGTTTAAGGTTTTCTTAAGAAATGGAAAAAATGAAGCAAACATAAGTCTTGGGAGTTAATATTAGTCACTATGGCATTAGAGTTTGTTGTACTCTATCAGTTCCACTGCCTTCTGAGTCCACAAACAAAAAGCAACAATCACTGAGAATTTTCTAGAGAATTTGTGCTATAAAGACAGAATGTCTGATTTGAGTATGATCTAATACTAAAGAGTTAATAATTCATCAGCACAGATTCTCACTGAATTTCCAAGCATTGTTATGTTTGAGCTTGGTTGGTTGTTCTTGTTTGATTTTTTTTTTTTTTTGTAATGTTTGTTTGGTTTTTGTTGTTGTTGTTTGTTTTGTTTGTTTTTGTTTCTGTTTAAAATACACAGGTTAGGACAATTTAAAGAATGATGTGAGAACATTTCCAAGCTCTGAAACAACATATTTGTTTTTTCAGTCTTCACTTTGTATTCCTTCCATATTGTCTATACCTTTGATTTTTACATTTACAGTGTACAGTTTCTGATAACCTCTGTTAACCTGAGATAATGCAATTAATAACCTCTGAAAATGCAATTTTAATTCCTTGCCATTAATTAAGAGATAATCACATAGAAATAATTAGGTAATTAACATCACTTACCGATATGGATTTATAGCCATTCTTAGTGGTAGCAATTACATAGAATGGTAGAGAAATAATAGAATCATAGAATTTTAAAATAGTTTGGGTTGGAATGGGCCTTCAAAGGTCATCTAGTCCAACTCTTCTGCAATAAGCAGGGACATCTTCAACTAGAACAGGTTATAAAAAGTCCCTCTCAGCCTTTCTGTATGCACCTTTCAGGTACTGAAAGGCTGTCACAAGGTCTCTCTGGAATCTTCTCTTGTCCACGCTGAACAACTCCAGCTCTCTCAGCCTGTCTTCATACGAGAGCTGCTCCATCCCTTTGATAATCTTCATGGCCCTCCTCTGGACTTGCTTCTGTGTTCCTGTGCTGAGGATTCCAGAGCTGAATGCAGTACTTCACATGAGGTCTCATTAGAGCAGAGTAGAGGGCAAATCCTCTCCCTCGACCTGCTGGTCAAGCTTCTTTTGATGCAGCCCAGGATAGATAAAGGAAACTTAGAAAAAAAGAGAAGAAAAACTTCAGTCCATCACTGAGCAGTCCATCACTGGAGACAGTCAAAACTCAGCTGAACAAGGCCCTGAATAACATACACAGTAAGATGCAGAAGTAAGCCTTGCTTTGAGCAAGGATTGGACCAGATGACTGTGAAAGATCCCTTCCTATCTCAATTATCATTTGATTATAATCTAAAGATGCTCTCATCGCTTATACAGAACCCATAAAAATGTTAAGATCTGAAGGTTATTCTCGTCCAAGCTTATTGAAAAGATGTTGCTGAGAAGACTGTCAAGTCTTGAAATAACTCCTCAAACACATTGACAACATAAACTTACTCTCCATGCAAGGTGCTTGGTACCACCTGCCTGGGCAGCAAGTGTGCAAAAATGTCTCCAGGGCTCTGCGGACAGTGAGTGGCACCAGAGCTACCACAAGGCTGGCAGCAGCAAGGGCTAGCAGCATCTGGTGCTGTAGGAGTAGGAGCACAGCAAGGAGATCGAGGGACATTATAACCCCCCTCAGTTCCATGCATTTTAGACCACACTTAGACACTGTGTCTTCTGGTTTGGGGTCCCCAGTCCAGGAAAGACAGTGCCAGGCTTAAGTGAACCCAACAGAGGCACAACAGCATGCTGAGGGAAGTGGAGCATCTCCTCTGCAAGGAGATCCTGAGGGTTGTGGTTGGTTCTGCCTGGACAAGGGAAGGCTTTGGGGGAATTTCAGACCAGCCTTCTCCTACCTATGACATTGCATGGTGGGAAGACAGCCAGGTTCTTAACACGAGAGACAGTGGACATATGTTGAAACAAGACAAGTTCAGACTAGATATAAAGGGATACTTTTTTCTCTACAGGGACAGTCCAAAATGAAGCAGGCTGCCCAGAGAGGCTGTGCAGTTTGCCTCCTTGGAAGTTTTCAAGACCAGGCTTGAGAAATCCCTGAGTCACATGGTCTGACTTCCCCAGTAACGCTACTTTGAGTGGACAGTTTCACTGGAGACCTCCTGGTGTACTTTCCAACCTGAGTTTTACTATGAACCTATGATTATCCTTCTCTTCCCACACTGTTTCATCTCCCATCCAGCTGGGCCCATCCCATTCCTTCTACCTTTGGGCCTTTCCCAAGACAACCTACGACAAGCATCACACATTACCACCAGCCCTTGAACACATCCTCTCATAACATTTGTGCAATCCCAAATATAATCGCCTTGCACCCTGCAGTCTCCCCCAGCCCTGTAGGCAGCGACACCCATCAACCTGCAATACTCCTGCACAGCATTTCTGTGGGTGATATATTTAGCTTTGATGAAAAGGATCTGGGGATCCTGGTGGAAATAACCCAGCATATATGCTCCTGCCCCAAAGAAGGCCAGCAGAATCCTGGGCTGCATCAGGAAGACTGTTGCCGGCAGGTTGAGGGAGGTGATCTTTCCCCTCTCCTCAACATCAGTGAGGCCAACACTGGAGTGGGATGTTCCAAGAGGAAAGGCTGAGAGACCTGGAAATGTTCAGCCTGGAGAAGAGAATTCTTACGGGAGATATTGAACTGAAGGGATGGTGCAAAGATGCCTGAGGCAGACTCTTTCCTATGGTGTCCACTCATAGGTGATGGGCACAAACTGAAACACAGGAGGTTCTTCCTGAATATTAGAAAACTCTTTTTTCATGTGAGGGTGAATGAGCATGGCAATAGGTTACCCAGGGAGACTGTGGAGTCTCCAACCTTAGAGATCATCAAAAGCTGTCTGGATATGGTCCTGGGCAAGTGACTCTAGGTGGTTCTGCTTGGGCAAGGGAGTTGGACTAGATGATCTCCAGAGAACTGCAATGATGGCCAGCAGGAGCCAGCTGCAGCAGGCTGGGCAGTCAGAGGCATCAGAAGATGATCCATGCCCCATCTGCCTGCGAGAAGTCAACAACACCAACTGTGTGGCCTCGTGCTTCTATCACTTCTGCTTTGGCTACATCCAGCAGTGGGCTGCAGTGGAGCTGTGTGCCCACTCTTCAGGACACCGTTCAATCATGTCCTGCAGGTTTTGTCAGCAGATGACAAGGAGTAAAAGGATGGAGCTGGCTCTTTTTCCTGCCACCAGAAGAATGTGCCCAGGGAACAGATTCCCACAGTGGTGCTACCTCCTGGCCAGATCTGCCATAATCATGAGCCCCCAACTCAGAGGAGGAGGAGGCCTGTGGGAAGCAACCAAGCATTGAGGAGAGACAGAGCTCCAGGAGCCCCAAGCACCACCTCCCAACAGGCTCCTGTATCCATCATTTCCTGGGTGTGAACCCCATCAAGTGCAGTAGAATGTGTGGTCAGCCCTGGGGATGAAGCATATGTCCACATTGGCACACTGACACTGCCACCCTTGCATGTCCAGATCTCCTTTTGGAGAGCCCAGCAAACATCCAATTGTTTTTTATGCAGTGTTTTTTCAAAACCAGAGAACAACATTGCAGGGAATACTCTCCAAAATTGTCTCAACGATGTAAGAATATTTCCTGAGCATGCAACCATGTTATTTCATGTAAGTGCTGCAGGAGTGCAGGTGTCATTCCTCTTCTCCCAGTCCTCCTCATTTTCCAAGCAGCAGGGCCGGGGTGTCTAAGTACTTTGAGCAGCAGTCAGGCTCCAGGTCCTGAAGACCTGCAGGTGCCATGACCACTGTCTGGCTGACAGTGCTGTCACTGTTGGGTCCTCCTGCAGGTTCTTCCGCACCCAGATGATTTCTGCCATCCTGCAATCACACCAGAGTAAGCCCTTCTGTGACACCTCTCTAAAAAAGCAGCCCTAACTCCTCCAATCCCAAACCTCATCACTGATACCCAAAAAACACTCCAGGGGAATGAGGCCCTTTTGTTGAGCCCCTTGCCTTGGCTTGATCTCTGTTAAGGAAACAAAGCTCCAGACCCCGAGCATTTTGGCAGCAAACCATCAGCAGGCTGATATTCAAGCTAAGCTCAATTTTTTCACAGGCCCAATGTGTGGAGGAATTGGATTTGAGAAGCAGACCTTATGTGTCTGTGTTTTGCAACAGGAGTGACCAGCCTGTTATAATCCCAGTAAGAAAGTAAATGACTGAAAAGTGTCATTTAAAGTCTATCCATTAGAGCTATGAAGCAAGAGTGGTAGCAATGATCTTCAGTACCATTAGACAGAACAAACATTGGCCATTGACCAGATCATTTGCCAGCTTAGGAGGCTCCTAAAGAAGGGAAGGAAACTGGTCTTTTCGAGATAGTGACAGGACAGGAGAAGAGGAACAAGAGCATCAGCAAAGACCTGTGAGCCTGCAGCTTGTGCAGAGTCTACAGACTGCTAAACCGGGTGCAGACAGCCAGGAGTCATGGGGAAATGAGTAGAACTTGGAAAAAGACAGAAAGCCATTGAGTTGTTTGAAACCCTGCCGGAAAGCAAGTACTTGCCTTGCAAGGACACAATGGGCAGAAGGAAAGTTATTTATAACCTCTTCTGATTTCTCTTCTCATTTGCTCACTTTTAATTTTCTTTATACCATCTCTATAACAAAAGCTAATTAATTTAATTTTTGATGCAATAAAAACTGTCTTAAAGTTTCTATGCCTTTTCATTTTCTTTGGGGACATCATTAGAAGAATACAGAGACAGATCCACCTCATAGCACTGTTGAATATGGGAGATTGGACATAATGTGCAAATATATTTAAGCCAGATTTCTCAGATGTTGATATTTGAGCTGAAGTACCTTGCAGTTTGTAGATAAGCTATTGAGTATTTGTGCATCTCCAAAGTCAGTCACACTAGGATCTAAAGTTGTTTTTGTAAGAATTTTCTGAATATGTTTGAGAAATGAAAGTCTCTTATTTTCCATAAAACAGAAAAGTGAATTTTCCATAATATTGAAAACTCTCTTGATTGTAGACTCTACAATAGTTTCTCAGAGCTGACTAGGGCACTGAGATTCAACAGATCTAGAATTGTCTACTGATTTTCAGAGACATTCTGTGACATGGACAAGGGAAAGTAATTCACGTTATCCTTTTGTTGTCCATTTATAAAATGGAAATCAGTGGTACTTTCGAATCATTCCAGTAGATTAGGAAGAAAAATATACTAGCACTTGTAAGGTAATCAGATAATACTCAAAGGACACTTTAGAAAGCACTCAAAGAAAGCCAGTTGTTTCTACAATGCAATTTGGAAGATGCAAAGTAGTTAAGACCTGACATTGTGTATCAGACAATATATTATAAACTGACTCATTCAGTGAGCAGGACTGTTCTCTGTAGTACCATGACATAGGGTTGCTTAATGAATACTAACTGCCAGAAATATAATAAAATGTTTCACAATATATACACACAGGCAAAGGAGAAGAGTTATACATAACTCTTATCACATGACAAGCAGTACAGCAATCCTTCATGTATTCAGAGGGAGCCTCTGTATATTGCCATGTGATAGGAGAGATGCCACCAAGTATCTGACCCACTTCAACCAGAATCCCACATGGATTCCTCTAATGCACAAGCACACCAGCTGCATGGATGAATGTTAACAGAAGTTCACAGACTAAAGCTAGTAAAAATGTTTTGAACTCCTAGGCTAGGTGCATGTTTCAAACGGGAAGGAGAAAGCAAGACCAACTTTTTCAGGTGGCATATGTATTTCTTCACAAACCAGACACAACCTAGCCATACCTTATCTGTCAGCAAAGCATCTTCTATGCAAGATTATTACACTTTAAATTGTCCGGAGAAAATACAGAATGAAGATTGCATTTATGCTATATTACATATGCATTATACAGGTCTGGGGAATATATTATGTTGCCCTTTTATGATGAATGATGACAGTCTTCATAACCATGATACTTAAAGCTTTTCATGCATCAACACTCTACAGATAGCAAGTAATTAATGCTCACTCTATGCGTGTTCTATAGAATGTATTTTTTCCTGATTATATACATACCATGAGAGAAAAACTGAGATGAAAGTATTGTTTGTTTTTCTGGTTCTATCAGTTCTGTGAGTATTATGTTTAATATTTCACAGATTTTTAATGGTTACATGTAAAACATTCACAATGAATGTATGCTGTTGCAAATAAACAGATTTAAAATCTTGAAAATGTTTACTTGTGTACATATCCAGATAAATAAACTGTTTAAGTTTTACATCTGTGATGTTAGACACTACAAGAAAAACATGTATAAATTTTCATAGCAAGTATAATAGTTATCATAATTAATGCCAAAAATGTAGCATGTACTATTACTTTGTTATCAAATATTTGCTCAGAATAGCTTTAAAAATATATGGTTGATTTTTATATTTACCACAGTTTAAAATAATGTCCATCAGGATCAGCAATACATCAGGTATTTTTTGTTTTAGAAAAATGAATTTAAAAACCAGGGAGAGTTGGTGAAACAACAGGAAAGTGTTTACCATAGCTACACGTGTTCTGTAGACAATGGTCCACACTGACCAAAGTTACTCCAGTTTACTGTTGTTAAAGACCATGCATTAGATCCCTAGTTTAATAGATCCAGGCACTATATGTTTAATTGCAACAATAACAGAACATAAACATCAGCTTATTTTCTATTCCCAGAAATTCAACTGTTACAGAATTTTTAAGAAGGATTTCTGTATCCTAAACCTAAGTCCTTTTTGACAAAGAACGTTTTTTTTTAATTTTTCTTACAGTTAGTTAACAGGTACAGACAAACCAAATCAAGCGAGAAAACCATTCTGACAGTTTCACTCTGCTGCCTTTAGACGTACCAATAGGCTGGATCAGTGGGAAAAAAGATTGCACTGTTGTATTTGCACACAGCAGTGCTTTCAAATTTGCGATTTTATAAAAATACGCACAGCAACCACTGGCCACAGCTGTAGTCAATGTAACCTTCAATGCAGTTATAGCCATCTTAAAAACCCTGCTGTTTAATTAATACTTATTATTCGACAAGCACAATTCCTAATCTTGGTAACGCTGCAGTCCAGTATCAGTCTCTTTTACTTCTCTTAAGTGATCCCCTTAGAAACAATTGCATATTTTCACAGAGCTGAATGTGAACTTTGGTCCATCCCATCTTCCCCTGCCAGCTATAAAGCATTCAAATGAATGCAAGTCANTTATTTTATTTTTTTATTTTATTTTTTCAGAGAGAGAGAGCTGTGCTCTGGGCAGTTACTGAAGTTTTATACTTTTGTTTTTAGGAGGACTCCACTTCTTCCTCTTCATTGGCATTGTAACTGTGGAAGCAGAGGTTAACTGATCTCAAACAAGGTCACGTACAGGACCAGATTCTCAGTGCCTGTACTGTTGTCCTGAGATCTTGCCAAGTCCAAGGAGAAAAACACGTTTTGCACAGATGCAAGGCCACATCTTAGGTCAGAAGCAGTTTATTACGAAATGGACAATATACTCTGTCTCAAGAAGTGGGATTAGAAAGTCTTGAGGTGGTTCTCATGCTGTTCTTCATAGTGACAGAAAAGTTTTGGAGATATCAGGAAAGCAAGAATAGACTATTTTTCCCCTCCTCCTGTCTTTGAGGGTCATTTATGGTTTTTCACTAAACTTCCTTGGCATAACATTAATAACAGAAGTCCGGCCTGGATATTTGAGGCAGATATTAAGACATATCAGGTTTACTGAAGACTTCTAAAATCTTAAATTGACTCTTGGTTCAAGATGGTTGTTCTAGGCCTTTCCAAAATAATGTGAGCAGTTCAAAAGGACACAAAAAATGGGTTTACACTCTAAAAGCAGATTTTATCTGAGCAAATGTTATAAACATAATACTCCAAGTGAAGCAAAAAAGATCGAATAATTTTCTCCCTTCAACGCACTGTAGACTTGTAGGTTAAGTTGTCTCCTTCAGGCTTTTTCTCACATATTTTATTTTTTTTTTGCTTCCTAAACCACAGACAACTATACATTGCTCCATCTTTCCCTCATACCTGAAGGTTTATGTCTGCTTCTGGTGCTCCTTAGCATTCTCTCACTCTTTGTGTACTACAATCTTCCTTCTTCCTGTAATTTATATTCTGCTTCTTATGTCTGTCTTATTCTGTCCTCTGCAAAGTTTTCAAGATTGCTCTGAAGGAAGGTGGAGTTTCCCATTTTTTTCCCTACAGTTTCCACATACACTTTGGCCAAAATGAAGGTTCGGCACCTTTTCAAGATGTGGAGAAGGAAATAAAACAGATGTGACCAGAACAACTACAGAGCCAGGTTTATTAGAGTTACTAGAATAATGATGTTTTAAAACACTAATAAGGAGACAGAATAGAAAAGTGACAATCACATTTTGTGTTTGTGTTGGTAAGCAGAACCTTTCCCCATCTTGCTTCCAGACAAGGGGCCACATGGTGGAGTTGCAATAGACCCTCTTAAAGCCCCGGCAAAGAGTCCCCCCTTTGCCTTTGGCGAGATGTTTGAGCCTGTGGCCCAAGCTCCACTGCACATAACCTGCCTGTTCTTCCTGTCGCTTCTCTGCCTGTCTTATTCTTCTCTCTCAAAAGTGCTCCCTGGTACTGCACAGCCGCTCCTGAGGTATCCCACTCCAGTAGTTATATAACCTAGTGGACCGACTCTGATGACAAATGATCTTAAGCTGCCTTGGCTGAAGTAGTACTTGAGTAACTTGACACTAGTACATTTTGTCTTTATGTAGCACCACTGTCTTTTTGGGATAGACTTGATACTTTTAATAGTTTCAGATATTTTGGTGGAGGGGAGTGGTTTTGATTTTTTCCATGCTTTCTGAAAGGCATTTCCCAAAACTTTCACATAACAAAATCTTTTCCCATTCTCTATTCTACTCACCTTAGTTTACTTTTCCTTTATTGCTGCACTGATATGGGATAATCTGATATTCTAACTCCGTCTGTGTACAGAGTCCTTCCATCTTTCAGATCCCTGATGTATTTAAGTAGCTCATACATGTTTGTTAGAAGTCTAAACTTTTTTTCCCAGAGTACTTTTAATGCAGTATGTATATGCAGAGCCAGACATATCCCGAATTGCTTAAAAACCCTCTTACCAGTCTATAAATATATTTTTAACCTGTCTCTCACAGACTGTGCTTACAAACAAAACTTCTCTGGCATCTCTTGGAACAGTCTTGAGCAATGTTCAGAGAGATTATTTCATGAAAATTGGGTCTTGGCTGACAGGCTAACCAAATGTTATTGTCACAGAGCAGAAATCGTTATGAAATTAAACTTCTGAACTAAACATCAAAGAAGTATCACAGCTTTAATGCTGTGTCCTCTTAGAAGGCACCAAACATCACATCTGAAGCATACATCCAGTCTAACACACTGGCTTCAGGAGAACTTGTCTCCATCAGGTTCTTGGGAAACATACCCTAGCACTCTCCTGTGAATAACCCATTACCTTGCAATGCAGAAGATAAAGAAGGTGGCTATCTGTTCACATCATCACAAAGGTAGCACCATGAATGCACATAAATTATGTCCACTTTTGTCAATATTAATCCACAACAGTAAATAGACATTAAAACTTTTGGTTTTGGAGTGATAGACAATTGCCAGGGCAAGATCCACATTAAATGAAAACTGCTGATAACATGCCAGATGAAATAATTTAAAACAATACTGAAGTTCCTAGGAGGGTCATTTGTATTATCTGTTTACTCAAAGAAAAAAAAAAATCCTTCCATGCTTTCTGCATTAGAGAAGGGTCTCTGAAAAAATGCAGGACAGATAGTAAAACTGAAGTCACTAAATAGAAGCATTCTTAAGAGGAAAAATAGTTTTAGAAGAAGCTGACAATTCGAAAATGGAAACTTGTCATCCATAAATGTCATGTCTGACATAGAAAAGCTTAGGGGCTAAGGAACAGATTATTTGAGCATGAATAAATGTGAGCAAATGCTATTATAGTTTTTCATGCTATCTTATCAAGGCTGTTCTATCAATTCTGTTCTACCCAAGATGAACAAGATAGGTGTTAACCTGGAGACGAATAAGTGGGGTGTCAGAGCCTAACAAATTAAAATCAGAAACTAAGTTTTCTTCAGATCCATGACTTCCTGATGTAATTTCCAGTCACACATAGGTTCAAATGCAATCTTCTAGTGAAGAAGATTCTAAAGAAATCTATTGCTCTCTGAGTTCAGAATATGTCATGGACTTGATAATCTTAAAGGTCTTTTTCTACTTAAACAATTCTAGAACTCTATGATTTCACTCAGAAAAATGTTACCTCTTTGCATTGCCTTTATAAGATTATTTCTACAACTGCACTGTTCTAGACCCAGAAATTAACCTCTTGGAGCTACAGGATAAGCAACAAAACTTCAAAACTACCTGGTATATTTTCTGGTCAAACTGAAGATCTGTCACTTGACAATAAAATGAATGACTTTTCACATTGCTAGAAAAGCCTGCAGTAGCCTTGCCAGCTGGTGCAAAGTAACGTCCTGGAGAAACCTGCTGTCAAGTACACTATGTCTTGAGATATGAGAAGGTGCATCAAAATCTACTAGAGTATACTTTATTGTCTGATGAAGAGGAACAAGACACCTGAGTCAGCTCTCCAAAATGACTCAGTGTCATCAGGACAGGGACAAGTGTCCAGCCCAAAACATAATTCTTTCTTCTTCTCCCTTTTTTTTTTTTATTTTCAGCAGAACGAGTGTTTTTTATCTATGATGCTATGTCTGAGCAGGTGTGAAATTCAAACTACATTGTCTTCCTGTGCTAACAAGCCAGAAGACAGATTATACTTATGAAATACATAAAATCCACCAGCTGATCCTAGGTATTGGAAAATCACCAGATAAAGAAGAGCAGGTGAAATTTGAACCAGTTGTCTGTGTCGTACATTTTTATATTTTTTTTTTTTTGCATTTAGCAGAGTGTAAAAAAAAAGGAGAGACAAAGGAAAAGATGGTTGTTAAGTACATGTTCAAAAGGTTCAGTTCTGTTGCTTGATTATCTGAACCATAAAGCCATCAAAAGGTCAGAGCTGAAAACCACATGGATAAATTTGTAAGCAAAGAAAATTCTCTTTGGAAGGACAGGTTGTTTTTCTTCATACTGATGAACTTTTTAATTTTTATATATATATATACACACAGAGAGTGTATATTAACCACTTGGCAGTCTGTGAAGACCTATGTGACTGTGAAGAACAAAATATAGATGAATTTATTTAAATTTCTTTGCACCAAATAAGATTAATTACATAAAATTGATAACTGAAAAATAACTGTTTCACTTCTGATTTTCAATACAGTTACACACAATTACCAGCAAGGCAAAGTGTAATTAAATATTTTTTCAAAGCAGCACAAAGCTTTTTGCTAAGTCACTTCCTATCACTGGGGAAAAAAAATAAAATCGGTTATCAACCAGTGTTGCTGTAAAGAGCTATTTAAATCTCAAAGTATTATAAATAGCAGGCAAAAAAGGAGATGCAAGCAGAACTAAAGAGAAAGACTGGATTCAAGTTTTCTGGATGAAATATTTTGTTTTGCAAACACAACATTAGCATCTCCTTGAAAGCTTAAATATGATATAGGAGGACAAGATCAAGCCGATGAAGTCAGAATTTCTTAGTTTGATATTAAAATTCCTGTCTCCACTACAAATTCAGGCATCCTTTAAAAAAAAAAATTTTCTATACAATAACAAAATAAATGTGAATAAAATCAACGAACATTTAACTTCCTCAGATGTTTTAATGTGATTTTTCTTACATTCAATTTTATGAGAAATTTTAAGAATTAAATAACAGATTTTCTATAAAATCAAAACCCTAACATATTACCTTATCAACAAAGTATCCAGTGTCTGAGTATTTAGTTCTTTCAGTTACAGGTGACTTTCCTTCCTACCTATTTCCTAAAAAAAGGTTTCATTTTCTTAGCTTTCAGTGTTCTGTGGGTGTGGTACCTCCCTGCTATGAATTAATTTTCTTAATTTGCAACAGTTATTATTTAATTTATAAGAAACCACTAATATAGCACAGTGGAGCGCTCCACTGCAGGTTGTATTTGCACTGGAGCTACTTACATTGGTGACTGACTCAAAATATTAACAACAATAGCCTAATTCATTATATGATAAGGCTAATTGTTGTAGCTGATACGCATTCCTCAGCTGTGAAGTCTGAGGTGTGAGAGGTTAGGAACTGAGAATTCAGGAACCTCTGGAGGGTAACAGGCGTAGGACTGAAGAGTTAGGTCTTTAACTACCCTGCTTCCTCTTACAGCAGAAAGATGTGCTTAACCAAGATCTGCCCTCTGCTAAAGGTAGACTGAAGTGACTTTTGTCATAATTAGTGAGAACTTCTGGTTTCTGTGTAAAGGTTATTTCTGTGTATTTCTGGGAGCTATTTGCATAGATCACCCTACTTTTAGTAGTTTTTCTTAAATAGAAGGAATGAAACAAAACTTAACTCTTTGAACAAAAGCAGCTTTGTAAAACTGAGATTGCAGAATTTGAAGCTGGTATATCTCCAATTTATTTAGAGAAGCTTGAAAGTTTTATATTCATATGATTACTGTGTTATAAAATCATGGGAGGGGAGGAATAAAGAAGACTGTTGAGAATTAAGGTGAGGTGGCTCTCACAGCGTTGAATTTACTCTCTTTGCCTCAGTCTTTAAGTAGTAAGACCAGTTGTTTCCTGGGTACCCAGCCCCTTAAGATGGAACAAGAGGGGCAGGGAGCAGAATGGAGTCCCCATAATTCAAGGGGGAATGGTTAGTGACCTGCTACACCACTTAGACTCACACAATTCTATGGAGTTGGATGGAATCCACCCAAGCGTACTGAGGTAGCTGGTGTAAGTGTTCACCAAGCCACTTACCATCCTCTATCAGCAGTCCTGGCTAATGAGGGAGGTCCTAGTTTATGGGAGGTTAGCAAATATGATGCCCATCTACAAGAAGGGCTGAAAGGAGGATCTAAGAAACTACAAGCCTGTCAGACTGACCTTGGTGCTGGGAAGGTTATGGAGAAGATCATATTTAATGTCATCATCCAGCATGTATGGGACAACCATGCAATCAGGCCCAGTCAACATGCGTATATGAAAGGCAGGTACTACTTGACTAACCTGATCTTCCATAATAAGGTGACTTGTTTAGTGGATGAAAGAAAGGCTGTGGATGTTGTCTACCTGGACTTCAGTAAAGCCTTTGACATGTTTCTCACAGCACTCTCCTGGAAAGACTGGCTGCTCATGGCTTGGGTGGGCGTGCGCTTCACTGGGTAAATAAATGGCTGGATGGCCATGCCCAAAAAATTGTGGCGGATGGAATTAAATCCAGTTGATGGTCAGTCACAAGTGGTGTTCCCCAGGGCTCAGTATTGGGTCCAGTTCTCTTAGATACCTTGATCAGTGGTCTGGACAAGGCGATTGAGTGTATCCTCAGTAAGTTTGTCAGTGACACCAAGTTGGGTGAGAGCGTTGATCTGCTTGAGGGTAGAAAGGGTCTGCAGAGGGATCTGGACAGGCTGGATAAATGGGCTGAGGCCAATTGTATGAGGTTCTACAAGGTCGAGTGCTGGGTCCTGCACTTAGGTCACAACAATCCCATGCAACACTACAGGCTTGGGGTAGAGTGGCTGGAAAGCTGCCCAGTGGAAAAGGATCTGGGGGTGTTGGTCAGCAGTTGGCTGAATATGAGACAGCAGTGTGCCCAGGTGACCAGAAAAACCAACAGTATTTTGGCTTGTTTCAGAAATAGTGTGGTGTTGAGGTTTGGACATGTGTCCTACAACCTGATCCCACCTAGGAGAGGGAATAGGGAAAGGAAAGGAGACTTGTGGGTTGAAATGAAAACAGATTTAATAGAATAATAATAATAATGAACTAATATTAACCCAAATGCTAATAAAAGATATGAAGTTATACTCAGCTTCAGACAGCAGTCACAAGCTGTGTACTTCTAGCAGTGAGGGCTGAGCACCCAACATGGGGAGCATGACAGCTTCAGTGAGAACGTGACCATCACAGCAAGCGGAAGGGTAGGCCTCAGGTGTCGAATGACCAATGATACAGTCGGGGCCCTTTTGGGAAGGCAGACACGGTAGAAGGACCCTTTTGGGAAGGCAGACACGGTAGAAGCCCCCCAGACACCCTTGCAAATTTCCCGATTTATAGTGAAGGTGATGTTTATGG
>VZRW01012816.1:0-12424 GCA_013398125.1 Aegotheles bennettii | reverse complement strand
CTCTACCATCATCTATCCACCTAGTTATTTCCTCATAGAAGGCTATCAGGTTGGTCAAACATGACTTACCCTTGGTAAAGCCATGTTGACTGCTCTTAATGACCCCCTCATCCTTGATATGCCTAGAGATAGTGCCAAGAACAAGTTGTTCCATCACTTTTCCAGGGATGGAAGTGAGGCTGACCGGTCTATAGTTACCCGGGTCCTCCTTCTTGCCCTTCTTGTAGACTGGAGTGACATTTGCTTTCCTCCAGTCCTTAGGCACCTCTCCTGTTGCCCATGACTTACCAAAGATGATGGAGAGTGGCTTAGCAATGACCTCCACCAGCTCCCTCAGCACCCTTGGGTGCATTCCATCCGGACCCATCGATTTATGGATGTCCAGATTACTCAACTGATCCCTAACCCAATCCTCATCTACCAAGGCAAACTCCTCCATTATCCTCACTTCTTCTGGGGCTTTAGGGATCAGGGACTGGCTTTAGGGATCCAGGGGAATGGACTGTTTGATTTTAGAGAACAGGACAATTTAGCCACACATGTAAGTACCAGTAGAATTAAAAGAAGAATTGACAATGTTAAGCTTAACATTGAAGGGATTTTATGTGAAAAGACTAAAGAAAATATTTATCATGGAAAAATACTGATGAACCTGCCAACTTCATACATTCTTTCTACATGGTGCCTTACACAGCCTTTGGACATTAAAACATAAGTCATATTTGCAGTGATAATTTCCATTTGGACAGAAACAATTGTGTCACACGCCTTGTGCTATGGCTTCCTTTTTCAAGAATGTGTAACTCCCCACATTGTGCAGAGAGAGATCTTGCTGCTGGGGATTTGACAGTGCAAAGTAAATGCAGTGAGCATATTGACTGCATTCTCTGTGATGTTGTCAGAAAAAAAGGCACTGCTGTCCAAGATGATTCTTTCACATACGAATAAGATAAGTGCCAAAGGATACGATATGGTAGGTTCAAAGTAGTTGAATAAGATAAGGATAGATGTAAGGGACAAGCATCCAGTTTCAAATATGAAATACATTATTCCATCTCTACTCTAAGCAAGTATCAAGACAGTAGAAACAAGATTCATGAGGCTTGTTTTAGAACACCCGTAAGTAATAATGAAACTCACAAAATGAACAGGAATATTTTCTCCCTATGAAGGACAATGGTTATAGAAAGATATTCAGCCCTCACTTGTCATCTATACAGAGATATATGTTATTATAACAGACAAAAAAACAAGATTAACATAAATTCATAGAGTTCTAACCACCAAGAAAAATAAAGAAATCATATATTCTTAAGAATTTTCCTTAAAGTGAGTAACAAGTTCTTTCAGACTCATTGCACCAAACAGTATGCCACTCCAGTAGCTGCCAATGTATGAATTCTGTGGGAACACCACCATCAAGGTA
This sequence comes from Aegotheles bennettii, assembly GCA_013398125.1. NCBI lineage: Eukaryota > Metazoa > Chordata > Aves > Caprimulgiformes > Aegothelidae > Aegotheles > Aegotheles bennettii. The sequence continues at coordinate 10,998 of VZRW01012816.1, read as the reverse complement.
AAAAAGGGAGTACTTTCACAACAAGTCTATGGCTGCCTGCTTTATTAATTGGGATAAATTACAGAATAAATATGCTCAAAAAATCTGAAAGGTAGGTGACTATATGAGGTAGTTAATGCCAGTTTGCAGAGACAGCACATTAATTGGGTATCTGTTCTTCTCAAATATCTCAGTGATCCCCTTGAGAGTAAGAAAATTATTCTTACCTCTAAAAACTTCTTAGTGATATTACATTCTTTCCTGAGCTTGTGTCTTATAGTTTTAAGACAACATTTTTTGCACTGGTCTTTGTATGAAAAACCTTATTGTACTTTAAAATGGTATCCCAAAATTAGAGTGGATATAGAGTATAGATCTTAAGCAGAGAAAAACAAAGGTGAGGAAAAAGAGTAAAGGACAAACTTAGTCTTTTTTTTCCTTCACTCTGCCCATAAAATCTTGACTAATACATCAGTTCTTCAGTTGCCATAATCACGACATTTCTATGTCCTTGACTGAGTAGTATCAAACCAATGAAAGACGAGAGTGCAAAACACATTTTTGCATACTTCTTAATTTATATTTTCATCAGTATTCATGAAATCTTAAGAATTAGACATGGAAGAAACCAATTAAATCATCCAGTCATTCCCCCTACTGACAGCTCTGAATAATTCCTTGTATTTTAAGGTCCTGAAAATACAGCATTTACATACAGATGACAAAATACATTTTAATGAGCCAGGTTCTTTTTCTGTGCAATCTGAGCAGAACTGCTCAGAAGAAGGCAGCTCTTTGTCACAACAGAAGACTTCTAAGGGAATATACACTTCAGCTAGGATGACTGCATGTTACTGGATCAAGTAGTGTACTTAAACAGTTTATTATTATGCATTTAAACACATCATAGGAAAAGGACACATCATAATTAAGATCCGTCAGCACACCTTCTGAAGCCTAGTGTTGCAACCGAGAGGTTAAATATTACCTTAGACAGGAGGAAAGATGTCCTAGTGAATAGGATAATGTAACCTTTAGTAAACTCTCTTCCTTGTCATTCAGTTAAAGATCAGTGAGAATCTACCATTAGTTCAGTACAAAGTGACTCAAAGTGTCATTAGTGAGTGGCTCAAACTACCATATGGTCACTATTGTAACCTGAGTATTCTTACCTATTAATGACTAATAAGGTTAAGACGAGTTTGTCATTCAAAAGATGGCCCACAAGTTTACTTTTTGTCAAAATGTCACTCAGTGTGGAGTTATGATCTGTGTCTTAAACTTCAGTACAAGCCCTGGTTAGACACTACCATCTTCCAGAAAACATTTGCTGCCCAAAAGCCAGACAACATGGGATAAAAGGGAATTTAAAGACTTACTGAGCCTCCCACAAGTATTAAAAACGGAGACTTTCACATTATTTTAAATAAGATTTTATTTTTAGACATGGCTCTGTATGACAATTCAAAAGAGATGCCGACTCTGGCTATTACTTCTCTGTTCTCTCAAGCTGTTCTCATCTGGTGACATTCTGCTAATAAACCAGAAAACCACTATAAACCTACACGCAACATTTCTGATGAAGAAGTTCAGCAAAAGTTGTACAGATCAAAGCTTGCTCTCCAGTGCAATTTGTTCCCTCTTTGTGTATTAAAAAGGCATTGAGAATTTAAAGGTAGCTTTGTACTGCACACCTTCATCCCAGAAATTTATCATGTACCATGCAAGAGCACAGAATGGCAACTAACAGTAGAGCAAGTATCACACAAAATAGATATTGATCTGGACAATCCCACTGGTTGCCACCTGTACATATCCCACAAGATCCTCATGGAGCCACAGAGAGTAAGATTAGCTTCATCACAGAGTTTGGTTTGTGTATTGACATACACTACAAGACATGGTAATTTATATTCTCATTGTTTATGATAGCACTTCAGTGACTCACAACCCTGTTTCCTCATAGAATATGTTATAATATGTTGCTTAAAACTCCTTTCCAAATTTTCAAGGTTCCCCAAGGACATACTCTGTAGCCAAAGCAAACCATTGCCACAATGATGGCATCTATTAGTACCACGTTCCAGAAATTTCTCAGCTTAAGGGACTGTTTTTGACAGTAAGACTCAGTTTATGCCAAAAATCGAATCAAATCATTGTAACATATAATTGGAAAACTGAAAAAAAACACTAATCTCACAGCCTATGTGCAAAATGAATCTCCTCTTTCCAACTGTGCTATTTTACAACAGTAGAAAATGGAACAGATGGACAAAATGAGGGAAAAAATGAAGGAAGAGGAAGGAGGTGAAAATGACACTTCTCAAAATCTTGTGATTCAGCTGAAATAGGGAGGAAAAACTTGGTTATTTGTAGCATTAGGCTGTAGTTGGAGGAATTACCACCTTTCCATTACATTTTTCTGTCTGCTTACTGTTTTGCTACTTCAGGAGTTTCTCAGTTACTACAAGAGCTGTTATTCAAATAAAAACTGAGATGGCAGGATTCACATGGCTCTACTCCAGCCTGTCTGTAGCAGATGGGGGAATCAGCTATTTTTGGCAACCATACAGTATTGATGTTTTTTTCTTTTTTTTTTAAGTCACAAAGCCACGATACAGAATGCATCTTTTATCCATGATACACCAAATATGTGAATAAAGCTTAACTTCATTGCCTCAGAAGTTGAAATACTCAGTGTTTTTGCAAAACAGCTGTATGACACTTTGACTGTGAAGTAACTTGTCTCCTGTAGACTTCATTAATATCATCAACCATGATCAATGTCTCTAGTCTTTCTTCTGATGCAGAAAAATTAATTCAGTAGGTATATATCATGGAGAAATAGAAAGTAAGCATCCTTATTATCCATCTAAAAATGCCTGTCACAGAAGCTCAAATGTCGTCTTTTCTAGTGTACTTTATTTTGTTTTTAACAGGGACACAGGAGAATTTCGTGAAAATATGCAAATGAAAAACTAGATTCTCAAGGGATATGCTCAAGCCAAAAATAATTCTAGCTGTCCAAACTGTAACTAATGAACAAATGATTCAGTGTAATACATTCCATATATCCATTCACCACCATCTGTTTATTGGCAAGATACTTGCTTGTTTCCAGCTACAAAGCTCAAGCAAGTGCATAACCACTAAATTAAAGAAGAAAAGTGAATGCTGCAAATGCACTTCAATGCTAGCAGAATTTAACATTTACCAGTAGATACCTAGAAAAAAGTCCAAGACAAGCAAAGTTGTTTTTTTTGGAATGAAATTCCCTTTCATTGCAGGATGCAGCACTCTGGGTTACATGAAGCTACTGACTCTTTTCTTCTTGTTGTCTGCACTCTCTAAACCTTTTTGCTGGGATCTTATTTCATGCAATAGAAATCACACAGGAACAAAAATCACATGATTGCAAAAAGTGGTGTTGTCGTCTCAATACGCTTACAGGTATTCTCAGCATGGGAAAATGAGACTGTAAACCTATATACAATTCCATTTGGACACAGGTAGGAAAAAGTATTGACCAGAGTATGGCAACAGACAGCAGGATGCGTCATTGTGAACTTATGAAGGGGGCTGTTTTTTGTCACTCTGTTTTATACAATTTCAAATCCTCTTTTCCATAGGGATATTAAAATGATTCATACTAGTTAAGCAAAAGTGTGGAAAAGAACTCCAAAAGGAAAACTCACAGACTTGCTGAGTTACGTGGAAGAGGGAGAGAAAGATGTGATTCTCAGTCCTATGTTCAAAAACCTTTAGTTCTATTTTGCAAACAGTGGCTCTGGCTGCCCTAATATTAGTATCTACAAAAGTGTTTTACAAGCATTATTTACTAAAGCAGGTACTAGTATTTTCTACCTATACAGGAAAATACATGGCCAAATGCAGTCTTCAACTAGTTCCACATGCCTGGTGAGCTGGTAGGAAGCATTGCCGCCTCCATCCACAGTTATTAACTTTATATATTTCATAACATAGGGATGACAGCCCTATCATGTATCCTGCTGTCGTGGTGGTGTAAGAAATCAGACAAGTCCGGATTATATTTCACAGTGTAATTCAAGATTTTTTGGAGGATTTCATAGAATCATAGAATCACTGATTGGAAAAGTCCTTAAGATCATTGAGCCTAACCATCAACCCAGGACTGCCAAGTCCACCCCTAAATCATATTCCCAAAGGCTAATTCGATATTTCTGTCATTTAATTGGAGACATCAGGTATGTATCAGAAAAGTGTTGCTATTTGAAACAAGACTCTTCCTGTAAGAAGTCAAGAAATTGAAAAATACAGCTGAACCTGCCCTCTATTAGGGTAAATAATTTCAAGTCAATCTGCACAGTCAACATTGCATTTATGAGCAGTTTAAGATGCATACACTTTAGTACTGACTAGTTGAAACCGGAATTTATTAACTATCATAAGAAGTATACCCTTTATGAACTACACTTACAGATCTAGTTGAAGACATCTCTGCTCACTGCAGGGAGGCTGGACTAGATGACCTTTAAAGCCACTTTTCAACCTGAACCATTTTATGATTCTATGATTCTGTATTTTAAAAGTTTTTACTTTTCTCAGTGTGAACGCAGGTTAATGATCTAATTTATACTGTCTAATATATATGTAATAGTAAATGCCAGCTCTGTGTGCAACATCTGGAATTCAGGTAGGAAACACATTTATACTGACAGGAATTAAATATTTTCAATTCTATTTGCCTTATGTTTACTTTACCTGAATCTATCTTTTCTTTTCAGGTTACATATTAGTCTTCCATGAGAAGCTACAGAATAAGAAATGAGAGTTTAAGAACCTAGTTCAGCAATCTGTTTGAAGACTTCTATTTTTCCAGAGGAATCAGTTAACTGAGACAGACTATAATTTAGATGATCCCTTTAATAGGACACTAGAATCAAGCTCATCTTTACAGTTTTCTTTTCATTAAGTTCAATAAAAAAAATAATACTGCTTTCATAATTGTTAATTTCTACAATAATTTTCCATGTCTGGAAATTGAGATCTAACTAGAATATCTAATCTGACTGCATACCGTATAAAGTATTTAAAATATCAATTATATTCCATCTATTTTACAATTAATTCAGTGTTTTATGGCTGATAATTAAACCTGTTGTTCCTTTTTCCATTCACTAACATTCTGTACAGCAATGCAAGGTCATAGTGAAGGTCCATCTAGCTTAATATTTCACATATGACAGAAGCAAACATTTATGAGAAAAATAAGGAGGACAAGCAGAGACTGACACTGCTCACAATATGTTCTTTGTAATATTCAATCTTTTGATTGTAGGCTACCTTCAAGAAAGATCAAGCTTATTTAGATACAAAAGACAAATTTTATAAAGCTCATATACACACTAATATTTTAAAAGCTGAAAAACAAAACCACATGGGAATAAGTTTAATTTTGTGGAAGAAAGTTGTGGAATAGGTCAGGGATCACAGTTATGGGCATCACTAGGGGCTGGCAGAGAAGTCACCTACTACTCTGGTCTTCAGAGCAGCAGCCATAGAAAACAATGTTGATTGGGGCTGCTGCTGACACCAACAACTTGAAGCTGTCCTAACAAAGTGATTATGAAAAATCATATGTCTACTTCTCTCTGAAGGCAGCACATGCCTGGAGCCAGAGTAAGGTGTCTGTCTGCACTATGATGGGTAGCAAAACTCTAACAGCTCCAGTGACTGTGAGAGAAAACTGGCAACCAGAGTCACTGTAAACCGCTCCTTTGTGATAAGGAGACAAATAACTTGGCCCATCGGCTGTCACTGCTCCCAGGAAAACAACCCTGTGAGCCAAGCATCCCCACCCCCTCATCCCCTTCACCTTCCACACCAATTCCACTTCTTAGAAAGGTAATGACTTGATTCAGGACTAAGTTGATCTCTTTTATATTTCTTCTGCTGATATATGCCCATCGGTTTGGTAGAAGTCTGTAATTATAGTAGATAGAGAGCAGAAAGAAAAAAAAAGAAGAAGCCAGAATTTGAGCTTACACTTACTATGAGAATGATATTTGATCCACATATCGTATTTCAACATTTTGTTTTCTGAAAGCCATAGAACTTGAAAAATGAAATGCATAGTTTGAACTCCTGAATTGTTCCACAGACTAGAGGGACACTTGCAATTGAGCATTTAGATAAATCAGCCTTAAAGAGGGCTAGGAATCTTTAATACATCACAGCATTTTCTAAAGCATGTCATCTGAGTTGGCAGTAATCCATGAGTCTTCTGTCTAGGAAACAAGATACAGTATCTGATAATAGAAGATAACACTACTTAAAGCCTTTGGGATGATAGCAGTAGCGGGAGGAAGAGGAATACTCCACCAAGAGTTGAGTTTTCTTAGAGGACTTGTAACCCACTCTAAAAACGCCTCAGCTTTATGGTTTTGCCCAGATACAGCTAACGGAGTGAAACAGTGCAGGAATTCCTGCACCATACCTAAAAATGCTATTAACACCCTGTAGAGCTGTTAATACAGCCATGGTAGGTAATAAAAATGTCTTAACTTACCTCAAAAAAGAACAGGTGATTAATCTGGTCAGTAGGAGGAAAAAATTATTCATAACCCGTATAGTGAATTTATATAAATGTTAACAAACTGGAAAAGAAGGATCAGTCCCTCAGAACAGACAAGGCATGAAAACCAAGTGAAAACATGTACAGTTTTAAATGTCACTATGCCCACAAATGAAAGAGCTCAAGGAAGTGTTCAGAAAACATTTAATACACAGAACACTTTGGAGATATCACTGTGTCTACTTGACAAAGTTTTATGTCAGAGCAGGTTAAATGCAACTGGTAAAGAGAGCTTGATGACAAATACAAGGGCTTTCACAAAGAGGCAGGGATGCTGGAAATCATGCTTAACCAAAAATACAGAGCAAATGGTATCGAGTTTGGATACCTGGAGAATTCAGCCTAATCTTTGAGAAATATAGGTAGAGGTCCAGCTGGGAAAAAAATAATTTGTCATGCACCATGATCAAATGGAATTATTGTTCCAGGTCTAAAATTGCATCTAGAGAAAGCTCAGTGGTAGATTAAAGTACCGTACCATGATATTGGCTACACTTGGTAGTCTTTGTTACAATGGTCAGTTGCCAGGTGCCTGGAACAGGTTGTGTCCACACTGTTGTCTCATGCTTTAAATCACAGAAGTCATATACCTTTCAGAGGGCACAAACTCATTTCCTATTCCACACACATTAGAACAAAGTAGGTGTATCTGCTCTGATGGCTAGAAACCCCCCACAAGGTTTACCTAATTGAGCTTGACTAAACATCATACTACAGCTATTTGCATGGAATAAAGGACAAATAAAAAAAAGCAAGCTAATTTTTTCAACAACAGTTAAAATGGTAGGGATAACAATAATGAACAGAGAATAAGTTTTTAAACATCAAATCAGGTGATAAAATTGTTAAATTCAGCAGTGAGTGGGTGACTTATGGGTACAGCACTTCTCAATTAAGACACCTCCTGTTACTATCCAGACCATTTCTGGCATATTTTTAAGGTGATGAACATTAAACATGAAACAATTTATAGTGCTATCAAGTCCTCTTGAAAGTGTGGCTTCTTGATTGTGACTTACTTTACCTTTTCAACTTTAACAGTCCACTGTATCACAGCAACAAACCAGCAAACATTTTGCAGGCAACAGGGCCAAAGGCATGAGGTATTTTAACAATGATTTTTTATTGAAAATACTCTCACTAAAGTGAATTTCAGTGTTATTAATATCTCAAGAGTCTGAAATTGTATCTCCATAAAGCAGTGATACAACTGTGGTACCAGGGGACAAACTCATGGATGAAAATATAGTCCATATTCAAGCCACAGCCTGCTGAGTCAAGTAGTGGTGTTAAATTTTATATTAAAACTGTTCCAATTGAAAGGATGTGCTAATTTCATGGTTGGCAATTTGTCACTATTCATGTGAACTGTATTTGACTCAATGGCATACAGGGGAAGAGATGTATATCACCTTATTTTTTAATTGAATTTCTGTACACTAATCTGGACTTCTCCCTACCTATGTGAGCGAGTACATAAATGCACTAAAACAAAACAAAGTACGAAGTTCATCTCTAATCTACCCAAAAAGCAGAAGATGACAGGCCACCACAAAACAAAAATATTGCTCAGGCAATACATGTAACACCAAGGCAAGCAGTAGTACAGTCATCTATATTCCATATGAGAACTTAATGATAAAAACAACTAATTTAAGGAACAGAAGTCACAAGAAGTGGAATCCTTTTTTTAAAAAACAAACAAACCCTAAAAACCAAAACAATATAGCAACTGTGTTTTAAACAACATAATAAACAGCTTAACCAGAAATATAAAGTAAAACTGTAATAGTGAATATTTAACACTGCACATAGTTATTTGTACTATCACATCATATAAACTGATGTAAGAAGCCATAAGTCTGCCTGCTTTCCTCCAGAAAGAAAATCTCATGAGACCACTTTAGAGAACAAAGGACAAGTCTGCTTTAGCAATTCCTAGAGTACATTTCAGGTTCCATGCCTCATCTCAGGTCCTCCCAACCAAACCAGAAACCAAACAAAACATAACATTTTTGTTGCATGGGGACTTCTTACATTGCCTCAACCCTCTTAAGCAGATTTAATTTCTGATAGTACCTCCACAGTTTTCTATGTGCCCTCTGTATCCAAATTTTACATAGAGGACTGTGAGATCAACACAAAGAAATGTTACAGCTACTGCAGCCATACAGGACTCACTGAGACATACAAGGAAGCAAATTACACAGATTAGAAATTTTTGCTGAAGTGCATTTTGCTTCCCTGCCTTCAATCCCCAAGTTTAGTCTTTGTTCTCATTCTACAGTGAGAAGTTTGTACAATCCTTTTAGACCATGGATGGTTTGCCAATGGGAAACTGAACATTTGCTAATCAATTATTGATTATTTCAGCCAATTAGCAGATAACCTAAGTCCTATGGCATTTTTCTATTTGAATGAATGAATGTGATTACTGTAAGAAACTTACTTCCTTTTTTGTAACAGTCTGTTACTTGAAAATATTGGCATCTGCTTACTGTATTCATGAATAAAACAAAAAACTTCACATATAGTTCACAAAGGCCTTCCAGGGCCATTCCTTCCACAACTGTTCAGTCATTCATTACTGTGATTTTGTCTTCTGCCAATGGTTTATGAACAAAAGCTGATTCCCCAAATACCTGAACACAACTAAAGAATAGGAGAATTGTCACAGTAGGTAAGACCCAACACTCACATGGTTCAGGATCCCACCACTGACAGGAGTCTGTAGCAGATGTGTGCAGAAAGAAGAAATGGTTCTCCTGCAGTGTCCTCCAAGGTTCAAATAACCAATGATTTACAGATATTCTGAGCTAGAAAGTTACTCAGAGTGTTTAATAGCCACAAAATGGGGTTTTAATAATTTAGTGGAGGAGCATTTCCATTTTTGATCTCCACAAACCTGTGTCTAGGAGCTCCCCATTTTAACAATTGCAGTGTGAAAAATTGTACTCTTTGTTGATAACTTAGTTTAAGTCTGTTGCTTAATTATTTCATTGTTTTCCCTTACTCTGTATTCTGCAAAATCCCAAAATGTTTAGCCTTTTTTTTCCATATCATACATTACTTCATGGACATGTATAATTAAGTCAGTAAATGATCAAAGATAACACAAAGGTGGTGAAGAGAAAACAGTAGGGAATAAACAGAAGTAATGGAGTGAAATAATGAGTCATGTCCAGAGGTAGCCAGTCTTAGACTCATGGTTCACACCTCTATGTTTTGGATAAAGTAAAATTAATGCACGTTAAAATACAAACCACAAACAAATACAAAATTCCCTTGCAAAGAACATCACTGTGTACTGCAGGTAATAATTTTAGCACCATTTAAAACACTGGGGCTCAGCTGTACAATTATGTTTATATTCTGATTCCCTACTGCTCCAACTCAAAGCTAACTTTTGCTCCTGGATTTTCACAATGATGAGACAAGACCACATATAGACATGAAATTCAGTATTTGCACACTGATTTCTTCCGTTTAGGGGCTGTGTTACTGAGTACCACTGGGATAAGTAAAGCTACCAGACAGTGATTATTTTTAGAATTTCTCTTTGTTTTCTTACTAAATCTAAGGAAGTATTAACATACAGGTTGAATTCAAATGGAGATATGGGTTTTCTAGTTCAGAACATGGAAACTACATAAATAGTTGTCTTAATATCATACAGTGTTGTTTCCCTTATTGCAGAAATTGCTTGGAGTAGGAACATGTCAAAATTATTACCATTAATTGCACCTCTTTAGCTCTGAAATGCTAGCCCTGTAATTTATACAGAATGTCATAAGTCTATAGCCTTAGAAAATCTACTGATTTTTCTAACAGAGCACAGGAGGACAGAAGTTCTCCAGCACATTGGTAATTTCAGAGTCAGGTCCTACAAAAATTGTGACACTTCACTGACTATATTGAACTCTTTCAAGATGAGCTCTTCAGTCTGAATGGAAGTGGTGTATTCACATAAGTCAACTAGGTACTTGCTGAGTGTATGAATAGAATCCAAGCACTTTTGTTCTCATACTTGTAAAAATTTCTTTTATGAATGAACTAATAGACGAATTAAAAGCACGCGGAGCAGCGAGCAGGGAACGGCGGCTGTTAGCGGCTGTTAGCGGCAAGTGCTCTTCCTTTTAATTCCTGAGCATCTGAGAAGGGCCAGGCTTCTCGGAGACGGTAAAGCCGGACACAGCAAGGATACCCGAAGCTGGGCGGGGGTCCTGCGAGAATCTGAAAGGCTGACGTGACAGGGGGATTGGCTGAGAACCGCAGCAAATTTAAAAGCGGCCATCTCGGCAGCTGCCTCCCTCAGAGCACGCGGAGCAGCGAGCAGGGCACGGCGGCCTCCGAAGAGACAGGCACGAGGACAGCGGCGCAAGGGCAGCGTTAGCGCAGGGGGA
>VZRW01012815.1:283056-365134 GCA_013398125.1 Aegotheles bennettii | reverse complement strand
AGCCCTGCCCTCTCGCCCTGCCCTTGCAAACTGTGGGGCCGCACACACCCCACGGCAGCTCCGGGCATGCCCACCGCTGTGCCTGGTTGGCTGGGCGAGCTTCTGCAAGCTTCTGGGTTTCCTCCACAGCTCTGGGTGACTGCATGGGGTGCCCTGATCCCGGGGACCCCCCTGTACAGCAGGATCTTATGCTGCATCCCTGTGCTTACCTCGATGGCTGATTTCACCGCTGCTGGTTGCCTTGCCGACTTCATCTTCATCTTCATCTTCAATTTTGTGTGACATAAATGTGCTCTCATTCTTTCTACCCATCTGCACACCTGCCAACTGTACTAGCCATAGTATCTTGTTCTGGGGTTTTTACATGGGACAAACAAATGCTGTGTATTCGTTCATAGGCAGCTAGAATTACTCAAAGGTAGCAGTCACCACTAAATAACTCAGGCTTGAAATGGAAAGAAAAGGCATATGATTTCTCCTCCTGACAATGCCAACTTAAAGATTTATTTTCATACTGTCAAGAGAAAAATCTGTGTTTCAGTTACGCACATATAAAAGTTAAATTTTATCAAGGTACCTGATCAATGTGATAAGATGTAGGTCAAAATACTGGGGAGACTTTAACACTCCATAACTTACTGCGAGCTATGCTTATTAGACCACTGACCTGATTTCATCCTGTCTTTAAGAAATATCTAATCAGACAATTAAGCAATTACTTATGTATTCAGATATAGAAATCGTGACCAGGCTTCTTGGATGAGTTAGTAAAACAAAGTTTCTTGTATGGGTAAGGCTTCTTGTATAAGTCAGGAAAACAAGACTGGGTAAATGTGCTCAAGTGGATGGACACACAAAAGTTAATACCCTGTTGGGTGTATGTGTCACTGTTCAGCCAAGAGCACGATAGGGGCTTATTTAAGCTATGGCCATTAAAAAAAAATGCTGTTAAATGGAGTTCATTGGACTTCATTGAGGTTTTAATCCAGAGGAGAGATTATTAGTTGTGTTAAGATCACGTGCTCAAAAGCTGTGAAAATATCTTTAGGTAACAGTTTATTTTAAGGACAGGTTCAATTATTGCTGAATTTTGATGGGAACCCCATGGGAGCAGCTGTGGCAACCACAGTTGTGTGAACAGCACTCTTGAAGAGGCTGGCTAATGAAATACAGTTGTACCATACATCACTACACTTGTATTTTAGGGTTTTGATCATCTCACATCAAGCATTAATGAAAACCATTGTTATAGCAATGACATTGTTAAAGAAAAGAGAATTTGAATGCTTAAGACCACATGTATGAAATTTAACAGAAGGCAGAGCCATAGCAAAGACAGAAGAGAGATATTTTGTCTCAAAGCTGTTGAGAGGAATTTCAACCTAAACCTGTTTTTATAGACATTAAAAAAGGCCCAGATCCTTTTCTCATCACTCATTTTCAACCAGTTGCTCTTGTGTGTGGGACTACTCCGTGGAGGGTATTATCTTTAGCTTTTCTGATGATTCTGTGCAGGCCTGGGGGTGAAAACATGGATTGATGATGTGGAACTGATAGTGATGAGAGGGCGTTACCCTGTCTTATCACCAAAAGTGCTCAGCACAGGTTGGACAGATACACCTCTGTATCATTCAAAATGACTACCGTACTTGCAAAAAACAAAAGATCTTACAAATATCTGAGGCTTGGAAGGTATTGGAAGGCATCTTGATTGATGTACACAAGATTGTTGGCCTTTTCAATTCTTCTGCAAAGAAAAAAATTAAACATCAGAGGAAATATATCAATATATTGATCTTAAAATGTTAGTGGCAACCCCATGGTGTAGTGGTACCAAATGCTGAGATTCTCCTTTTGACAGCAGAAGATCTGTACGATTTCAAAGAGCAGCCTGTCACAGACCAGCAGACCCCATTCCCTTTTGATATTGGCAGTGGTTTGAGGCTGACCAGGGAAAGAAAGGGACAGTTAGATAACAAGATGGAAAGAACAAAGGGAGATTTCAGATGTTCCTGTATTGTTATGAATTCTTCAGAGCTTAGCTGAATCAAGCTGCAAAAACTTTAGTACTTGGCTGTAATGAATCTTTATAATTGTCTCCCTTGAATTTAGATTGCTCATTACTTACATTTCATGTAGTTTGGGAAGGTTGGAAAACACATTTGCTTCTATGACCTCCAAGGCATCATTCTGTGAGATCTCTCTGAAAAATAATTTAGAAGTCAAGATATTTCAAGCCATGGTGAAGCAGAGAATGGACAAATGAAAAATTCACAAGAAACTTCTTCCTAGATTACTGATGAGTTTCAAAAACAAGGTGGATATTGGATAAGAAAACAGACACCAGAAACACTGCTAAGCTGCCACCAAGGCAAACATCCAGAGTCACGAACAGATACCTTCTGAGACTGAAGTTTGTACCTGTAACGGCAGCCCTGCAGCTCCTGCTATCACCATTTCTTGGGTTTTAGAAGTCAAGACCTATCCATTATGGGCTACTGGATCTCTGACATCACTAATTACTGTTAGAAATTTAATGAAATCTTTTAACTAATCCTCTTTAAGGATCTTAATCTTTAAGAAAAGAGAGGGTGAAAGGTGACTGAAACTAAAACAGCGAAAAAGTTGCCAATAAATATGACAAAACTCAGCAGCAGGACATGCTGCTCTTTTGGCCCAATATAAACTACAGAGATTAAAATTAAGAAACCAGCAGACACATCCTTGTTAACAGGAGCTGAAGACCATAGACATGAAGAAGTCTTTCACACCTTGGAGTAAACCCTATTTGATCTCATCTGTGAACTGTCAATGCCAATGTACAGCCACAGAACTGCAGAATAGAAATGGTTGATTTTCTGTTATCAACACACCAGAATGAAGAGGGCCTACAGAAAAGCTGGAGAGAGACATTTTACAAGGGCATGTAGTGATAGGACAAGGGGAAACAGTTTCAAACTGAAAGAGGGTAGATTTAGATTAAATATTAGGAAGAAATTCTTTCCTGTGAGGGTGGTGAGACACTGGCACGGGTTGCCCAAAGAAGCTGTGGCTGCCCCCTCCCTGGAAGTGTTCAAGGCCAGGTTGGATGGGGCTTGGAGCAACCTGGTCTAGTGGGAGGTGTCCCTGCCCATGGCAGGGTGTTGGAACTCTATGATCTTTAAGGTCTCTTCGAACCCAAACCACTCTATGATTCCTGCCGGTCCAGAGCACACATTTCTTTGCTTCCTTATCTGTGGGATGGCAGAGACAGCTCAAGCTCTAGTGTAATTTAGAGCTCAGGAGTTCTCCTTGTGAATCAAGCAGGAACTACTGCAGTGCAACCTGTCCCAGTTACATCACTTATATTGGCAGTGACCAGAAAAGTCAAGGTAAAGAGAGCTACACCAAAAGATTGCTCACTACCATTTTTGGAAGTAGTGCAAAACCACTATTTCCTAGGCTGAAGTCAGTTGTACAAAGTAAAATTTGTAATACAGATATAATTCAGTGATAGTGTGATGGTCTGTTGGATTCTAGCAAGGCAACTGTGCGCAACTTTGGAATGAAACCTTGTATAAATAGTCAGATTATAAATTGTCTGGCGCTTGTCCTGGATATCTCGTTCCTTTGACATTATTATGGTTGCAAATAGATTTCAACAGGCATGAGGTAAAACAATACATTTTAAATATAGGTGCACAGCCAAAAAACCCTCACAAACATTATTACCAGTAATATAGAAAGTATTCCTTTTCCTTCTAACACCTGAACTGTATCTGAAAAATTAGTTACCCATATAAGACAATCAAAAGCTTTTCAAAAGAAAAGAAGTTGTACATCTGATCTTTTTTGGCTTTAAAAATGCCTCAGAGGTTTGATATTTTTTAGTTTAATAAGAAGCTTTCTTTTCTGTTTCCACAGAATTATTACAGAAGAAATCCAGCTCTCCTTTAGTCTGGGAGCTCTGAACTGACTGGAGAACAAGAAAATAAAAGTACACGAGGACTGACAATAGGTGCTTGGTAGGGTGCAATGAGAACAGGGTTTGTTTAGCACTGCTGAACCACCAGCTCACATGTAAACATGTTCCTCTCTATTGTTTAGGTTTCAGCCTCAACAAAATGCTTCAACTGAGACCATGTGAGATATACAGCTGTTGCAAGGGATGCTGCGCTGAAGGCTGTGTTTCAAAGACTTTTTATTATCTTCCTGTTTTCTTTAAAAATAATGCATTATAAGGTATATGGTAGAAGCAATCATCCCCTATGCTGTATTTATATGACAGTACAATGTACTTGCTTAACTACAGTCTACAGGATTTAACAACATGGGACATGTCTCAGATTTTTAAGGATTGGTTCGGTTTCGCTTGTGCTCTTTTTGGGTTGTCAGCAGTATATATGCCATTCTTCACAATCTAGAACTCAGCTGTCTAGAAAAAAGACCACAGAAAAAGCAGAACATTTAATGCCAAGATATGCAAAGATTTCATGCCACTAAACAGCTCAAGGAAAAATGTTGCAGATTTGTTTGCCTTAGACAGGCAAAAGAAATTTATTAAGAAACCACAATACAGTAGTGACCTCACCCAACAGACAGCTGTTGAGGGTAATAATAATTTATGATCCCATCTGCTATAAACTTTGGAACTACTTGCATGATGCATCACAGAATCACAGAATCCTAGGGGTTGGAAGGGACCTCGAAAGATCATCCAGTCCAACCCCCCTGCCAGAGCAGGGTCACCTAGAGTCCATCACACAGGAACGCATCCAGGCGGGGTTTGAATGTCTCCAGCCAAGGAGACTCCACAGCCTCTCTGGGCAGCCTGTTCCAGTGCTCTGGCACTCTCACAGTGAAAAAGTTTCTCCTTATATTCACATGGCACCTCCTGTGCTCCAGTTTGCATCCATTGCCCCTTGTCCTATCATTGGTCGTCACTGTAAAAAGCTTGGCTCCATCGTCCTGACCCTCACCCTTTACATATTTGTAACCATGGATGAGGTCACCCCTCAGTCTCCTTTTCTCCAAGCTAAAGAGACCCAGCTCCCTCAGCCTCTACTCATAAGGGAGATGTTCCACTCCATCATCTTAGTGGCTCTGCNGAGGAGAACCTCTGTTGACCTACTGACCACCCCCTCTATAATGCACCCCAGGATGCCATTGGCCTTCTTGGCCACAAGGGCACATTGCTGGCTCATGGTCATCCTCCTGTCCACCAGGACCCCCAGGTCCCTTTCTCCTACACTGCTCTCCAGCAGGTCAGCCCCCAGCCTGTACTGGTGCATGGGGTTGTTCTTCCCCAGATGCAAAACTCTGCACTTGCCCTTGTTGAATTTCATTAAGTTTCTCCCCGCCCAACTCTCCAGCCTATCAAGGTCTCGTTGAATGGCAGCACAACCCTCTGGTGTGTCAGCCACTCCTCCCAGTTTAGTGTCATCAGCAAACTTGCTGAGGATATATTCTGTACCCTCATCCAGGTCGTTGATGAAGATATTGAACAACACCGGTCCCAGTACCGACCCCTGAGGGACTCCATTAGTCACAGACCTCCAACTAGATTCTGTCCCTTAAAAGTGAATTTTTCTGCATCAGGAGAGTGTTTTGGTTTCCTAAAAGTGGGATGAGTTATGGGCTTTGTTTTGATTCAGGAATTGGAAGATACATATCTCATTAAAGTAGGGCATGAGTGGGCCAGAACACTATGAAAGGCTTGGAGAACACATGGTTAAGGAAGGAATGAAAGAGAGGTAAGGAAATAGGTATGTATAAAAGAAGATAGGAATCTATAAATTGTTTTTAAATACTAAGTTTTTAAAAGAATTAATAACACTCATATGAGGGGAGCATTTCACATATTTGGGGAAAGATTTGGCTTTCATTCTACTATTCCCATTCACAGGTACAAAGGTGACAGTCATCTTTTTTTAACACGTAATGAAAATATGTCCATTTAAAATTATTTTTGTTGTCTTCCAGCTCAGGCAAACAAATAGTGCAGCTGTTGTAGTTATGAGCTTCTCAAGACAAGTAAAGAGAATAAAGGGGAAACTCATCAATGGCAGAAGGCCATTGACAGTAACCTTTCTGGTATTTGGCTTTGTCCTCCTGTTCAGGAGTCTGCGGTGGGTGAGGGAAAAGGACAACACCCTCTGTCCCCTGCAGTGAATTGTTCCTCTTCTTCTGCACTCTCTCCAGGAAATTTTGTTGGTGATGACCCTATTCATTATTGTTCTTCACAGATGAATCCCAGTTTACAACACTAAGGTGATATTTTCTTACAAAAGGCCATTGTTATTCTTGTCTTTTGGGGTATCCACATACCTGTTACAGGCTGTGATTCAGGTAACAAGAATAAATTAAAAAAACACATTCAGTTTAGAAGATCAGTCACACACTGTGAACAATGAGTCACACTACTCTGGGTTTTGGTTGCATAATTTATGTGAACAATTTTTTCGTACCTGGCAAAAATGCACACCCTGCTCATGGAAAATCCAGAGAACACTCTCAGATACAGGTATCTCAAGCATTAAAAGTACAAACCACTGCTGTTCACATCAAACAATCAGCTCAGCAGTCTCAGATCCTCTACACAGGAGAGCAAATAATACCTGCAACATCAGCTATCCACAGAAAGAAGGGATTGCTGGCTAGTAGTTGTGCAAGTGATTTGTCTTACAGTATAAATACACACAAACAGATGATTGCTCATAATGTATATCTTATTATATGTCAACACGAGAGAAGATGGGACTGTTATTATATTGTTTGTTTGTAATGAATGTTACTATTATCTCTAGTGCTAGTTATCACAGCAAATCCAGATGGCAATTTTAGCACCATTTCTGATGAATGTGAGCCTTTGAATAGATGGTATAGAAAAAAATCAGGGGCAATTTCTTAAAAAAATCCCAAACTTCTAAAACCCCAAAGCATCCAGTGGTTGCTAAGTGCTTAGGCATCTGCCTAAGCTTAGTTGCCACTGTATGCACAGGTCTATTGAAATCAACAATGATACTCAAAAGCATAAATTGTGTACTCAAACACAGCCTAAAAGAGGGAAATCTATTCAGTAAAAGTGTTTTACACAAACGATAATTGTTTCAATTTTTCTTCAAAGAGAATGTAAGACTTTAAGGTGTGACAACATCACACAACTGAAGAATTTCCTCTAATTTGCCACTAACACAGGCAACTGTAATCATTATTCCCTATTCACATCAACTGACTGCAGTGTAGCATTTGTGACCAAGGCCAGTGACAGGAGGGAGAGAGATGGAAAATGAAGAGGAGGAGAAAGGTGCTACCTTGTGGTAGTAGTCTTAGCTGGGTCTAACCTGTCTGAAAATCTGTCCTTGCCTTAGGGCTAGAGGTATGCCCTTGTGACATCTGTGACAGAGCCCAGCATAAAGCATAGGAAGAAGCATCTTCAAACCAGCTACACTCAAAGTGCAATCCATAAAAGTCAAGCTACATTGAAACAGCCTTTTAAACAATTCTATTAGCAAGGAATTTATAGTTCATGGCAGCTTCTTTGTAGTCCCCTAAACAAAAAGTCTCTTAGGCTAATTCAAGACAAAAAAGCAAGACTGTATTAAACCCACAAACTAATGGTCTTGCAGCCAAGTGGTCTCACATTTCAAATTACTGAAAAAATAAAAGACTGGACATTTATATGTCTTTTATAAATAGAATTCCTTTCAGGATCAGAGTGGGACACACAGACAGGGATAAGGTAATTTTGTAATGTATCTATCTAAAACAAATGTGTGTGTGTGCATGTGTGCATATATACAGGTACAGAAGTTTAACATAGATGAGTAAGTGGAAACTTGTGTCAGAAGAGCAAAGCATGGCAGAAGACCAGCTTAGAGGCAGATCACAGCATCAGTCCCTTACACGGTGCTCAGGGATGTATGCTTTTGAGCACGAAGACCTTGTAATACCAACAGTAGGAATGACATAGAGTAACTGGTGCCCAACTGGCGACCACCGTAAATGTGGGATTTATGGATTTCTGCGTTCATCTCCCCATGGCAGACCAGCAGAGGGGACTGCCCTCTGCATTGAGGTTTCTTGGACACTTGCCCACAAACATGGCACATGGTGTGAAGGGGGGTTTTCTCCCCTCTCCAGCCACACTGCCCTACCCTGTAGTGCTGGGTGCAACCCACTCTCTGCAAACTCCTGCAACATTCCTTAAATTCCCTTCCAGAACAGGTATGTATATGGGTTATACACTTGATCTATTCACCTTATATTTCTTGTAATACATCATAATTGGGTCTTTTTATCCTCAGCTTTTGAGGCAGTTTTTTTTGTGGCATAAATATCCTGTGGATTCCTGTGGATAATTTTTTTCACTCTGTAAGTACATGCAGTTACCAGCAATCCTGGAGGTATCAGGTATTGATTCCCAGAACAGGTAGCCTCACTGGGCTCTCTGCACTGAGACAAATCAATAGCTTCTAACTGATTTAAGGGAAAATGCAAGAAAAAAAGAAGGCCAGAGATTTTACCTTCCCCTCCTTTCTTCAAATATTAAGACTTTTTAGAGCAATTTGTCAGGTCAGTTTTACTCAGTGGTTAGACTCATACCACAATTTATGTCAAAATTAAGAAGGGATTGGTAGTAGTGTGGTGTCAGACAGGCAATCCTGCCCAGCGTTCACTGGGTGAACCACCCCAGCAACAGCTTGCAATGTGTCTGAACTGAAAAACTGAACACCTGATTATCTCTGACTCCATGTCATAGATGGAGAAGCTCTTATTTCTTTCAGTCTGATCAGAAACAAGCCAGTCTGAAATCTTTTGAAAACTTCCCCCTGAAGTGACAGCAAAATGCTACTACATTGATTTAAACAGGTGACAAAAGAAAAGCTATTTTTCTTAAAAGTATTACAGACTTTTGACCTTATAAAAATAGATTGTTGGCACTTTCTCCTACCAATTTCTTTGTGAACATGAAAAACTTGCCTCCCTACCATGATTTATTGAACATCAGGGAGTTACAGACTAATATATCTTAGCAGTTATTGACATTTCAAAAATGAATTCAAGCACTGACTCTTCTCATCATCTCTTTACTTTGCTGAAGATACACACACAGATTGTACTGACCTGACTAAATAAGTGGGATAAACCATTTAACCAATAGTGATTTCACCCTTAGAGCAAAATAGTGCATGTGTAAGTCTTTGAAGGAGATTATCAGGAGGTACCAGTACTGTGTCTTCCTGCCTTCTCCAAAGGGCGTGACACCATATTCTCAAATCAATCAGGTCAGTGCATGGCTTCAAGGCCGGTGTAAGCAGAAAAATTTTGAGTTTTTTGACCATGGCATGATCTATTCAACACCTGGGCTGCTAACATGTGACAGGAATGCTGCTTTCTCAGATGGGAATAAAAGAGCTCTAGAGCAACAGCTAGCAGGGCTCATTGGTAGAGCTAGCCTGGAAGGGGGAAGGGGACAAAACCAGGCTTGCCAATGATGAGCAATGGGATGGTGTGCCAAAAGTTGAGGAAATGAGTGCTAATGGGATCCCTCATTCTGCTTCCTAAGGTGTTTGCTACAGTGTACCACACCTGACATACTTCTACACTAAAGCACACAGCATGAGGAACAAACAAGATGAGCTTGAATCTTTGGCCCAGTCCCAGAGATTTGACATCACTGGCATAAGTGAAACCTGGTGGGATGAGTCCTGCAATTGGAGTACCCTGTTGGATGGTTACAGGCTCTTTAGGAGGGACAGGCAGGGCAGAAGAAGCAGGGGGGTGGCATTGTATGTAATGGAAGGGCTGGAAGGTATGGAGCTCGCAGCTGACAGTGGCACAGTCGAGAGCCGCTGGATAAGAATCAAGGGACAAACAAATAATGTGGATGTAATAGTGGGAGTATACTGTATACTTCCCGACCAGAATGAGGATGCCTGACGATTTATTCTTTGAAAAACTAAGGGACATTTACAAGTCAACTACCTTTGTCCTTCTGGGGGACTTCAACTTGCCAAAAATAAACTGTAAGCATCATACAGCTAGTACAACCCAGGCCAGAAGATTATTAAAACACCTGGATGATAACTTTATAGAACAGGTCCTAAAGGAGTTGACTCGGAAGGATGTTCTCCTCGATCTGCTGCTCATCAATAGAGAGGATCTTGTGAGTGAAGTGGAGATTGGTGGCCATCTTGGCCACAGCAATCACAAAGCAATTGAGCTTAACATCTCTGTTGACAGGAGGAAAAAGGCCAGCAAAACAACACTGGGCATGAGGAGAGCACACTTCAGGTTGCCCAGGGAACTTCTGAGTCAAGTCCCCTGGGAAATTGTTTTTGCAGGTGCTGGGGTTCATCAGTGCTGGTCATTTTTTAAACATCACCTCCTAAGGGCACAGGAGCAGGCGATCCCAAAATGCTGGAAGCCAAGCAGATGAGGCAGAACCCCAGCTTGGCTGAACAGGAATCTTTTCTTGCAGGTAACACAAAAAAGGAAGGTGTATGCCCAGTGGAATCTATGTCAGGTGACACGGGAAGAATACAGGGATGCTGTAGGGAGAAAATCTGGGCAGCCAAAGCTCAATTTGAGCTGAAACTGGCCAGAACTAGAAATAACATTGGCCTGTTACAGGATGAGGATGGTCACCTCACCAACAGGGATATAGACAAGGCAGAGGTGTTTAATGCATTCTTCGCCTCCATCTTCAACACTGATGATGGACCAAGGGGGCCTCAATGCCCAGAATGGGAGGCCCATGACTGCAAGAATGATCAACTCCCAGTTGACCCTGTACTTGTGGAGGACCTGCTGCTACAGTTGGATCCCAAAAAAACTATGGGGCCTGATGGAATTAATCCAAGAATCCTCAAAGAGCTAGCTGATGTCATCACTAAGCCTCTCTTGATGATTTTTGGGAGATCTCGGGAATCTGGAGAGGTCCCAGCTGACTGGAAGCCAGCTAATGTTGTTTCAGTTTTCAAGAACAGCAAGAAGGAGGACCCTGGAAAATACAGGCCAGTCAGTCTCACTTCAGTGCCCAGTAAAATTAAGGAAAAGATTATTCTGGGAGGCATCGAAAAACACCTGAGGAAAATGTAAACATGGGTCACAGCCAGCACAGCTTC
Organism: Aegotheles bennettii; assembly: GCA_013398125.1. Lineage (NCBI taxonomy): Eukaryota > Metazoa > Chordata > Aves > Caprimulgiformes > Aegothelidae > Aegotheles > Aegotheles bennettii. Next base: position 354,026 of record VZRW01012815.1, on the reverse strand, counting down.
ATGAGGGAAAGCTCTGCTTGTCAAACTTAATTTCCTTTTATGACAAAGTAACCCACCTAACTGATCAAGGAAAGCCAGTAGATGTAATCTTCTCAAACTTCAGCAAAGCTTTTGATACTGTCTCTGACAGTATCCTTCTGGACAAAATGTCCAGCATGCAGCTGGACAACTGGGTTACACAATGGGTGAGCAACTGACTCACAGGTTGGGCACAAAGAGTGATCGTGAATGGGGTAACCAGGCTGGCAACTGGTCACTAGTGGGGTTCCTCAGGGCTTTATCCTAGGCCCAGTTCTCTTCAACATCTTCATGAACAACTTGGACAAGGGATTTGAATGAATATTAAGTAAGTTTGAAGATGTTACTAAATTGGGAGGAGCTGTTGACTCCCTCAAGGGCAGTAAGGTCCTACAGAGAGATCTCGACAAATTGGAGATATGGGCAATGACCAAACATACGAATTTTAACAAGGGCAAGTGTCTGATTCTGCACCTGGAATGTGGTAACCCTGGTGATATGTAAAGACTAGGGAATGAGTGGCTGTAGAGTAGCGTTGGTGAAGAGAGACCTGGGGGTCCTGCGTGATGGCAAACTGAATATGAGCCAACAATGTGTCCTTGGCAGCCAGGATGGCCAACCATGTCCTGGGGTGCATTAAGCATGGCANTCATCTTGAGTTCTGTGTGGAGTGTTGGGCACCACAACATAAAAAAGACATCAAGCTATTAGAAAGTGCCCAATGGAAGGCCATGAGCATGGTGAAGGGTCTGGAGGGGATATCTTATGAGGAGCGACTGAGGTCACTTGGATTGTTCACCGTGGAGAAAAGGAGGCTGAGGGGGGACCTCATTGCAATCTATGGCTTTCTCACAAGGGGAAGAGAAGGGGCAGGTACCGATCTCTTCACTCTGGTGACCGATGACAGGACTCAGGGTAACAGCATGAAGCTGAATCAGGGGAGGTTTAGGTTAGATACCAAGAAAAGGTTTTTCACCCAGAGGGTGGCTGAGCACTGAAACTGGCTCCCCAGGGAAGTAGTCACAGCATCAAGCCTGCCTGAGTTCAAGTAGCATCTGGACAACACTCTCAGGGACATGGTGTGATTCTTGGGGTGTCCTACGTAGGGACCAGAGTTGGACTCAATGATCCTGATGGGTCTCTTCCAACTTAGCATATTTTATGATTCTATGATTCTATAAATCAGTGCAGCCATGGGAAAAATAAAATGCAAATTTCCACACAACAGACAGAAACAAAAACTATTTTATTTCTATTAGTGCTTTAGCACCATGCCAGCAATCCAGATGAAAGTCTGTTGAGTCTGGTTGGATCAAATCAATTGTCCATGTAACAGTTTTACATCGGTCTCTCTAATCTGAAAAAGCGTGTGATTAGTCTGCAGAATTGGAACTGATAATGACTGGATCCAACAACAGAATCCACATCATTATAAGAAGTGATTTTATAATCAGTACAGTTTGGGGGCATAGATATCTTTTCATACTCTAGTACTAAGGGGATGGATTGTACTAGTTTTAGTTTACTGCCAGCAAAGCTGAAAATATATGAAGCTTTGTAAAGTCAAGCAAGCAAAGACTCGGTCTTTCCACAATGACAGCTTTCCACAGAAATGCTGGCTCCACACTGGCAGCCCAGAGAGATGCGTTTGGAATTCAGTGCCCTCCAAACATTGGGACAGATGTACCTGCTGCTCCCTGCATTCGGGCATCATTACACTTTACCTTTGACTATGACAGCTTGTGGGGAAGACAGAAAAATGTCTCTAGAAATGACCCCAATCCTAGCGATGACACTCCTTTCTCAGACATAATGAGCTCCAGAGGATCTTGAGACTGCGCTGGCAGACAAAGATGGTTGTTCAGCTGAGGAAGGGACTTCCTTGTTCAGAGATGCTGACACAGCTTCATGCCCACATCATGGTAACGGGCTAGCAGCAGTTATTGCCACTTATCTTTTATTAGTTCTCCCGTGGCTTTGATAGCCAGCTAATGATGAACAGTTTTATTAAGATGACCTGGGCAAATGAGGAGATTACATTTGGGATAATCACTGAGGAGAGTGTCTGAATGAGGGAAAGGGGAAAAAAAATCTGGGGAAAATTAATAGCAGACTGTCTTGGACTGGGAGAACACATGGCTTCCAGGACCCAAAGTCTAGTGGCAGCCTTTCCAAAGAGACCACTTTGAGGCAGATGTTCTCAGACACTTCAACAGGCAGTTCTAAAATTGTTTAAGGAAGCACACATTTGTGAGAGGTGCCTCTGGAGGACGGTTCATTACTAACTAATGCATTACAGAAATGGGAAGATCCAGAATAGCAAGTGCCTCAGATATGCACAGTTAACTTTTTATCTAAGAGAGAAAATTGTAAAAAAATCCCTCTTACTTCTAAGTTCTGGCAATAATAATCTTCCCAGGTTTGTGAGAGGACTCTGAGTATTCCCCAGAGCAAATCACATAGTATGTTACACCCACTTCAGTGAAAATAAATCTCCATGACTTGACCCATCATGAGAAAAATATTACCATTGCTTAATGTTAAACACAATTATGAATACAGACATTATCTTCCAGCTGCTAACATCATTCAGTATATCTTTCAAATGTACTCCTGAAGGGATTTCAGTTTCTCTTATTCAATGTTACAGTCTCCCTGTGAAATACCTTTTTCCCACACAGGTATTTCCTTCTGTCTTTTCCATTTGTATTCATTCCTCCCTTCCATAAAAATCACTTTCTATTCCTGTGGGTTGTATCTAACTCAGGCCTTGACCCTAAAACTCTTATCCCCTGACTTTGGCTCCAGGCTCAGCCAAGACATTACTGCATAAAAATTTGCATGACTGGAGTCTCAGATACAACCTGCTTGGGAAATGGATCTTCTTTTATGCTTCCAAAGTTAAAACCAAGCCTCTGCCTTGTAGCAAACTTCCAGAGAAAACACAAGCACAAGGAGGAAGCTACTGAGTCAAAAGCTTTATAAAACAAGTGTGCAATGAGGGTTATTTCTCTGATTGTGATACTGTGCTATCATAAACAGAAAAAACTAGCATTAAGACCAAATCCGCAGGCTCTGTATTGGGGGATGCAGAGATGGCACAGTATATGAACATGGGAATTATACACAATCCCCTAATCCTTTTGCCAAGTGACTAATGGCAGCAAAGAGGAGCCTGATTCAATACATCTAGTCTTGTTTGACAAATATCTCAACAGATCTCCACTATGAAATCCTGGAAAATCACATGCTTCCAGCTGAGTTTCCATGACTTAAATAACCCTCTTCACCTGCAAACACAAGACTGCACACAGATAAGAAAGTCTTAATAGGGGGAAGGGAACTCGGGCCAAAATCTAATCTATTAATATATTTATATGCTTGTGTTGGGGTAGGTCGATGGCATGTAATGAACCAGCCACTTGACAGCCTTGTGGGTTAAACATGCAGCCATATACTAGAGGTCATCTCGAGAGCAGGAACCAGAGACAACATCATCTGCTTCCAGTCGGACACCAGAAGTCACCCGGGTATGCGTCCGGTCCCGTGACCAGTTCACTCCCAGGAAGAGCAAGGCCCAATGAGGAGTGCTGATCCATGGACCAATGGCAGTGTGTCTAACACCATGCCTGCCCCACGGACAGGGGATGCGACCCAATCAGTGTGTATGTTCTTGGCGCGTCGTACGAATGTATAAAAGAGATAAAAAGTAAATCAACTACGCCTTTGCTGGCTTCATACTGGAGTAGTGAAGTCCCTACTTTGCCCCGCACGCTTGTGCATGTGTACACACAACACTCTAACAAAAGCAATGAAAATAACAGACCAGTGGTCACACAACGGTGCTGACTCACTCGGATCAGCCAGCAGCAGTCTTTCTGCACATCTAACCCCGTTTACAAGGAAGTTGGTTATGTACTCCAAGAAGGGCTTTGGCCAGAACTACACTGTGCAACTCAGGCTTGTAGAAACATCAAACAAAGGCTTCCTGCTATCATCTGCTGTTGCAGATTTAAAACATAAGAAAGTTCTCAGACTGGACTCAGTCCTTTAATGGGGAGCCCTCAGTACTGATTCTTCCAGAGGAGTCTCTGTACGAATGAAGCAAAACCCTTGAGAACCCAAAGGCAATTCCTGGTCACTTGAGAATGACCTGTTCCTCCTATGTAAGATCACTTTGATCCCTCTGGGAGCCCTTCTCCTCCACACTATCCCGCACCATGCCTAAATGGGGACACAGGAAGAAGCTGGAGCTAGAGATGATGCAAAAACCTTATCTGAAGTAGTTCTTCCTTCTTCATCAAGGAAAAAGTAAGAGGAATCTCCCTCCCCAGCCACAGCACTTGAAGAAGGAGACTGAAAGGGGAACATGGTTTGAATAAAAAAAGATGTTTTCCTCAGGAGTTGCTGTGTCTGTTTCTTTGCTGTACTACCCTGTTTATCCTTACGATATTTTTCTGTCTGGCTTCCTGTATTGATATAAACAAACTGGAACTTACAGTGTTTTCAAAGCACACATGACTGGCAAAGGTTTTTCTTGTTTCCAGTAAAACACTTTGAAAAACTACACTGATAAGAGAGGGAAAAAAATCCTGAAGAGATCCCAAACCACAAAAATTATCATTTGGAATAGTTATGTTGATTAAATACACTTAAAAAAATAAAAAAAAAGGAAAATTAAATCCATCATTTCTGATTACTATCATTGTTTTAGTTGGGACTGAAAGAGATTTCAGACTCCTCAGTAGAAGGCATGGAAATCCATTGTTTTTAATATATTTCATCTGTATTTGCAGTAACATTTCACATTTTAGAGGAGTGCATGTTTTCCTGTAATTTTAAATAAGTATTGTCTTCAGCAAGAACACAGCTCAATACACAAAAGAATGGAGAAATACACAAACTTGAAGGCAATCTCATGAGACCAATTTAGTTTTCAGATTTAAAGAAGTGTTTTGTTTATGTTAAATACTGAATTAAAAACTGAAAATCAACTGCTATATTTATTTTTAGATTATTTTAACAGGAAAATGAAGAAACAAATATAACATATGTTCTGGTACATGATCAGAGCTCTCTCTGAAAGAGAGACTGGATCCCTGGTCAGGAGTGCATTTTTCTTGCATCCAGAAAGGTACAGCAAATGGAAAGCAACCAGCAGCACCAGCACACACCTCATTCTCCTACACAAAGGTAATAGGGTTTCATTATATTCTTTCTATTAGTTTGAAGATAGCTCTGCAGGATGCCTCCAGTTAAGAGAGTCCCCAGGGGAATCCCTTATGCCCCGTGCCCAGCTGGGAGTCTTTGGTGAGGAAGATTAGACAGCAGCTAAGTACAATTACATTTAAATTGTGTTTTCCCTGGGCACTAAATTACTCGTAAAATGAAGTGGGTACTTAAAAATGGCAGGGTTGGGATTCACCTCTACAGTGGCACCCATTTAACTTGAGGACCATGCTAAGCCCCTAACCAGATGTTTAAGTTTCATTGTCAGTGTAATTTTATTCTGATTGAGTTGTTCCTAATCAATTTAAACATACTTCTATCTCTTCTTTTTTATATATTTTAAGTAGCACACACTTCTTAGTAATAAATTTTATATCTTATTTTCACCTAAATGAATGCAACTCTGTGAGCATCCAAGTCCCAAGTAGCCATAGAAAGAATACTCCATTTATTTATGAGACCTGTTAAGAGAGTCATCCTACACTGTGGCTACATTTCCGCTCACTTTTTTCCTTATGTACTGCTAAAGTCAGTTTAAGGACATCCACCCACTGAAGACTGAGAGGGGCAGAGAAACTCATATTCACTTGGATATGACCTAAACTCAGTACACTCCTGTCTCCCATCCAGTCCTGTGACTCTCCTAGATACTTTTTGCCTCATCATTTAAACCATCCAGAATGGTAGCAACAAGTTACATGTTCTTATATCCTCCCCCTCCTTAAAGATGTGCAGATGAAGACTTGCTAGGAGAGCTAAGATTTGTGCATGACATGACTAGTTAGTAAGGTGCCAAAGGAGAAGGAAGACTCCATTAAACAGCAAAGAATGCCCTTGGTTATCCTTTGGGTCACATTTAGTTAAAAATAAGGTGAAAAGACTATTAGATGTGACTGGCAAAATCTTCCATTTTTCCACAGATAGGCACAGCACAGCCAAAGCAATCCAGCCTTCCCACAGTGCCCCACAAAGGAGTGTGGTCACCCACTGAGACACCAGCTCTGCTGCAGAACCATTTCAAAGTCTGGCCAAAAGAGGTTGCTGCTGAAAGCCAGTTGCAGCAGCCCTATCTTTCAATGAATCACCATCCCCTAAGGGCACAGGCTGAGATCACCACCTCATGGTACACAAGCCATTAACCTACCCATGTGAAAATAAACCATTCATCACACACATGCAGACTGGATATGAACAAGTGACCTAGAAATCTGAGCGGTTCCAAGTCCTATTATACTCCACCTGAGTCATTCTCCTGTCATATGAAGCTTTTATGACATATTTTGTGTGGGCTGCGGGGTGGCGGGGGTGGAGAACTATCCAAAGTCTTCTTTGTCATTTACTCCTAAAATTGTACATAACTCACTCAACAGACAAATAATAGAACAAAATGACTGCAAAAGAGCAAAATGTGGTGGCAGGGGAAAAACTTCCTTGTCACATATTGTATCTTCATTTGAATTCCAGAATAAATCTGAATGAATTATATTTTTTGATTTGTTTAACTATGCTAATAGTCACCATGCACTAGTGGTTTTAGCAATATTTTCTGTTTATATGTATGACTCAAGAATTACCATAGCAACTTGCTTCCTAATTAGCCTTCAGTTACTAACAATCAATACAATTAGACAAGGTCAGCACTGGAGTAAGCTCTATAGATTTTTTTAAAAGGCTACTGAGAGTTAATAACGGCAAGAAGAGGAGGAACAGGCTCCTGGACAATGTCCCCTAAAGGATGGTCACTGTTCTACTATTACTCACTCTCCTATGAACAAAAAAAGTCGTGGCAAATGACAGCTTTGCCACTTACCCGATTTCAGAAAGCTTTTAATCTGCCAACGAATTCGCAAAACATGGAGAACAGAAGCATCTTTAGATCTGCAGATAAAAAGACACCTTACTGTCACATTGCTGGGACTAATGTTGCCTGCACACCACCAAAATCAAGAATAAATATGTCAGATTTTTATGAATGTAGCTACATCTGAAATAAGTCTCCCTGTGTGGGAAAGATCCCTGAAACCTGGAACAGGGTGAGACTAGCCAGTTCACAGGAAGATGCACCCTGGGATTTAAGCCTGTGCTTGGCTGAGATCCCATTAGGAAGTCCTCCTTTTAGTGACCTGAGTGATTGCCCACCACTACCACAATTTCCCCCTCATTTTGCAGCCTGTTTCAGTCGTTAACATGTGATCTCTTACCCTGAGTGTGCAGTGCCTGGCAGCACAGTAGGATGAAAACATAATGTGGTATTCAGAGGTGTTCTGGGTCCTGGGAATACAAAACAGGCTCCTTGGTACTGACAGAAGAAGGTTCATGAAAAGCCACTTTACTTGTTAGAATGTTCAAGTCTGCTACCAAGGAACACCGGCAGAACCAAGTTTATTTTTAAATAAACAGTGTGTGTCACCAACTAAGCCTAGGCATGCAGCTGTTGCAGATGAACTGTGATCCCTCTACTTGCCTCTGTAAAAATGTGCTGCCACTTGGCTCTCTCCTCTATTCCCCTCCAGAGGTTACCTCTCCTCTGTGGCTGTGCCTTCAGCCTCAGCTCATCCTGGCTCACACCTCCAGGTCCCCAGGCAGAAGGCTGGGGTCTGGGAATAGAGAAGCCAAAATGTGGCACATGGTGAAAATGTAATGAGAAGAAAGTCTGGAGAGTGCCGCATAATGGCATTTCAAGCCATGAGTTTTGAGGCAATATGTCTCGACCTTGCTCTGCACAACATGACCCAAAGAAGAACAAAAGGGGTTTAAGCTCTAAAAAGGCAGCTTTTATTAGAATATGAACTAGGATAATTAACTTAAAAGCAGAAAAACCTTAAAGGATATTGGAAGGGAATTGAGAAGAGTTTATAACCCCCTCTACCCTGACAACCAGTGCCTTTGGAGAAGGTTTGGATTTCCTCAGTGGCTTATTCCAAGTGGCAGCAAGCTCTGTGCACACCTCCTGCAAAACCCAGTTCATCACCCCTGGGGCTCCTCCCAGCTCCCCAGCGCAGTCTTTGGGTGGCACATATCCATCTCTGCCTTGCAAACCTCCAGTCACTTGCACAACCTCAAAGCTGCTTCCCTCTGAGCATGTCAATTAACTGCAAAGGGAATACCTAGTGACACTTCCCCCAAGGAGCTCTGCTGCAATCAGTTTTCCCAAAGAGGATTATATAACTGGGAATGGAAGTAATAAGCAAATATTTTCACTGTATTGTGCTTACCTCTTCTCACAGGACAGATGGAAAAAGATAAAATCTTAAAATACCAACACAAGAAGTCTTAAAAATGTGGAAAATAATGCTGAAAAACATATAACCATAAAGTCTCATTCAAAATAAAAGGTAAGATTGACGAAAGGATTAGACACATGGGCAAGGCAACCAGCAGCGGAGACATCGGCAATCGAGGTAAGCACAGGGACNAATAGTTTTTCACCATTCTGCATTTCTCTCCCAACCATTTGTAGTTTCCATCTGTGGTGTTGACTCCCCAAGCATTCAAAATATTTTCTGGCTTAGTACCTGTTTTCCATTCTAAATCCTAGCAATTTAGATATTTTATGGACTACCTATGTATATATATGCAGATATACATGTGTGCAAGTATATATGTACATATCTATTCTACCATGCAGTAAGTAGTTTACTCACTTCACACCATTCTTACTTATTTTTAAAGAATCAAGTACATATATGGAAGCCTGAATCTGTAACAGGTTCCTGCTCAAGAAATCAAAACAAATATTCACAGTATTTTGCAGGCAAATTGCTCTTGGCTTGGCCACAGAACAAAAAAAGGGCACAACAAATCTCTGGTTTTACACCTGGGATGAATTGGGGCAAGCAGTGTCTTTGATAGAAAAATGAAAATGCAGCTCACTAATAATGACAAAATGCTCAGCTGCCTCTCTACTGAGCAAAGCAGCCATCAAACTAATGATTGAATCCACATCAATCATTTGGCGTAACTGAAATAAAGGCCATGCAATATAATATTGTCAGGGAATCAACATCTCCTGCTTAGAAAATAAATGTCTTCTCTTCATCTCAACATTTGCTTTCCATAATCGCTGAGGTTTCTATCAGCATTTGTATAGCAACAGAAACCAGTCCTTCATTGCAACATGCCAATTCACTGACATTATTTCGAAAATAAATACAAAAGTTAGATAAAATGAATAGGGGAAAGTGTTTCTGAAATCCTCCTGAAACGGAATAACCATTTCTGATGTGGTGTCAGCCTGCTTCCATCTGACAAAAAATATTTAGTAGTGGCAACAATAAATATTGAAGGGCACAATTTCAAGTAGGTCACACCTTTTGCACTCATTTACTGATATAGTAACATACACAAGTGTAATTGAAAAAAATCCTATAAAAACCTGTTTTCTCATGAAAAAAGAACTTTCTAATTCATATATTTTTTTTATAGCAGTATTTTTTTAAAGGAAACCCAAAATCTGGATATATCAGGAAGATGATGACACTACGATGCCTCTCAGGATATGCTGTCACCAAATTCCCAGATAGTCCCACCAGCACAGGACCATGGTGCACCAGGAGCCCCAGGCCCTCACCAGCCTGTCTGTCAGGTGGAGGAGATGGAGGTGTTACGTGTTTAAGTTGAAAAACCAAGTGAGGTGAAACTGCTGTAATTCTGAATACATGTTTTCTCTCAGAATTGCTTTGTTATTTGATTTCACACAAGAATGTAGATTTATTTTTTTGTGTGTGTGAAAAGAAGCCCTTTTATAATAATCATCTTACAATTCTTTAAAACAACATTTATTGAGGTTAATGTTGTTTACCTGTATTAATTTTGTTTGAATCTTAATTTTGTATTTACAGTTCTGTTTTCAAATAAATAAATTTTCTTCTGAATTCTATTCAGAAATGTTGGAGTTAATATGTAATTAATATTCAAAAGAGAATTTTTTTAACAAATTATTTAGGGATATTGGGACTGAATATACTTATTTTATCAAGAGAAAGGTTATTAATTAAATCAAAGCAATATTCTGAAAGATCACATAAGAATAACCACCATGTCTGCCATGTATGAACTATAAATTATTTTTGAAAATGTAATATTTTATTAGAACCATCAAGTCCGAGTTCTCAATTTTCTGATATAAATACATAAGTTCAATTAATGTACCATTCAGTCAGCTTAAAAATATTTAAAATTTCTTAGCAAATATATTTATATTTAAAGTCACTTAGATGCTTACTGATTCTACTTTGAAAATACAAGAATCTCATAATAAAATACAACTTGAAATTTCCTTTACTTCAAACTAAAGTGAAGCTCCAGAAAGAAGAGATCTTACATTTTACTACACTGGTCCTGTCCCCCCTTGAAACAAAAAACCCACCCAAAAGCACCTGAGATGAATCTCAGAAAGTTGGAAAGTGAGTGGACATATCAGCCTCTTCAGTATGCATAAAGCATATCCTGCAGGAGAAAACCAGAAAGATTATGGTATTAATTCTGCACCAGGGGATGATTATCACTTCTGAGACTCCTTGCTATGTTTATCACTTGAAATAATCAGCTTCATGTCCCTGATGCAAGGACCCAGAGTGAGGCTGCCTTGCAAAACTGCATGAGTCAGAGAAAGCAAGTACCTCTGCCTGCACAACCACCAGTGTGCCCAAACTGCAGTCCACCTGGCCCAGCATCTTGCTCTAGTGGTGGTAGGGGAGGCCCAGAACACAGTGGAAGAGCAGGGCAAGCCTACTGAGAAATAATCTTAATAATTTAGAAAAAAAGTCTTTATAATTCCTAACATTTTCATTTAGAGAGCTTTTTTTGACCATTGGACTGAAACTATTTTTTTAAGAACTCTACACTTCACCCTCAAATATCATTTTCAATGAATGAGGCTACTTCAAAGCCCACATTTACGTATATAAAAGAGCTACCTTAATTTAGCCTGCACTTAATTTTATCTAATCTGTTTGTGTAAAGGAAGGCAGAACATTGGATCAAAGTTTCATCCTAAAGAAGAGTGGGAACTAACACAAACATTTGTGCACTTTTCATCCGTTATGGATTCAGGTAAACTGAAAGGTATGCTACTGGGGAGAGGCACTAAAGCATTTAGCATACATTCAGGCAAGTACATTTCCCTTTTGTTGTTTTACCTGTCTCTGTGGCTAGACAGCTGAAAAGCAGGGACCAGAAATGATGTCCAAGATGATTATTCCATTAAATACTTCAGTCTCTAATGCTGGCTTCATACCAATGCACTTGGCAAATAAAGATTCTGCTAACAGTTCGTTACCACAGAACTCATTCTTGCACAAGAAAAGGAGGTAATTACAAAATGTGTTTTCTTTTTTTTAACTTCCTAAATTTATTTTATCAAAGAAATGAAGCATCAAGATACCAAGTCATGCAGGAAGAATTTCTTGTACTCTAATTTCTTGTACTCTAACATGTTTCAACTAAAACATGCAAATATTAGCATGATTTTCTGTGACTTTTTAAATAGAAAATGTAACAAATGCTGATATGGACACTGTGAATTGATTTTACATTTCCTAGCTTCTTCTAAGGGTTCTTATTTTATTTGAAATTTTGTTCTTCCCCTGCATTAGCAAAAGATTCAGATCAGGTTATGCATTTACTGAAATATAACAAAGCTGTAATTAAAATCTCTGCTCTGTGACATCAGCAGTGAGTTACTGACATGGATAATAAATTTCTACTTCACTTTTTTGGTAATTGTGCAAAGGATGACAATAACTGCAAGCGTAAGATCTCTTCCACAGATAAGCTTAGACAAGGAAAAGCAGAATGTCAAGTGACAGAGTGCAAAACATTTATAGATTATAATAAAACCACTTAGACTTTGTTCATTACTTATTATGTTTATAACACAAGGCATAGCTTCTACTTTCAGGAAAGAAATTGAAATAAGAACACACCAGGCTTCCTATGTATTCATACCAAGCACTTGTTTGCTCTCCAAGGGATGATATTTACAAAGGCAAAAGGGAGGCAAAGGAAGAAGGAGAATCATCTGAAATAATGACACTTCTTTGAGAAGCAAATGTACCCAAGCCGCTCCTGGCCATCCTGAGAGACAGCAGTACAAGCATTGCTTTGCCTGGCTCCTCCACTGATGATGTGTTACAGGACCCCTGGGAGAACCTCACATAGCTGTTCACCTTTCAAATGCCATTTGTGGAAACCTGTTTCCAAGGGCAGAGTGCAGCAATGGGCAAATGAAGGCTGACACCCTGGATGCTGCGGGGCTAAGGAACACACACAGAGCGTATAGTCCAGGATAAGCTTGATTACGTGGTTTTGCTGCTGAACCAGAGGCCTGAAGTGCAAACAACCCTCCAGTATAGAAAAGACCTGGTTCAAAACCACTGATCGCCATCAAATGCAAGAAGTCAGCTGGGACAGGGGCATTTGGGACTTGCAAATCCACCCGCAGGGGCCAGGAAGCCTCCAGTGATGTCCCACTGCCCGATCATGAGCCTGCAGTGGCTGGGCAGCCTTTAGTGCCTACTGACTCATGCAGGATTAGGCCAGGGACAGAGGGGGAAGTCCCATATCGTAACGGCAGTTTCATTAAAACATTTATTCTTTGGAATGTCAGCCTGAACTTTGAATTTCTTTGCTTCTGCTGGTTATTAGCCTTAATGTTTTTGAACTGTAGTCCTCTGTTCCCTGAGAGAAAATGCATATTTAGACTAATTTAAATGCATTAAGTAGCACACTTATTTTCATGCCCTGCCCTTAAGCTGCAGATTGTTATACGTAACTTCCTATAATGTAAGTTAGAATTTAAATATCCATGGAGTTGCATCTTGATAATATACCCTGGAGTATTTATTGCCAAAGCATGATTGTTATCTGATTCAGTATGTATTTGGGTACACATAATGCATTGTGTCCCCCTTTAGGGGTGTAAATAAATGTTTTTGTAAACATGTACTATTTAACTTATATATCACAGCAGATCCTGCAATCCATATTTTGCTTCTTGCAAAAAAAATAAATAAAAAGATAGCAGATTTATCCAAATGATGCCACAAAAGATAGAAAGGAACTCCTGCCTAGAACCAATTTCCAAATATATTGGTTACACCGAATCCTAGCCATTTTCTCAAAACAGCTTTAATGATCTTATTTAATCACAGTCTTTCATTACCAAATGAGGCAGCACACATTACACTGTGCAAGAAAACTGGAGAAGCTGCAAAATACTGACCAGCTTTCTTGGTAGCAGAAGATACAGACTGATCTTCCTTAGGTGATCACATGATTTCAGCCTGCCCCCCTTCCTTCCCATCTCTTTTGGCTGTATGCTGCCAAGTATTAAATAATCACATGCTGGGGCTGAATGAAACCGATTTCAGGAACATACAGGATGGTGGACATTCCTTCCCCTTTTGCTGGCCCAGGCAGCTTTGATGGCTACTGCTGAAGGTCTAGATGGTGAATCCACTAGTTTTCCAGGTTGTTAAAACTTAATAAATAAAGTGAAGACTTCCCACTGTGCCAAATTCTCCTGATGAGACTTTTACAATCAAACCAAGATCTTTGCTCCTTTCCCACTAACAGGAAGAGAGATATGACTTGGTTCAAGAATGTACTTTAGCACATGACTCAAAATACTCTATTGAGTGGTTTCTACTGTCCTCAAGTACCTCATTTCAGTTTAGATAAAACACAAAAGGTAGCTTAGTCTGATCTATGTAAGCCAAAGGAAAGTGTGACCTGCCTTTTAGCCTACAGGGGCAAACAGGAGAGATTTTAGCATTATACATCCAGTTGGTTGTTGTGTATAAAGCAAGCTGGTGCTCATGTCGTCACAGACCTGAAGCATTTATTCATACAAACCGTCATTGGATAAACAATCTAAACAAAAAAACATACAAATCTGAATGCACTGAGTGATTAAATAAATACAAGATTTGGAGCTACTTCCTCTACAAATTCATGAGAAAACTGTAGATAACTGGTGCATATAGTCCTGCTGTCTTCCATAGACAGAAGACTTCCAATTCCAGGAGTGTCAACTCTGGCAGATTCCCTCAATCCTAAAAGTTTTAGCTTTTCAGGATTTTCAGAGCTCATAAAAGAGTTAGTTCATCAAGCTCTGCTAATCACAGCATGGTTCATGTTCTTAAAATGTGTGTTTGCTAAAATGTGTTACAGAAATGCCCTTCTTTTATTACTCAAAAATACAAAAGAGGGCCAATAATGGTGTTTTTTTCTCTGTGACATCTTCTAGTTCAAGAAGTACTTCACCCACATGGCTGAATGTTCTTGAACTGCACACAGGTTGGATTTGAGAGCTAATGATGTAACAAAGCATTATGTTTTAGCTTAAACCCTTTGAAAGAATAAGTAACTGATGATGAATTTTCAAGGGGAGTGTGAAACCACTTTGGCTTGCATAGTGCAAGGCACTCAGACTAAACTTCCTATAAATACGATGCCCAAATCAGGCTGTGTTAGATGAACATTCACAAGGCTACTTTGCTACCTTGTAGTAATAGAAGGAAAATTAGCAAGAGAAAAAGGGAGACTTTATACTGCTTCAGACAGTATCTCCTCCAAATTAAGCACTTTCAGTGAAGGTTGAAGATGGCACAGCAGCTGCAGAATATGTTGATTTGATTTTGCCAGGCATGTTCCTCCATGTGGCTGCTTTTAAATTTCGTAACTGGAGGGTTAATTAGTTCTGGGAGTGTAAACAGGCTGGTTCAGCAGGAGTCTAGATGAGTTGCCACATTCCAGTTGTCTAAGAAGTAGAAGTAGGCTAAACGTGTAGTGAGAATAACTAATCTGCTTCCCTGAAAATCTATTTGCTAAATTAACAGGAAGCCAGAGCTGTGCAGAAGTTGGAAAGCTTCTAGCAACAATCTGGTTAGGCCTTTCCTCAGATCTGTGGGTTTCTGAAGTAGTTTTCTATAAGAAAATTCATGTTGCAGCTTTAGTAAGAGAAATGTCGGATAATTGAAGCCTGTAACTTTAAACATTTTATCTTAAAAGAAAAGACCTTTGTCCTAGAACATACTTGGGAAACTTGTTTCTCTATATGATAGTCTGCTGAATGGATATTTCATGTTTTTTCAGAAACTGAAGGAATTTAGATGGGTGAGAAGAAAATGACAGGCTAGAGATGGTTCAAATGGGCTTTCATTCTTTCAAAAAACTTCAAAATGGCAAAGGTATTCCAGTGCAAATTTGTCCAATAAAAAAAATAATCAGGTGAAAACCAAAAGATTTTTTCTTGGTAACGAGAACTGGAGCTTCACAAGGCAGCACCAATCAGGTGCTCTGTGCTAACATTTACAGGTCATACTACTGTTTTCCATTATGAGTCCTGGTCACTAGTGCCCATTCTGGAAAGTCCTTGGACATTCCAAATGGAAAACAAACAAGATCTTTCCTGTGTTCCTGCCTGGAAAGATCTTTAAGTATTTGATGTTTTGTGGCAAAACACATCTGCTCAAAGCTCTTCTCTGTTTGAGTGTTTAGGAAGAAACTAACATCCATGGAGAAAGCAAGAACACTGAAAAATGTTATTGAATTATTTTTCTTTGAAAAACATAATTTTTTAGTTACTGTATTTTAAACCATCATTCACTTTGAAGGTAAATACAACAGAGTTAATATTCTCATGGAGGACTCGTTTCTGATTTTGCTTTTAGTCAACCAACTCATCACTAATGGATGATTCCAAAGACCATCATTTCCCTGCAACTTCTGGGCTTTAAAAGCTACCCTGTTCTCAGAAACACAGTTATATGATCTAGCAAAAAAAATAAATATGTGTACTGATACACTGGACTATATAAGACTGTTTCTCTTCAGTAACACATTCTGGAAATATATTTACTCTTATTTTTTAGTCTATTTAGTTGTAGATGAGCACATACGTATACTACATTGAAGTATCTCATTTGTATACATCAGGCTATCCACATTTTACCATATGGAGGTATCACATTATTAATAGCTGTTTTCCTTAAATAGACTTGAGTTTGCTTTAATCTTCCTTTCTGTGCATGATCGTGCAAGAGTAAAAAGGCTTTCCTAAAAAAGGCTGTGTTTTAATATGCAAATCTATCATCTGATTATACATTTTTGTCTCTACATTGTCATGAATATTTCTGATGAATGTTTTATGGGTTAGGTTTAGGGTTTGTAATCTATTTCAAATTTTATCTGCCATTTCATCTGCAAAGACTGTGTCTTTGTTGATGTTGATTGGTCTCATTTACATATTTATCACACTCTTATTTTCAAGGATGTTTTGCTATAAACTGTCTGTCCCCATTTCTTCTCCATGTACTAATAGTGCATAGATATATTTTCAAATTGAGCTTGTTTACATCTCTAATTTTTTTGGTTAACAATAAATCACCACTTAGAGACATCCTATTAAATGCAATGGCTATCTTCATACATATCTGACATATGGCTTCTAAGTAATGAAAGACAACAGGTATTTCTGCCCATGGCAGGGGGGAGGTTGGAACTAGATGATCTTTAAGGTCCCTTCCAACCTAAACCATTCTATGACTCTATGAACAGGAGCAGTTTACAATGCACTTTGCAACACATTTCATGGTCCAGAAAGCCCAATGATTTTCCACAAGGACTAGGCTAAGAGGAACCCTGAAGGACTGTGGAGAAACAAACACCAACAAAACTGCTGACAGAGCTGATCTTACTCCTAACTGGTAACCATTGGCCACAAAAAAATAAGACTTTATTTTTCTTTTCTCAAAAAAAGAGGCCATTTACAGTGGTACTTGATGGGGTTATGAGGGTCTGGATCCACAAGTGGGCTGCAGTAACTGCAGGCTTTTAGTGTGTATCACATGCCAATAGAAGACTCCTGAACCTACAGTGATGCCCTGAAATGGATCTCAAGCTTCAGAAAAAGCCAAGTGCCAGGTGATCGGGTAGTGAGGTGGATTGTGAACTGGTTGAAAGGAAGAAGTCAGAGAGATGTGGTCAATGGGATAGAATCTAGTTGGAGGTCTGTGACCAGTGGAGTCCCTCAGGGGTCGGTACTGGGACCCGTACTGTTCAATATTTTCATCAACGACCTGGATGAGGGAACAGAGCGTACCCTCAGCAAGTTTGCTGATGACACAAAACTGGAAGGGTTGGCTGACACACCAGAGGGTTGTGCTGCCATTCAGCGAGACTTGGACAGGCTGGAGAGTTGGGCGGGGAGAAACTTAAAGAAATACAAGAAGGGCAAGTGTGGAGCCTGTATCTGGGGAAGAACAACCCCATGGATCAGTACAGGTTGGGGTCTGACCTGGTGGAGAGCAGAGAAGTGGAAAGGGACCTGGGGGTCCTGGTGGATAGAAGGATGTCCATGAGCCAGCATTGTAGCCTTGTGGCCAAGAAGGTCAATGTCATCCTGGTGTGTATTAGAATGGGTGTGGTTAGTAGGTCGAGAGAGGTTCTCCTCCCCCTCTATTCTGCCTTGGTGAGGTTGCATCTAGAGTACTGTGTCCAGTTCTGGGCCCCACAGTTCAAGAAGGACAGGGAACTGCTTGAGAGAGTCCAGCGCAGAGCCACAAAGATGATGAAGGTAGTGGAACATCTCCCTTATGAAGAGAGGATGAGGGAGCTGGGTCTCTTTAGCTTGGAGGAGACTGAGGGGTGACCTCATTAATGTTTATAAATATGTAAAGGGTGAGGGTCAGGAGGATGGAGACAGGCTCTTCTCAGTGATGTCCAGTGATAGGACAACGGGGAAGGGGTGCAAGTTGGAACATAGGAGGTTCCAGGTGAAGAACTTTTTCACTGTAAGAGTGACAGAGCACTGGGACAGGCTGCCCAGAGAGGTTTTGGAGTCACCTTCTCTGGAGAAACCCAACTGGATGCATTCCTGTGTGACCTGCTCTGGATGGTCCTGCTCTGGTAGGGGGGTTGGACTAGATCATTTTATGAGGACCCTTCCAACCCCTAACATTCTGTGATTCTGTGATTCACTGCTAACCAGCAGCTCTCCAATCCTTCTTGCATGTTCACTGCTTGTTCTCCATCCATCCATCCATCCATCCATCCATCCATCCATCCATCCTTCTCTAGGTTCAAAATCCTTTCCCTTTCCCTTTCCTTGCCATACTTTTTGGTGTGTTCATCTTCTTGCTAAACCCCTTACTTATGCCAGAGTATGAGGGAAAAGAGAAGAAATAATGCAGAGAAACATCAACAGTCAATTCTTTTTTAGTTTTGCCATTACACAAACTGCACTGAAAAAAGTGTTGACTTTAAAGTACATTTCCCAGTTTCTACTTAGACTCCTCTTGGGTGAACAGCCTGTTTGTGACCCTCTCCTGTCAGGGTGCAAGTGCTGGGTGTGTTTCTAAACAAAATGTTGTGATTTGCTCATACAAGAAATAATTCAAAAAAATTGTACATGCCCCAGAATAGTTCAGGTTAGACAGTAACAGTTATCATTTCTGGTGCTAGCACTAGTTAACCTACAGATTTTGTTGCTAAAGAACAGTAGGAAACATATTACTAAGGATTTTCCCTTCTAGTGGTGGAGGGCTGCAATACATCCACAATAGTGTACTAATGAATGTATGATACACCAGTTCATCAAAGGTGCTCATATTTATATCTCCAGGCTTATCACTAAAACGCACAGAAATTAGATGCTTACACCCTTTATGTGCTAAGATTTTCAGCTCTATTGCCCATAATAAACTTCTGTTATGCAACCTGTCATCTGACTCTGAACAACCACAAAGCAATCCTACTTACTTATTAATGAAAAGAGAATTGGCTGCCCTGTTATGAGTAGGAGTTCTTTCCTCCCTAATCTTCCACTGATTTATTCCACACTATTACAAAATTCTCAGAATAATCAATTTCCCATGATCTGCTGCTATGGCATTAATTACAGTGACTTTTCACACTGAGTCAACTCTTTGACCGAGGACTGCCCACTTGCTGATATAAAATGTATTTATGACAAAAAAGTATTGGAACATGATTTGAAAAAAAAAGTTTCTTTTACTTTAACCAAAAAGATGAAATTAAGTGAAGCTCAGATAGCGGCTTACTTGCAAATGAGTAAAAGGAGCTGCAACCAGAAACTGCTCTTTCGAATAAAATGATTGTTGTTTAGTAAATATTGACACAATACATACATTTTCTCTAGGTCACCAAGCCCTGCAAAAGCTCCTTTTGGAATGACTCTGATCTTGGTGAGGACAAATCTCCTGAAAATAGAGAAAATGGGATGATTATTCACTATTCACAACACAGGGCTGCACTGTAGCCTTTTCAGCACAGGAGAGGCCTGGTACATGCATGCTTATGAAAGATAAACCTTAACCTGCTGTACAGATAATTTAAGCAGTCAGCTACTATCTCCCATCAGTGCAACTTTTATATCCTTTATTGCTTCTCAGTCTCTCTTCAAATTAGTTCATAAAGTGCCACAAAATTAAGACTTTGGGATGCATAACTCAAGCACACATACACCAAGACACAATTTTAATAATTTTTTAAGAGTCACAGAATATGCTTTATGAAGAAAAAAACATTTAAAATATCATACAAACCTTCTTGTTAACCTGGACTCATCTCCTTTCATGACAATAAACAAAGAGGACAATGGAACTTCTGCTGGCACTCAGCAAATGAAAGGTAGGGTATCTACCACTCCCTAGAGAAATAAGGTGTTACCTGGGTAACTGTTTCCTTTCACGCCTTTAATCATTTGTAGGAAGTAAGCACAAAAAATTTGCATATATTAACATGATCTGCTCATCAAGATATGTGTTCCACATGATACACTTATGACTAGATGCCAGGTCAAGAAAGCGTAGATGAGACATGAAAAAACTCACAGAGATTTTGAAGGGAGAAATAGTATATTGTTGTATTTCCTGCTGAGAATAAAAGTCATATTCGAACTCCCAGGTATTAAACACAAAGCAGATAAAATATACAAGACATCAGATAATACCAACTGTGTCAAACAATGGCTGTTACAAAAAGTGTTATTTTATTTTTAAAAAAACTTCACCTGTGTTACATACATGAATATCACCCTGTGATTTGATTTCTTAGTCTATTTTCCCATGGAAATGAATTGTTTTCTGAATTACTATGGAAGTCTTTTTGTTTTCAGTGAGCATGCCTGCTAGAACATCTTTCATTTTTATCATCTTGGAACTGGTGCTGCATAGCTGCGTGGGCTCACCTTTCAGCTTGTGTCTGTGTTGCCTTATGGTAATGTCTGCAGGAGGACAGAAATGGGAAGTCAGCCTGGTATTACCTGTGTAGCCCTGCAAATTTTAACACAATACCTCAAAACTAGAGACTTACTTTCTTACAGTTCACATAAAGTATTCATACAATCCTCATCTATTTTTTATTGCTGCTGATAAGTTTAAAATTTCATGGGAGATAATCATGTTTTAATAAAAGCCATAAGGCAAAAAGTATTCTGATAGAATACCACTGTGAAAAGTTCCTGTGTTTTAATGTTAAGTCTTTAGTAGAATCTACTCCCTCATTTAGATTCCCAAATATGAGTTAATAGTTACTTAAGCAGGACAAAGTCAATGCGCACCTCATCTTACTCCAGAGATGTCACCGTGATTACAGCAAGAGTGAATCTGGCCTCACTCTTTTTAAAACATTGAAATTTATGGTATTCTCAGTCCTGAAATATGATAAAGTCAGTTTGGTATTCCATTACTCTTGTATTATGAGTAACGTAAGTCAGAAAGTGCTTCAACACACTGTCACACAAGAATTACAGTATTGAGATCACTATGCAAATGTTAGAAGGATTAAAGAGCTTCCAGAAAAGGTCCAACCTGGAAAAGGCAATTTGTGAAGCCCTACTGAAAACACCGCTGGTGTAATGCATGCAAAGCTACAGCTGTGCTTTCAAAGTGCAGCTGGGTACAATGGATCCTTGCAGAACACCCAGCAGGCTTAGTGTTACAAAGCTGAACCATCAGGAAACTCTTTAACTTTGATCTGCTTTGAAACCTTTCCTAAAATCTCCTTTGTAGAAAGGCACGTCTAATTTTGGAGCCCTAGAAAGGGGGCTCTGTCTGAAAAGCAACCCATAGTATTTTTATGGCAATGTTCTAAAATGAATCCTCTCTCTGCAGGTGTAGATCATCAGGATGTTTGCAATTTTTTAATTGAACACTACGCCAGTGAGAATTTACAGACTGATCCTGAAACTAATTAAAAGAAGGGAACCTCATTCATAGATGAGGTTACCTATATAAGGAAAGCCACAAGAACTAAAATTCAAACCTTGGGTATCTTTGTTGAATACCCTGCTATCCTGCTTAATAAGGTGCCAGTATTCAGGAGCCATGTGTCTAATACCCTGGAGCAGTTAAAGTAGAATTGAAGTTTAATAGCTGAAGTCTCACATTCCACTTTAAAAAATTAAGGTTAATTGTTTTTAAACATCCCTGAGTAGGCCTTAATGGCATAAAGAACACTGAAAATTAGATTCAGCTACTTGTTGGATTATCAACTGTATAATGAATAGGAGTCTATTATAACTAACCAAATGCTGTATTGACAATAAATCTCACCAATTAGGCTACAAGAATCAACCTGTATTTAACTTGAGGTACTGGCTGTTCAGTACCAGTTCTTTCTGAGGTACATGGAGAAAATAATTGAAAAGCATTTCCTTGGTTTTCCTGCTGGCATTATTTTAGGGTCAAAGAAATGAATACAACCCACCTTTGTTCAAGCATGTTTTATGTCAAGACAAACATGAGCTTGATGGACAGATGCAGTATTTGGTCATAAAAAATTGTGTTAGCACTTAGGTGCCAGCAAAGAAAGCTCTGAAAAGCCTCAACACTGAATGTGTGGCATGGAATTGAAAACTCAGAGACAGGTTCCCAACGTAAGACACGAGAAAGGTTAGGCTGAAGGTTAGGTGATCCAAAAATCTGTATGCACAGCTAGGCCCCAGGACACACTCAATCTCATCTCCCTGAGCTTCCAGCTCTACATCAGAGCCACAGTTGTAGCACCAGGCTCAGCACACACAGAGACTCCCACTCACAGCAGGCTTTGCCAAAGAGGGAGGAAGACTTCATGGTTTCTCAACAAAGCCCCGGCATTTGAAGTACAGACACAGCATGGGAGACCTGGCTTCTAGTTCCCCCTCCCCCTGAGTGGTGCAAACTCCTATATTTCATGTCCCTGGAGGATGCTCAGTGGCCAAGGGTTCCTGTCTAGTCTGAAGCATCGTGCAGCCAGGGCTAGACTCCTTGTGTCACCAGAGAGGAAAGGGGAAAATTAACCCTTCCATTCTCTCCGGAGACATTACAGTTAGAGCTGATTTCCCTGGGACAAATTAAAAAAAAAATAAATTACACTTTTTAGACGCCAAAGTTCAGTGATGCTACAGCAGGTCCCTGAAGTCCTAGCAAGGACTCCAGTGTCGGAGCCACCGAAAACTTCAGAAATGAGAGAGCGGAAAAAAGCACAGGAAAGGAAACAAATCCCAGATGGTTACATGGTTATCTTGCATCATGAGAAGGTAGTATACATGGATGGGAATAGAAAAATGGCAATATCAACTATTGTTATTCCCTATGTACAGTAGTATAAGCTAGATTTATGTCTTGCATATTGGTCCTATACATGCCCCGATATCTAGCAGAGGTTTCTAAATCCTACTTTATGTACATTTGTTGACAGTGATTCTTCTGGAGTTTATTGATAGGAACCGATGCTATCTGCTACAGTTTTACAATCACACTTATACTTTATATATTTTTATATGTATGTTATGAATTATAATATAAATATTTACTTAAATATATAATGGTGCATAATATTTAACTGATTTTTACCTACTTATTTTTTTCTGACCAGTGAGAGTAATTGCTTTCTGTTGTGCAGTAATATCCTTTTACATCTGGAAGGACAGGTAAGCTTACAATCAGACTATATTTTTCTGAACTGAACATATACAATTCCCACAGATTTTTCCATTTTTCATTTTTAAAATATTTTACATGCCTCTTTATTATATCATTTTGATTTGTCTGATGTAAGGGTGCAGGTAAATCCTTCTACTACAAAACTACTAAAAAACTGTTGCTAATTAATGCTAGCACTGTCAGGGCTATCTCCTACTGATTTGTTTATTTATACAGAGACATCTGAACCTGGTTATTTCAAATGGTGGGTCTCAGTTAATACGAAGCCACTGACACAGGTGACTTACACTGCTTTATATCACCACGAAGAGCAAACAACCCAAATACATCTTGTTTCTGTATGCTGTGTCTAGCATAAGAGAAATAGCATAATGCCAACTTAGTGTCCAAGCTTATAGAGGACACAATACAAAGAACAGAAATTAGCAGATACTGGTAAAATGTTCCTGAATAACCCTCTAACATTTCCAGTTATGAAGAGATTGAACTTTTCCTAAAACAGTAGTTCAGACAAACAGAACATAAGATATGAAGGAAAAAAGCTCCAGAAAAATTAGTATTTTTTCATCCAGCCCCACATGAATCCAGTGACAGAAATCAAACCGATCTGGTGCTCAAGGTATGGATGATTAAAAAGATATGGCAAATTGTAATTTTTAAATGTAATTTTTAATGTAATTGTTAAAAAGAGTGGACACATACAGGTAATTTCTGCTAAATGTCTCCAAAAAAAGTGCATAGGAAACATATGAAGTGTGCACATTAAGCAAATCAATGAAAATATACTGAATTTGTGAGGTTAGCCATTTATGTGCAAAATGATGTATTTTTCATATTCATAAACTGAGTTCACAGATCCTGGTCCCACAAGCTTTTTCTTGAACAATAATGAAGATCCTCTTTGGTGCAAGTTCTCCACCAAAACTTACTGTGCTGCTGCCCCCCTCCTCCCATCCCCTTTTCCTGGCAAACACCTCCTGTCACTGGCAATAACCTTGCACAACAAAGGACTGCACTGATTATCAGAAATTAGACTAGTTAAAAGAAATAAAATTCTGCTTCATAAAGCATGGCTGAATTGAGGTCTTTCAAAACACTCTTTAAAACTAATTTCTCAGACCTACTTAGGTCACACACAGTTAATCAGAAAGTGTGCATGTTGTAGAATTATCTTCCCTGGCTCATGTAAATTGCAAATTCATGATGTTAAAATGAACTATTTCAAACAGATACTATAAACTTTATAACTTAAGGATCAAAGGAAAATAAAATATAAAGCTAAAAAGTTTCAGTGACCATAATGCTAAATCACTGAATTTGGTTACAAAGAAATAAATGTGATAAGATTTTGAAGAACATTTTACTTTAATCTCTGAGCTAATGGGCTGATGTTATCACCTTTTAATCCTCTGCAGCAGTGTGTATTTTGTCAAACAAAGATTTACAGTGAAATTTAATGTACACTTTGTAATTTTTTGTTGTTTCTTTTGTTTTTCCTTCTTGCTTTGGAGATGTGCTGGAGGTTCCAGCACAAGCAACAGATGTGTGTTTGCTTTACATCAGAAGACAAAATGATGCCATGACCTAATTAGTGTGCTATTGATTAAATGCAAAACCCAACAAAATCCTGCCCGTTTTTTTTTGGTTTTCACATGATTAGTCAATGCAACACTGAAGGACTGTTTTGTTTTTTATGCTGTAACGAGACAAACAAATACTGCAGACTGCGTCCCAGATGGTGTAAATCTATCAAGCTGTGTCATTTTGGCCCTAAACTTTTCTCCTAATTCTCACTGGAATGAATCATGAGACTCCTTTGAGCTAAATGCATTTTTATTTACACTTATGAAGAGGATTTATAGGCCCCTGGCTCGTTGAAATGGGTTCGCATTGGGGTATGACTTCACTATGACTGGGGCCTGGCTCTAGTAAACATCTCACTAGGCAGGAGCATATGCAGAGATACACAAACGTGAAAGTATTTTTCCTAATTAGCTGCCTAGGTAGAAGATTTCTGTAATATAGTAAGCAGTTTATAGCTGCTTTTGGACATAGCTATGGTTTCCCCTTCCTAACAGCAGGCAGAGCAGAGTCCAAAATTTGTAAGTAGGATGCTAAAACATCAGGCTTCAAAAACCATCAAGCCAAACCTGAAAAGACTGGTTTTATTTGCTTGCTGGTTTTAAAGTGTTTAGAGTGCATTCATATCAGACTACAAAGCTATTTTCAACACGCATGAGGCTTTAATTTAAAAACAGAGAAAGATTTATACTCGGAGATACATATCATTTGTATCAGGAGATGCTGAGGTTGGGATATCATCAGGCTGATGGGATCACAAGGAATGGCTCCAGCAGTGACAAAACAACATGCCTACCGACCTACTGGATTGTCCTTTCAGAGAACTACGCCACCATCTTCAGGGAAAACCAAGGTCAAGCAGATTTTTCTAATAATGACTATTGACATAACTACAGATTCATTTCAAAAAGTGGACCCTGATGGCACAGGCATGTGTGAGTAACAGAGGAAGAGCTTTGCAATTCATTTTTTCAACTGAGACAGGATCCATGCAGTTTAGAGTCTGAGAGCTCGTACTTTACACACATGTAAACTGATTTACAAGAGACCGTAATCCCTTGCTCATAGGTACAATCTGGTTTGAAGCATCTAATCACTGCATTCACCTAAGGTGCTTAAGTCAGCAGCTCATTCCCTTCAAACGCTTATGAAAGAACAAGTTATCTAGGCTGTGCAGCTAGTTTGTTCCTTCTGTGGGATAACAAACATACGTAAATGTGAGTATCCCAAGGAAAAATTAGGCAATATACATTTTATGGAGAAGACAGAAACTGAAGACTCTACTGAGTTTCAGGCTGTGCTGGGCTTGGCTAGGAGAGAGTTAAATTTCCTCATGGCAGCTCATGCAGTGTTGTGGTTTAGATTTTTGACCAAAAGCGTGCTGATAACAAGCTAATTTTATAGCTTTTGCTGAACAGTGCTTGCACAGCATCAAGGCCACCTCTGTTTCTCACTTTGCCTCCTGCAGTCTGGGGGAGTGGGCTATGGGCTGGGGGGGACACAACCGGGTAGGTGACTCCAATTCACCAAGGAGATATTCCGTACCATGTAATGTCATGGTTAGCAATACGAGGGAAAACCATTATTCTAGCTGACTGAAAAATGCAAGATAAATATGGGAGGGTTCACATCCTCCTTACAGTTATGTTTCTTGGGAATCTCTTCAGGTCTGGGAATCATATAAGGGGCATTTCTGAGAAAGAAAATAGTTTGGTTTGTGTGCTACTAAACAGAGCAATGTACAAAGTGAATACAATTAGATTTGTGATGATAAAGTTATTAGCTATGCCCCTCTGCTTTGCAGGTCTGAATCCGCAAGGCAGTATGTGCAGAACCTTGTGGAAAATAATTCCTTAATCTTTACCAGTGGCCCCCCTTAAAAATCTATTTCCTTTTTTTTAAAATTAGATAAAAGGATAATGAATAGTACTGATGGCATTCCTATTCTATATTTAGTGAGGTCTTGTTAGGTGTAATAATGCCACCCAGCCACAAAAAGGTGAAGAGAAGCATTTTAAGAACACACAGCTGGTGTGCTGTTGGCATTTCACTTGCAGAGTGCCCACAATACCATAATATGGATAACAAAATGCCTGTTTCCCCAGCAAAGCTGTGGTGCTGCTCATACAGGCATACAGCAAAGTTGCTGTGGGATTTGTTATTCCCCCAGGACCTTGCTTAGGTCAGCTAATAAGTTTCACACAGTGCCCCTTGGCAGCTAACAGCTGATAAGGAGAGATAAAGAAAGACAGAAAATTGTGAGGGAAAAAAAAAAGCAAACATCTAAAAGACTGCAGAAGTGGTCAAGCCGCATGCTTTTAAAGCTTACTCTCCCTCCCCCCCACCTTAGTTTTCCAAAACCATGGTATGTTTAGTCTCAGCACTGATACCCTTTTAACTTCTGGACAAAGCACACACTGTCTTCAATAACACTGTACATTCCCCCATGATACTGCAGACGGCTTCTTTCTGAAGTCACGCATGCAGGCAGTTAAAAATAAAGCTCCAAGACGCTTTTAAATACCTTTTCTTGAATAGGGTGGGATGAATCTGGAGATGGGGGATTAAGGAAAAGAAAAACAAGGTAGAGAAAAACTTTTAAAAAAGAGATGATTGCAAATTTCCCAGTCAGAAAAAGAGATGCAACACCAGGACTTTTACTCTATTTGAGATGTTTAACAGTCTACACTTAGTGTAATTATTTCACTGGACTTCGGCTGGATTGCTTTATGCCTGATATAAAGCTGGAGAGGAATGGAGTTGTGACTATTCAGACGAGTTGCCTGTGTGCATGAACTTGTTTTGCAAAGTGCCTGACAAACAATTTTGTTGAAGATTCTGATGCAAGTAGCAGTAATACACAGGATATGTAGCAAACACAAATGTCATCTGTCCTGAGCAGTCTTATTGCAGAGCACCCTCTGACACATGGACACTGGTCCCATCAGAGGACCTGGGTGGCTGCAAATCAAAGGGCAAATTTTGTGTCCTGCACCCTTGCAGCAGATAGAGCAAATGGCAAAGCAATGACAGGAAGGATCTCCTCCTTTCTTTAAGCTTGCCTTGAGCTTGAGCAAAGCAAAGCAAAGCATAGCTGCAGTTCTGGAGTCTTCATGTTTGCCACTGAGCACAAATTGCAACAACAAAAAAGTCCTCTTTAGGACTATGAGCAGAATGCCAGTTATGTTTGCATCCCAAAGTAGTTTAACTGCTAGGAACGAGTTACCCACAAAAAAGGCCAGCAGTAAGCTTGAAAGCATAGCTAAAATTGCTTATATTAATGTCAAAGGCTTGCTGTGAAAAGCGTTGTGATAAGATAAATAACACAAGTGAATGAAGTTACCCCATTTGGGTTACAGAGAGCCAGAAAATAGTGATGGTTTTATTTTTACAAATAGCTACACTTTTATTAGGAGTGATTATCCTGTAAGACACTATACTACTTTTAGAAGAGCACATCCTTGTTCCTCACAGCTTACTCACATGGACCTTTGAGAAATGTAGAATGTGATAAATCTGCAACTTCCTTAAAATCTGACGATATCTGCAACCATCTTTATGGTGAGGAGCCACTAAAAATTCATTCACTCTGAGCACACTCCTGGTGTTTCATCTGTTTGTATTAATATCTCTGCATACTTTCCTAACAAAAGGAGCATTATACAAGTACTGGGTATTTTGTTCTTTCACAAAGAGCCTTTTACTTTGTGTTCTTTCCTGTGGGCAACCTGTCAATGCAAATAGAGTTGTGGAAAATGTCCACAATCCAGCCAGATGGAGGGTTTTTTAGGTGCTGTCTTCAAAACTTTCTTCCTCTTTTTTGATTCAGAGAAAGAATAGCCATCCTGCTGACACACAGCTGGTCACTTCAACTCTTTTCCTGATCCAAGAATGTGTCAAAAAAGATCTTGTTCCGCAGCAGAGAGAGAACAGTGTTTTGTTCATCAGCTGAGGTCACAGCAGAAGTGTGACAGGTGTTCTTTGTGTCTTGTGTTCCTACCTCTAAGACCTCTGGACTTCCTATGCTGGCACGCCCTCCACATAGGATGCTATTTTTATTGACTAAGACAAACTGTCCAGTGACAAAATTCCTTAAGTTCTTGGTTGGATGCCTCAGTGAAAGTAAAAGAAAAAATGTCTTGCTCAACCATCATTGTTTAGTAAAACACCAAATAATTTTACCTCTGTCACTTTATCTTGCTTGACAAATTTATTAGAAAGAACTAGCATGCTTTTTACCTCCTTTCTCATCCATACCCTCATAGGCACTATTACCTACGTTGCTTAATGGGACACAGCTGAAATATCACAGAATTTTAATAAAATAAAAGGAAAGATACGCACTGTTACATTCCCTAATTAGCACACACAGCCTAACGAGTAACAGGATCCTCACCAAATATTTTGATTAATTTGGGTACATCCAAAGGCTTGTTTGAAGTTGTAACGAGATATCTGATACTCCTTGATGCCAGAGCAATCAGAAACTGTTTAAAGAATAGCACTTGGAGACGTATTGTACTTTTTCCCCCCTGGATCTGAGTATGAGCTTTCTAAAAGTAAATATTCCCTCTGCTATCTAATACATGCTGTATTTTCCAAAAAGCAGTGTGAGTGCCAAACACAGCTAACTCAACAGGCAGTCTTGGGAAAACAGCATCTCTCAAAGGAGGGGTCCTGGATGCAAATGGCATTTACTCTGCTGTTCTCAGGGCACCAGCTAGACTTGTGCTGACATAACCATACCGAAATACAGAAATATGCTTGGTCTGTGCCATATGATCCCACTTCTCTCCCATTGTGGCACATGGAGCATTTCCTTCTTTTTACACACTGAAGTGCACATTTAAATTTTAAATACTTATGGCTTGAAATAACACTAAAAGTGACAAAGGTGACAAATCCCCAACTTTTGTTACTCTAGCACCATGCAAAGAAGAAAGCCTCCTCTTCCTCCCCTCTGGTCATGTCTTTTTCTAATCTGAATATCTCCGCAGACTATTTCCATGGGAACAGAAGCTGGCTCCTGGAATTGCTGGTTCTTTGTGCAAGACAATGAACCACACAGCACCTTGAGAATGGGAGCATCCCTGAGATTAACGTGAGCAGTAGGGACCTGCATACATACAAGAGCTCATAGTCCTCATGCTGTAATGCACTTTGCACATTTTATTCAAGTCCTGTAAACACCCCTGTTTACTGCCCTTGTTTGCCACATATTCCCATGTCATTGGTGCTCTTCCTAGCTGCAGTTTTCATGTCAAGAACTTTTCTCTGCTTCTCTATCAGTGATTGCTGAGGGAAACATTCACAGGGATATGAATTGCAGGTAGATGGACTCTCAATTTCATCCTGCACTCTCCTGAGAGCATCTCTTCACCCTCACAGTCTTTCTCTGTTATTGAGATCTCTTCCCCATAGATATCACCAATTTTATAGAAAGGGAATGACAAAGCAAGGAATCCTTATTACTCCTCCTTGCACTAAAAAAAAAAAAAAGTCGTTTTGTTTTCCTATTATTTTAGCAAGGATTGGCTGCAAATGCTGAGTTTATCTATCTAACTTCCACTAGCCATGGATTTTCTTTCACACGTTAAAATGATGTTCCTGAATAAATATAGTCTGGCAGCTAGTGCACCAGTATCCTTAAAAATACTAGCTGTACTATTTCTTTTGAGATTGACAGGTCTCTTCCCAGTAACACACAGGACAAAGCTTGCACTGGTGTCAACCACGGATCTTTAATGCATTTGAAAGTGAGTATTATTGTTTCAGAAAAATGCCAACTTGATCACACTGGCAACTGAAACACTAGCTTAAGTTCAGAATAAAGATGTGCTCAGTTCTTTCACCTTCAGAGTGCTTCTCAAAGTGTTTTCCTCTATGGAGCACTTAAAAATAAACATACATGGTCCACTTCAAAAGAGTGGGCAAGCAGTGAAATAGAAACAGGAGAAACTTGACCTGCTCGTGGCACAGCTGCAAGTTATGAAAGACGTCTAAGAAGGAGCTTAGCAGTTATGCCTGGGAAAACATATCCTTTGTGACATCTAACCTCAGTGGATGAAACCTGGACTTCTGTTCCCTTCCTACACACCCTTCCTTGCATCACCTCCGTTGTGCCATCAGCTCTCTAAATCACTGTGATAGGCATCTTCTTGTGTAAAAGTGGATAAAACCTGACTGGAAGAAACAAGAATATATGTACCACTAATCTGAGTGAAGGAAAATCAACAATGGCATGTCTCCCCATTTCATTAAATCTGTTCTAGTTTTAACTTCCAACCTTTAAGTCTCTATTCCTTATTCCCCTTCTATCTTCCCCTGAGGGAGTGGAGGGGAGTAACGGAGAGCAAATCCTGTTCTCTGGGTTGTGGCTCGCCCTGGCCACTTAAACCCTGCCAGCCTGATTTCCTCATAAGGATGTCTAGGCTTGTGTTTTGTCTGATTGATTGATTCTAGCTAATAGTTATGGCATGCTGCAGAAGAAATCACAGGTTTTAGATGGCCAAAATTAGTAACAGACTATGAGGTATTTTTTCCTGTGGAAAGAATATATTGCAGCAGCAAACACGGAAAGATGTAGTAGACATAATATGCAGTCCCTGTGCAAGCAGGACACCCAGAGAGCTTTTAACCAGTTGAAGAATTTGAAGGTTGAAGATTTAAACAATTGTGTTAAACTGAGGGAAAGAAGGCTACAATATAGCATCACCAGCCAAATGCACCTAGAGTAAATAAACACCACTAAGTCAATAAATGCTGATTCTTGGCTAGACACTCAAATTCAATGTGGTGCTAAAAGATGCCTCGTGCCTTAAGGCTTTATTTTTTATCTGTTTTTAATAGTAACAGCTGTATTTGACTTCTCTAAGTTTGAGTAAAGGTATTTATTTTTCAGTAACTATCCCCAGCTCTTAGATGAAGGAGTAGAGAAAGGATTTCCTCTGCTGGCTTTAGGAACATGGTGAGTCCCGTTAACTCCAGCATGGCAAGATGTGTGCATTTAAACAAATACTCAGATTTCTTCACTAGCATAAATAGTGCTTTGATTTAAGACAGTAGAGAACAATATACAGTGGGTTACCATCTGAGCGAAATCTGCATGAATATGAGCCAGGGAAGTGGTCCTGAGCTCGCTTCATGTATCAGAGAAAGGAATCTAGATCCCCCCTTCTCTCACTGGAGGTGTGAAATTAAATGCCTTTTCTTCTCAAAGAGAAACAGGAAAAAAAAAGAAACACATAACAGAACTCAGCTTGAAAACAGAGTGAAAATAAATCACTAGTGAATGGATTAGCTTCAGATCAGAGTGTCTGGAGCAGCCTGATCTGGAACAGCAGAGCACTCAGGGCTTGTGTTTTTCAAATTAGTTTTAATAAATAGAATCAATAGCTCAAATTATGAAGAAGGACAGAAGCACAGACCAAATCGATCAAGGCTGTAGCTTATCGTTATCAGCCAAGGGGTGTCTTCTCTTGTCTGAATGAGATAAGGTTGCACAAGAATCCACTTGTAGCTTTTCAGTATTTCACCCAGAACAATTGTACAGAGTTGGAACTAGAGCCTGAAAATGCTCCTGGTTATCCGAACACAAACACAGCCCCTCATTCTTCTTTGTTTCCTTGAAGGAAAAAAAAAACAAAAAGAAAAAAAAACGGGAAATGAGCCCTTTTTCCTGATGGTAAACACAGAAATTTACAGGGAGGACAGAACTAAAGAGACAAACAAGCACCAAGTACCCTGCATTATATATGGGAATTGATGTTTAGGTTAAGAGGCTCTTGGTCAAATCACTGGAAAACTCTTTCCACATATTAGGTTAGTAAGGGGTGTTGGAGAGTGTTCAGGACTTCTCTTTCCCTGAAATTGTGAGCCAAGGAAGGGGGAGTGAGGAGGATGTCAGTAACTACAATCAGGTTTCAGGCAATGAGAGGGAGTATCTGCACACAAGCACCTTGTTTTCCTCTTTGTGTTTGTTAGGGCTGGCTCTGTGAGAGAGCAGGAGCATGCTGGCATTGGGGTCCCCACTCTGCACGGGATGCTTCTCTGCCTGGGCACACAGTTGCATGGGTGCTCACAGCAAGAGAGGATGTCCAGATGTGTTGTGACAATGTAAGAGTACAGCGCACAGACACTGCTGCTACATGCCACACCACCTACAAGGGTAGGGAAGAATAGAGAATCCTGGCTGTCTCCTTACTCACGGTAAGAGGGGAATGACTATTTCAGATAAGTTTGTTTTGATTAATAGTGGCCTTTTCCACCAATAAGGAAAACCAGGAGATGCATATTGAAACTTCAAAGAGCTTTCCAAGCCTCATTGGGGCCACAGGTCATCAGCCCTGTGTCTGCACGTGAAGGGCTTGTATTGTTCATCACCAGGACATCACCATGAGCTCCTTTTTCATTGCAGCAGTTTTATTCCGTATGCTCTGAGGATCAGCTCTGGAGCATGAGTGTTGCACAGGAAGCTCAAGCACTTGAAATACCGGTTTTTTCCTCTCTTGATATAACTTCCTTATTAAAATTAAGCCAAGTACAAATTACAAGCCCTGAATTTAGTTCATCAAATACAGTATAGCCGAAGAGGTTTTTGGCACACTGCATGATACTATAGAGGTGTGAGAACAATGCATGGTGCTGATAACCTCTGCTAACTCCCATTCATCCTCAGGTTGAAAAGCTGACATCAGTTACGTGGGCTTTGTGCCCACACATAGCACATAAGAGTCTTTTTTATTGTTTTGGTTGAATTACAGATAAACAGCAAAAGGGGAATAATTATCTTATAATAATAGAATATATGCCAGATGTACTACATGCTCCAGTGATGAGCATGATTCAAAGCCTATCTGGAATAGCCTTCCATCTTGCTAATATATATTCAGAGACTTTTTAATCTTCAAGGACATAATATTGAACT
The DNA here is from genome assembly GCA_013398125.1 of Aegotheles bennettii. NCBI lineage: Eukaryota > Metazoa > Chordata > Aves > Caprimulgiformes > Aegothelidae > Aegotheles > Aegotheles bennettii. The sequence continues at coordinate 320,321 of VZRW01012815.1, read as the reverse complement.
TCTGACAGAAAATTCAATGTAGATTCATAAGCGTTTTTTATTACATTTCAATTGGAAGTAGATTTCATAATGTTTTATAGCAAGCAGTGCCTTTGTCAGAAGACAGAACTTCCTTGGCCAAAGTGGTCAGTGGTTAACTGCAAGTCCAACAAAATAAACAAAATACCAATTATGATTCAAGTGTAGTGGAAGTTACTTTCTATTCAGTCTGGAAGAATTGATTTTCCCAGCAGTGTCACTTACACTGTACTGATTATTTATGTAAGACCACTTAAGAAAATGATGGAAAAACAAATTAGATGGGATACAGATCATTGGCTCATCTTGACTGCTCACCTTGAAGAGAGAGTTGAGGGTACTCGCAACCTCTGCTCTCCTTCTACCTCCCTGATATTTCATGTTAAAATTTCAAAACAGAAATAAACCTTTCCAGCAGGGATAAAAGCATGAAGCAGCACATCTTACTAGTTTAAGAATGGTTGCTTAATTAAAAACAATGATAACTTCCTGTGACAGAAGATAATTAAAGGAGCATAAATTGTATAAGAACTTGGCTTTGTCGAATACTCTCATTTTATGTATACAGCTATTCATGAATCATATGAGAAAAGCGTTGCCATGGCTCCTTGGCTTTTGTTAGCTGACACTTCAGTATTGATGACCAAGTGCTGAAGCAATGCAGTGAAAGACAGGGCCCAATGTTATGACACAATTTAATGGAAATCAATAGGAATTCTTCCACTGATTTTACGTGTATTGGATAGATCTTTTATTTCATGCATAAGCCTAAATAATGGGAATAGAGGTTAACCAATCAGTGACACAATGATAATCTTTATTCAGAGATGGAATTGTCCTGATCAGAGTTTGTAATAAAAAAATGAATTGGCCTCACATTCTTCTCTGGCGACATCCACAATCGGCCAATGTACCGTACATTAAGTGCTGCACGTCTTATCTAGCTGATAAAATTTGTTGCAAGAAGCTTGGCTAACCATGTTTGGGTCTGCTTTAGAGCCAGCAAAAATGACAGACAGCATCACTACCGAACCTGAAATGTCATTACCAAGTTTTAGACATATGCTTCCACAATTGTCAAATTTTTCCTCAGATTTGTTTCAAAGGTCTGCATCTTTACTTTACATTATTCTAATTTCAGTTTCCTTGTAGGTTCTCCTATTTTTTTGCTCTGTTTTAAATGGCAAAAGGTCTCATAAGTTTTAAAGATGAGTTGGCCTTGCAAAAAATGAGAGAATGCACGATTTTGTAGTTGATTGCTTTGTTGAGAAAATGTGCCACTAATTTATACCCCTTGAACTGTTGGGTTAGAGGTAATGCTTGTTATTTCAGCCCTTCTGATTATTTAATCTCATTAGCCAACCACTTTTTTTTTTCCACTTTTTTTTTTCCCCACTTTTTTTTTTAATGTAACATCCAAATCTATTATTACAAATAGATGGTTCAAAGACAAGGCATGATAGTGTCCTTCTCGCTCACTTTCTTAGATTAAGGCACACTTTTGGCAATGAGAAAATGAATGTTTGCTCTGAGTTTGGTAGTTATAAAGAATGTTTATTTCCTAGGGATTTGTTTATAAGACTGCAATGTTTAAAAGATTATTTTATGCTGCTTTTGACAAAAGTCGCAGTTTCTGTAAGTGCTACAGTTATTATTGTTCACCAAAACAATATTTAGGGCCCATGTATCGAGTTACAGAAGAGCAAATAACATGCAATTAAAGTACAGAAAGCTACAACCAACATACTGTCTGCCTTTGCATATGCTTTTTGATTTTCCTGCTTCCCTCACTCAAAGGTAATCCTCTGAAACACACAGATGTTTCAGTTGATTATCCCTTTAGCTGGCAGAAGCAGTGAGTACATACATACAGCAGTGAGTACATACATAATGAGTATTGCTATTTCAGCATTTAGATAGCAGGAAATGTTTAGTGCTCAGTTGGACACAGTTTTTTTCCAGAAAGTATTTTCCATCATCACCTTCGATAAGATTAACAAGGGGGAAGAGCATTCAGATGACCATGCAAGCCAAGCATAACTTGGAAGCGTGCTGTTAGGCAGGCTAGCAGAGGAAGCATGGTCATTGGATTCTGTTACAGCAGCCACTGAAATACAGTTGAAAAAGGACTTTCCAACTGGGACGAACTCAACACCAGGGAAACATTTTAAGGAAAGTAGTTAACAGCACGTTGAAGATTAAGGCTTCTGGGACTTGTGGGCTTCAAGGATCAAAACCCAAACTGAATCAATTGAGTTGAGACTAACAAACCCCTCAGTATTTCTATGCAATGTAGGCTGAAGCCTAAATTATTCATAAAAGCAGGATATTATCATAAGGTGTTTACAAAAATGTATAAACCCTTTTATCCGATCAACACTGTAAAGATGTACTCTAGCTGTCAAGTCAGGCACTGCTAATAAAAGTTGCAGCCTGGCATCCCTTCAAAAGAGGGCTTAACAATGTGGAATGCAGAAAATCTTCAAGGAGACACATGCAGAAACTGCTGAGGCACCCCCTGCCTCATTCCCTATTTTAGCTGATAACCGCTACTGTGTGTGTTCAGCCTGGAGGACACTGAACAGATGAATCTACACCTAGAATCAAGGCCACCTCTTGGCAGCCTGATGTGGAGGGGAGGAAAAATGAAGTCTTTCAAAGCCTTCAACAAAAAGCCAGTCTCCCTGCTTTCCAGTGCCACTGCAGAATTTTCTCCTGACATCGTTTGTGCCTCTGACAGACAAACAAAATGGCAAAGCCCTAGCTGCTGCTGGTCCACAGCTCTGAAGCTACAAGGCTGTTCCCACCAGACCAGGGCATCAGTATGTTCAAGGGCAAGCACTCCTTGACTGGCACTTTGTGGAGATTCGTGCCTCTGTGTCCAGCCTACAGTGCTCCTGTAAAGCAGACTTCTAGGGTAAAGTGTTCAAAAACCAACCCGATTTCTGGGGTATGGGCCCATGCAGTGCGCTCAGCTGCACTGACATAACATGGCAATAACATGTATGGCAATGAAGGAAGACAAAGTAATACTGTTTGCTACATTAATATTGTATATTGAAAAAGTAATCCTGTACATGCATCATTTATGGCTTTAGCCATGAGGCTTGAACTAGGGTGATCTGTACATATAGTAGTTAAACTTGTAAAAGGGTGAAAACCTTCCAATTAGTGCTCCATAGGCAGCCCTACTGACCATAACAGAGCCAACACTTGGCCAGAATTGAAATGTCCACAAAATTCTCCTCCTCAGCTGTCTTTAAATTACTGACTGTAACACTACTGTGAAATGCTGCTCTTCTAAATATAGTGACAGAAACTGATACAAGAAAAGTACAGAAATGAAGAAAGTGGAAAAGGTGATGATGCAGAAATACCATGTCAGTAAAAATATATTTGACAGAAAAAACCCTGAAACTGTGTATGCATCATATGAAAATTAAAAAATAATAGAGCTATGACTTTGTACTGCCTTATTTAGGAGATTCAAAGCAGCAGGCCTGTGTTTCATGTTGCTGAGCATAAAGGCTTCTTGTGATGAGAAATATTTATTAGAAAGGAATATGAATGTGCAAGAGGTAATTCCCCTTTTTTCAAAAAGGAAGTATATTGACACAAGAGTACAGTCTGATGAATAAGGTCTTGAAGAAGCTATAGTCCCAGATAAACCACTGATTTGTTACCCTGTAATCTTGGGAAATTGCTCATTTTTTGCATCCTACATCTTTGCTGTTTCTGTAATGGATAAAATTATGTTTACATACTTACCAGGAATATTGTGAAATCTCTTAATATTTATAGAAAACTTTGTGAGCCCTAGGAAAATCTTATCATTTCCATATGGTTCATTAAACCAGTTAAAATCTCCCCTAATAATTTAACATAAATTTAAACAGTTGGCTATCTATTTCATTTGTGCTTTCTCAACACTCATTTTATTTTTCCCTGAAGGGTTTTCCCATCCACTGTAATAGCACAAAGTCCTGAATCTGCAGATACATACAGATGGGTAGTTTCACACCTGCAATTCGTCCCACTGGAAGGCAGTGGAGCTGCTTGGGCAAGCAATTAGGAGGAGTATGAATGCCTGTGGAATCAAATCGTAGATTTTCTTGTAGGGTATTCTCTCACAGGGGCCACTAACGCCAGTTTCAAAGGACTGGGGAATAAGGTCTAGGCTTCAACTGCTGTGGCACCAATATACTGCAGATAGGAAGTTACAGCTCTTGGGATTCAGACACAGTGAATATTTCCCCAAACCAGTAATTCCACCTAGAGAGAGTTGTTGCTCTGCTGGGGCATTTCTTGTCATTTTCTGACACAGTCTGTACTTCTTTTATGACTCTCCACTTGTCAAAAAAAGAAAAGCAAAAATTTCCATAGCAGCTCTGTTGATCAAAAAAACGCTGGGGACAAGTCAGGTTTTTAGCATCAACCCACTCGTTTCCCATAGCAGGGGTGTTAATAACCCCTCTTCTTATACCTAGCTTGTTCAGAAATTTCTCTATGTCTAAAATATTCCAGCTGGGAGACTGGACTCTGAGGAAAGACTCTTCAGAATTGATTGTTTCCCAGCAGTTAACAAGAAGGAAAAAAAGGATTTGGCTGATCTGTGCTCCATTTTTTATGGCTGTGGAGAGACTGGAGATGTCAGAGAAAGCAGCACAGGCAGTGCTGCCACTGCTGGAGACAAATTTGCTTTCGTACCTCCGTGAATGTCCATGTCTCACAGACATAAGTACTTCCCACTGAATAGGATGTCCTTTGACAAAGACTCTTTCCTCAGAAATACTTATTGGGTACTAAAGGCAATAGCCTAATATATTTATATGATGCAATGGTACAAGTGAAAAAAAAAAGCAAAGCTTACCCTGAATTTAGCACTGGAATCCAAACCTCTCAAAGCTAAGGGTAGGCAAGAGTGTTATACCAGGGATCATTTCTAAGCACAAGGCATAGCACAGAATATAAAACCATTAAAAGGCTTTCAGAAGGTGGCTAGAGAAAACCATTTTAATCCTTAGCCTGCCTGCATGCCAGTCTTTTTCAGTGAAGAAAACCAACCCCAAATAACTACATATCACTTCTCATCCAATGCTCCTGGTTTTGGGGAAAAGGAACAGGCTGACAGTCCCTCCTTCTATTGCTACTCCCTCCCACCTGAGTTTTCACCATTTTATCAGTTACAGCTACATATATGTGCTACTGTTCTCCATTCTCATCTTCTTGGCCTGGAGTCAAACCAGTGAAGGAAGAAGTTAAACACAGAGACACTCCATGCACATGCACAGCTGTGTGCACACACAGTATTCCCTTCACTTCTTTGGGTAATGTCTGCTTTTGGGGTCAGAGTGAGGAGAGGTTGCTTTATGAGTATCCTACTACATCCCACAGTTCTATGTTCAGAACACAGGACACCAGAAACTCTCCTCAGAAAACAGTCTTCATGCAGTCAATTCAGTTCTTTGTTGTGCACCACTATTTCAAATAAAAAAAAAAATCTGCTGGTTTTTGTTTGGCAGTACATTCCCTCCTCTCAAACAAAAGATGAATCAAGCATTGAAAACTTGCAAGTTTTGCCCACTGCATGTTTATTCATGCAGTGTTTTTGGAAAACCACTGAAGATTCATAGATTTCTTACAAATTAATTCCAATTAACTGACTGCATTTGGACAAGAATTCATATGAGAAAGTATATCCTAATGTGTGCTATGAGATAACTTTATGTCAGTAGGACCATTACCAGATCAATGGTAACACCTCCATAGGTGTTCACAAAACAGGATTTCTAGGCAAGTATGCTAAAATGCTGAGTAGTAACTGCATTCTTGAGTAGGTAAGGGAGTGGACAGAAGTGAAAGCTTCAGCCCGCAGCTCATTCAGTGGGTGTATGTTAAAAATTGAGGCTGATCTGTGTATAGCAAGTTCTGAATATGTTATGGTCAAGGATATAGCATTATTTAGCTAGTCAAAGAAAGACAGAGGCTCAGAAAGCTCAATATACTTATGAAAAACAAACTGGTTCATCATCAGGGACTGGAGCACCTCTCCTGTGAAGACAGGCTGAGAGTTGGGTTTGTTCAGCCTGGAGAAGGGAAGGCTCTGGGGAGACCTTAAAGCAGCCTTCCAGTTCCTGAAGGGGCTACAGGAAAGCTGGAGAGGGACTTTTTGCGAGGGCATGTGGTGATAGGACAAAGGGGAACGGTTTCAAACTAGAAGAGAGGAGATTTAGATTGAATATTAGGAAGAAATTCTTTCCTGTGAGGGTGGTGAGACACTGGCACAGGTTGCTCAGGGAAGCTGTGGCTGCCCCCTCCCTGAAAGTGTTCAGCGCCAGACTGGATGGGGCTTTGAGCAACCTGGTCTAGAGGAAGCTGTCCCTGCCCATAGCAGAGGGGTTGGAACTAGATGATCTTTAATGTCCCTTCCAACCCAAACCAGTCTGTGATTCTATGATCTGAGTTGGGTTGAAGGCTGTTTTCATTTCACTAAGAAATATATCTTCCTCTGCATATAGTAGCAGTACGTAAATTCTCCTCTAGCTTAACCAGGAGCAAATGCATCTGAGTGGCTTGATAAGGTAATGGAAGATAAGCATCCACACCTTCCAGGCTGAGCTTCTGAAACACTTCAGGATATTTGGAGGAAAATATTAAACAAGCAAACAAATCACAATCTTTTCTGACCCTAGACCCCCAAAATCAAGAAAGCTGCACCTGAGTAAAGGCAGAAATTGGACTTCTTATTACAGTGTATGCAGGACAATTAGAAGAAATAATTTTCTATACTCTTACATGAAATCCGGGCTTAACTCTGACCTATAATTTGAAATAAGTTTCATTTTAATGACTTAAATTTCACTACTAATAAGAGCAGTCCAATCAAAGTACAGGCAAAGTGTGTGAAATAATTTACAGGTTTTGTCTGAAAAGGTCAAGGTCTTAAACAAAGAATAGTGACTTTTCCTACCAAAGTACTTGCCCCTCACTGTGTAAAACTAATAGACTGCTATGAAAAATAATACCTGTCTTTGGTGCCCAAAGTACCTTGTTTACCAAGTACACACACATTAATTACCAATCAGCTACAGCCAAAATGAACAACACATGGCTGACAGAAATCCTCATCACCAGACAGGGAAAATTAACTTAGTTCTTTCCACTGAAGTTAATGAAGCTATGACAATTTAAATTAGCTGTGAACCTACCCCAATTATCTTTTAGCTTGTCTGCACAGGGATGCTCAGGAAAGTTAAGCAGAACTAGCTAAATGCCTTCAAGTTAGAAAAGGGTGAGGCACGTTGAACTTTACACAGATTTCTTTTGCTTCTCAGTAAGGTGTCTAACAGGTTTGTTTATTTTCTTTACTAGATAATTATGTTTGGCTTTGCAGGAGCCCCTCCTGCACACAGTCCTTTTGGGATGTATATTCATATGGCATCTCTCTTCTGTGCAACTGTTCTCTCCATTCTTGTGGCATTCCTCATCCACTCTCTCCTCTCTCTTAGCCCTTGTTAACCTCTCCACACACCAAGTATTTTCAGTAACTGCCAGCCTGATGAGACCCCCTTCGCATCTGCAAAGAAAACCCCTGAGCTGCACAGCAGACTTTCTCCTGCTGGCTGATCAGGTGACACATTTTGAGTGTGAAACTCTTCCTGAGGAATTCAATTTGGAGATTTTAAAGACACCTTCCATTGGAGATCTCTTCTGTGTTACACCTCAGAAATGCTGCTGGGAAGACAAGTATTTGAGAAGCTTTTTTAATTTTTATTTTTATTTTTTTTTTTATTTAAGAGGCATGGCCTGTGTTTTAAGGGAGATAATAAGCTTTATTCTTCAGAACTGCAATGCTGATATGACTTTGCTAAAGGCTAGATCCAGAAAATGAGTAACTCAAATTCCTAAGTTGTCATTTATAAACCTGAGAGAGGAACTTACAGCAAATGCAGATACAGGGACCTTTCTGCATCTCCCTCTGTAGAAATGCCCTGAGCTCCCTATGTAAGGGATTGGGGGGAGGGGACACACACAGAACAACTCAGCCAAGCTGAGACAGAAACACATAAGCATTTTAATATCTTTCAAACTCACAAAAACACCCTGCAAAACTTTTCCCTAGAGCTCTGATTATGCTCTGCTCTCCCAGCTAGTGATAGTCATCTTTGAGTACCAATAGAATTCCCTGTGCCAAAGTGTCTTAGCCTCCCTGGGATGAGAGATGAAGTTAATACATTTTAATATTAGAAAAGAGAAGGCAACAAAGTCTAAAGCACAGTGTTTTAACTCTGTGCAGTGAAAACTGGTGAGTTGTGAGAAGCTGTAGTAAGGGGAGTAAATGAAGCTAGGAAATCATCCATACTGTTGAAGTAAAAGTTTAGCATGGTGTATCATTCAGAGCAAAGAAAATTAACTGCTTCATGACACTAGTGAATCCATGATTCATCAAATCTGTTTTGTGATTCATGTTCTTGTTGGAGAGGCAAAAGATAGACCTCCATCCTACTTTGTAACATCCCCTAGGCTTATCAACTTCTCCATTTTAACCACAGTTTAGTTTAAAACTACTGATTTCTGGTCTTACTAGGTCTTTTCTCTCTTGCTGTGCCTTGATGCTAAACCTTGGTATTTACTAGGTTTCACCTCATGAATAATGTTACTGTCAAACTCTCTTAGGTTTTAATTATATGAAACAAGATTTGAATGAGGAGACACCCAAGATGAAGAAACCATATTCAAGACAAGAAAATGTAACACCTACAAAAGACTAGGCTAATGTTCCAAACACTTCAGAAAAAAAAAGCATTGATGATAATCTCATTCAATAGGCAAGTTTTGATTCTTTGAAGCAGAATATACTTAAAATGTATAACTGAGATATTTTATTTTGGGAGATGGAGCTGACCAGCCCCAGGAACCCATTTTGCCTGGTGTCAGACTTGTGGGGATGTGACACAGGACCTCTGGTTTTTGTGTGTGTGTGCAAGACAGAGGCTGCCAGACGTCAGAACTTGTACATTGGGAGATTCTCTGTGTAGCTGACCCTAGCAAAGAGCATCAGCTGGCATAGACCTTAGTACCCTCTCAATGCTGCATGCAAACAAAATCATGTCTCGGCTTTCAATGTGTTTCCCTGCAAAAAGCTTAGTGATTCAGCAAGACATATTCTTGCCATTAAATTTCATTTCAAAGATACTTTAGATATACATGCACACATCTATACATCTTCAGATTTAATCATACACCTGTCATAGATGCATCAAGCTGCAATCATTACAAGTTAGGTGAAAGTCATGTGTGTGTATTTATTGCCATAGCATCAAGGTTAGGCCAGTGGAGAGTGCTGCACTGAAAAGCAACTCCTGTACAGCAAACCTCCTCATGTTGAAAAGCTCCTGCAGCTTGGGAAACTGGATGTTTATATAGAGATATATACTTGGTAATTTATACTGAGGAACTGTCTTGTAGGTTTTATTATCCTTTAGTGTCACTTCCTTCCTTTCCTTTTTTGTCTCTTATGCTCTGCCTATTTCTTTTTACCCTCCCAATGAAAATGTCAAATACAGAATCAAGCATATACATGGGACCACTCCACCTATATACAGCCAGTGATCATACAGCAACATCTACAGCTTTCTGCTTCAAAGTGGAAACTGATCATAAATTCAGGAAGAGAAGTATGTAGCACTAACTGCAGACTTCTTTCTACCATAACAGAACCAAGCTGGTTTACATTAAAAAAAAAAAAAAAGAAAGAAAAAGCTTTAGATAGCATGTAATATGTTCTCAGTGCAATATGTTCTCAGTGCAATATGCTCTGCTGTGCAAATATTCTCATCCTCTTCTGATAATATGTGGGTTTATTGATTAACTATATTATTAATCACCATAAAACAAGGACTTGAAAGCTTCATGGGTCTTCATTTTGTTAGCTTACTTTATCCTGTCCACATTCTGTCTTCCTTAGATTAAGGTCAGGCCACCAGTATAAACACTTGAGCAAGAACTGTAATTGTTTGCAGGTTTCACTGTAATTTCAACTTTAAGTGTGAAAGCATTAAAAAAAAAATTGTAATTGAAGCTGTCAGTAACAGTGTTGCAGCTACTCTTTAAATCATTTCCAGCTTCTGTTGCAGGGAAGTACATCTGACTCAGTACCTAACATAGAACTTGGTATTTCAAGGCAGCCACTGTTTTAGTGGTCAGCCATCTACTCAACCCTGACTTGATAGTCTAAAATAAATATCCTTGAGCTATTGTACAAAACCACCTATGCACAGAGGAAGTAAAAAACCCCACTCTTTATAGTTTGCAGGTGCTGGGGAGAAAACACTCTATATAACATACCTTTAAACCATGCTGACAATGGCTAAACTGGCTAGTGACGCCAGAGAATGGTTTTTTAAAATACAAAACACCACATGATCAAACCTAGGCCTTATTTATTTTACCCACAGTTTCCTCTTAGACAGAATTTTGACAAATGGGGTCCAAACGATGGACTGTCTCTGTTATCAATTATTTCAGTCATCTCAGTTGCTTCTTTCTATAACTGGCACCACTCTCCTGCTGAAGCCTCTGGCACACTAACACGGTAGACAATTCCTTTTTTAATTAGATGAGTCACATATCCAAGTTTGCAAGCTTTCTTTGGGGAGCTTCTGTTTTCAAGAGTTGTTTCTTATATTGTCTCCATGGTGTAGAAACAGCCAGGCAGAAGGGACCAACTGGTCAACATCCATGTGCTGCTGTTGGCTGCTGCACTTGTATGCCAGCTAAGGAAGGTTAAACATAAAATGATAGAATATTTTGGGTTGGAAGCGACCTTAAAGATCATCTAGTTCCAATCCCCCTGCCATGGGCAGGGACACCTCCCACTAGACCAGATTGCTCAAAGTCCCATTGAACCTGACCTTGAACACTTCCAGGCAGGGGGCAGCTACAACTTCTCTGGGCAACCTGTTCCAATGTCTCACCACCCTCACAGTAAAGAATTTCTTCCTAATATACAATCTTAACCTACTCTATTCTAGCTTGAACCTGTTCCCCCTTGTCCTATCACTATCTGCCTTTGTAAAAAGTCCCTCTCCAGCTTTCCTGTAAGACCCTTCAGGTACTGGAAGGAATAACAAGGGCGTAAAGTTTGGGAGCAGAAGAGAATTAGGAAAGTAACTGAATCTCAAATACAACATGACCAAATTTGATTTTTCTGATACCTTTTTATCACAGCATTAGTTACAGGATGCAAGTAAAATGCTGATATTAACATTTCTCTCACATAACTCTGCTGGATTGCAAGCAGAACTGGACCAAGCAGCCTCCCCAACCTCCCTTCTTAAGTTGTCTTGTACTGTTGTTTCACTTTGTCAAATCAGAGCTATAGCTGCTGGGGTAGACCTCTCTGTTTCCCTGTAATACTGTAAGAGTGATGTCAAACACTGCTAAGATGAGAAACCCAAAAATCCAAAGGTAGGCTGCTCTAAGAGAATGAGTAAGCTTTTCCTGGCATTTTAAGTTGTATTCACAGTTGATAATCATATGTTTCTGCTTAAAGTATTTTGTTAAATCTGAAGAGGGATCCCTTCTATTCCGAGAACAAGTTATTTTTGTTTGCATTACTTTCTCAAAGTAAGACCTCTAATGACTAAATGAAATCTTAGTGAATACTAAGGATGGATTACAAAGCTTGACACTGGATTTTAAAACTGTTTTATATCTGCAAGGAGTAAACCACCTTAAGGTGACTACTGAGTTGCTCCCCCTTTCTCACTCTGCAAGGCAATTAATAGTTAATACTTTTGGCCTCTGGTTTCTCACAGTTTACCTCCAGAGTTGTAAGTTGAAGCCACCTATGTTTCTCACAGACATTTCAATATCTATTAAAAAATGCCAGAAATTCTTCTATCCAACAACTCCTCTTTCAGTCAAAGATTATAAAGCAAAACAGCCAATAACTGCAGTCTCCCCTGCAAACACTGAGAGCATGCCAGCTGCAGAGTGCTTGCAAACCTGCAAGAAGCAGTGTCTAAACCAAGCTGTAACTATCCTCTCATGAGATTTTGGCCTCTAAGTGAAAAAGCAGATGTGACAGCAAGAAGAGTAATGAAAATCGGTGGTTTCTGATCCCTGCTCTGTTTCCACATGGTAAGTACAAACCAAAATCCCTCACCATAAGAGGCTGCCAGCCCTCCCCTTTGTAACACCCTTGCTAAAGAAGATGCTAAAACAACCAGAAGCAAAACCCCAGCTCTTGTATCATGCCACAGAGCTCACATTTGTTGTAGAGTGTAAGCTCTCTGTTGGGAAGCCAACCACAACAAAACCCATCAGGGCAGTATGTGCTGGTAGCCAACACTCAAAAATAATAAATAAATAAATTAATTAAAAAACAGCCATGGCAAAGAGCAGAGATAATGGTTGTTGAGAGCAGCATTTTTACTTTTATCCTGAGTTTTCTTACCAAGTAACAGAGCTGGCTGCCACATACCAGTGTCCCAACTTAAGAAACATCTGTAGTGGAACAGAAACACAGCAACAGGAGAAGTGCTGGAGGTTTTACCAGGCTCCTGTTCTCTCTCCAAAGTTTTCACTGGCGTATTATTCAACATCTAAAAAGCACTAGTAGTAAAGGATGCTAGGATAGCTTAGGAAAGCTATCAAGACCACATAAGAGAAGGTGAAGAGCTATAAGTACTGAAGAAACTCCCTTCCCCTTCGAAATAAAATAGACTGCATCCAGCACTCCCAGAATGAGCTAAGTGGAAAAAGTACCTTGGAGGAGCTGTACTTAGCAAGAAGAAGTCTCTGCTTGTGCCTATGTACAGGGTCCATAGTCACCACGGCCATCTATGCTCAAGTTGCTACACTGGTTTTAAAATCCTTTTGACTCATTGAGGTTTTTTGAAGAAACATAAAGCAAGCTTTTTGTGATACCAAGGATGCATTTGCAATAGCACCTGGAGCAGTAAAGTCTATTTTAGTTACTTGAATCACCCCATTGGGCCTTCAGCAGAGATATGCATAGGAAGGCACCTTTCTATAGTCCCCCTTTGATACTGAAGGAAAAATCTAAGGTTTAGCTGTCACTTCATAGCTCTCCAGCTTATATATCTGGCTTTAGTAACACCAACATTTGGTGTATTCAAAGCAACTCTACATAGTTTTCATGGACAAACTTTTAAGCCATGTTTAAATCAGTCCCAGGGCTATATTGATTGAATGGGACCAGAACTAACTCCCAAAAGGTGGTGTAAGTGAGAAGACAGTCAAGTCTAGAGATTAGACCTCCAATATTTGCAGAGTGCTGCCAGAAGAAAGGACTAATTTGCTGTTTTCAGTCGCACTAACGTTGTAGTCTGCCTGTTTCAGAGAACACACTCGTGTTGAGGAACCTGCAAATTAGCATCCACAAAAAACCCTTGAGAAGTTAACAATGGTCTGCTGTGAACAAATCCTATTTTGCTAACAGGTGTATTTTTGCAATATAAAAATCTACTTCTTTGCAGAAATAGTTCTAAACTGCTTTTGCTTAATCCATAGAAGGCAAACCTTAACTGTATAATCTAAAAAAAACCCAATCGAAGCAAAGTTAAACTAAATTAGGAGTATATGCCAGGAGCATGGTTCACTCAGGATTTAGATGACCTAACTCACAGATGGATTATTTCTCCCCCTAGTTGTGAGAATGATTTAGACTTTTACTGACCTTCTGTGGCTAATTCAGACATTTTTCTCAAGTTTTCACTGCAGTCTACTTATTCAGTGAGCATAACAACTCCTCCTTCTGAATGAAATAAAACTTCTGCCCTAGGAACACTGTGGGATAGTAACCATGGATATATTGAGGTGTGTAAAATTGGGATGGGGTATATTTTTCCAACTAGTGAACTATTCTTTGTTGTATCCTCCCTCCAAACTTGCCACTCCACTTATAAATCAAAGGGTTTATTCAGGACTATACCTTTGGATTTTTGCTTTAGGTTGTAACGATGTCAGATGGCTGTGGGCGTAGGCAGGGGGTGATATATTTGCACAGCTACATACATTCCATTGCATAAGCTCTGCTGCTTGCCTGTGCTACTAACACAGAAAACAGCTGTCATACAGGATTGCTCATGCTATTTTATGGAAATCAAGAGAAGCTTTAAGATAGATAAAACTGTTCCTCGAGTAACACAGTAAGGTATCTTTACATTGTTCACTCTCTCCAACTGCAGTTGTGCTGCTCGTCTGATAGAGGGGGGTTGCTCTCTGAATGTTTATCAGAGTCCTTTCTGTAATGCCTTTGTGATTTCAAAAAGAAAATATGAAGTTGCTTCTTGGCAAACAAGCACAAACCTTTGGAACGCTCCCACAGCACAAATAGAAATGCTCATCATCAAGTTGTTTGGGGCAGACAAGTTATGCTACACGTTTCGACAATGCTAAAGCAAGCTGTAAAGAAAGCTTAGACTTTGTGCTTCAAATTACTGTCACAGCACCAAAGCAGCTTGTCTACACTTTGTGTTATAACACAACATATCTTTTCTTAACAGAAATTTAAAAATGAGCATGATCAGAGTAATGAAGAGGAGTTTCAAGATGTAATTAAGTGAGAGTTGGAGGAAGGGCTGTGTTTCCCAAACAGCTGGTGGAAGTCTCCTGAGTGACTCCCTATAAACCTGATCCTTGGCTTGCCAAGCAGCAAGCAGTTTGTTTAGAGAGCCAGCAGCAAGGATGCTGCTTGCAATCGTTCTCTCTTCCTACTTACAGTTCAGTGGTGTTGGCGGGGATGTCCCGAGGAACCTGGACCACCTTGCTCTCCTGACAGATGAAGACCCTGCCTGTGCAGCGGCAGACGTGGTGCTGGCATCCCAAGCAATCTGCCAGGAAAACCAGCAAACAGGCAAGGACTGGAGACATCTTTGCTTTCACATCTGTGTCTGCCTCCTTCATTTCCAAGGGAGGAGTGCAGAGACCTCCCAGCCCAACTCCCTGAATGAAAGATCCGCCCCAGAAGCCGGGATGAGCCACGTGGTTCTCGGGGGATGGGTTCTCAGCAAGTTTCAGTTCACGGCCCCAGACCCTTCATGGCCATAGAGTAGGGATAGAGATGACCAATGCTGATTTTCCATGACAAAAGTATTTTACATTTAAAGCGGTGTTGGAATCACAGGCCCCAGCTGAACTAACCGCGGCACTTTTGATGCACTGAGAGAAGATCCTTCCTTCTCAGCTGCACTATTTCACGTGTCTTGTGTGCTAAGGCCAAGGGGTAACAAAGCATTTTTACTTTTGTCCCTGAAGGAGAGGCTCTATTTGTGCTCCCCTTCATGGATCCAAGAGCCCTTGCTTTTGTGTTGCTCTTGGGCAAAACAATGTGTTATTTTTTTATAGGGTATATAACATATTTGATTGGTTTAAAGCTACACAGTCCTAAAGCCAGACCTAAATAATACACCTTTATTTTTCAACTGTGATTATTCTTTATGCACTTGCTGATTCATCTCCTCTTTTCCTGGGCACCTTTATAGCAACTCTAACAGGAGAAAATGCCACAATCCCAATAGTCCATAAGGACTGGTAAAATAATTTCATCATCTGGAAAAAAACCCCAGAAACATACAGAATGACTATTTGTGACACAACAGGAGAAAAACAGCTTCAAGAACAGCATCGTAAGATCTGGATCTTTGAGTCCTTATTTGATTTATTTACTTTTTTACTGAGTTAAAATACCTTTCTTGTTAAAAATACTAATCCTTGGAGAAGGGATCTTGCTGACTGTTTCCTGTCACTGAGTCATACTGCACCAGGCTGCCATCTGGACCCAGGATTTGTCTACAAGACATCTGAAATGAGACTTTTGAGATAGAAAGTTGGGGTTTTTGTCTTGTTTTTTTTTTTTTTTTTTAGTGCTTTTGTTTTGTTTGTCTTTTTTTAAAATCTGTCAATAGCTGTTTTAGACACACAGAGTTTTTAAGTCACGTGTATTTTAAGTCAGCACTGGAGTTGGATTGCCATGGGTAATTCTGCTGAACTTGACTCATGTCCAATCCTTCACATTGTTTGAAAGGATTTAAAAAGCAACTGTTAGGTTGTTTATTCAGGTTTTTTTGTTTGTTTTTTATTGTTTTGGTTTGGTTTTTGTTTGTTTTTATTATTTTTTGTTTTGTTTGTTTTTTTGTGTTTTTTGGTTTTTTTTTTGTTTTCTTATTGTGTGTTGGTTTTTATTTTCCCAATAAACAAAAAGCATAAGCAAACATACTGAGACAAAACACGGCATTGTTTCTCTGAAATGTGCTGGCTGAAAAATTTTACCACTCTCACCTTTAAAATAAGCATCAAAATGTAGATGTTTCTGAAAGGAGATAATTATGATTTTCAAAACTAATACAACTGATTCTTAAAGTTACCCTAAGAGTTATGCTAATTTTACCAAATAGTTCTTTTTCCCCACTCACTTAAACCTACTCAAGATGATAACAGTGATTTACATTAAAAAAGTTAAAAAAAAATCTTGACAATCTCTTTCTAACAATGATAGGCTTGTAATGAATTGTAAGAGCATTCTTTTAGCTGTATGTGTAAAGCAGAGTCTGTTTTGCTAAGGTGTTGAATAACTTTCATGAGAATTACAATGACTGCCAGAATAAAGGTTTTCTAGAATATTTAGTTTTTCCTTGTATATATATTCTTCCCTTTGAAAGATCTTACACCTACCAGATCTTCTGAAATGAGTACCACCATTACGTTCCTTCATACTTAATGGGATTAAAACTGCAGAAGTTAATCCTATGGTCAAAGACATTCCTATATAGTAAAAAATTGCTATAGTCCACTGCAACTTGGACTAACTAGGCGCTTCAGGATTTAAACAAATGCTAGGAAGACAACTCATTCAAGGTTTCTCTGGTTTTGTCTTTTCAATAGCAATTCTCTAGTTTCTACAGCTGTAGACTTAATATATACATATAGAAAGTATATATAGACATATATGGGGCAGAAGAACATTTGCTTACAAATGAATGTAAGTCATATCTCTTCATTCTGAAATACACAAATATAAATGGTCCTGTTATACCAATGAAAAGCATAGTATTATTTATGACATTGTTTAAAAAGTGGTAACATTGTCTGAATGTCAAAATAATTTGCACAAATATGAAGTCATTGCGATTTGATTAACTTTAGGTTTCATATATCAAACTACAAAATTTGTTTCAGATGATAGTAATTATTCTTCTATATTCAAAAGAAGGAGACTAAAAAATATCACCCGGTCTACAAGAGATCTTTCCAGTTATTAGTGACTTTCAAAACTTTCCAAAGTGTACTTTATTTTAACACAACTAGTAAAACATAGATATTTTGAACCCTCAGGTCAGGCCAAGTAGCAAATCATGAGCATAATGAAGAAAAATTGGAGTGATGTTTGCTCCTTCCTGTTTTTGTTTGGTGAGGCCAGTTTATCAGTCCAGTACCCATTGCTCCGCTTTCATTTGCAACAGTTGAGAGCGAGATGCTGATTATAAAATAATAAAAAAAACTCAAACCTCAAGATTCTCTTGAAATACTTTGGATATAAGACTTTTAGGGAAATACCCGGTTATTAAATTCAATAAAATCAGACTACTAGGCAAAATGGAACTGACATTTCATTCATATTAGAGCAAGCACTAATTCAGGACCACACTAAAACTATCTGAGGATAAATGGAGATACAAAAAATCTCCAAGTTATTTTATATATGTGATTTAAGGTCTTTAAGAATAGACTCTGGTGTCTATTGATTTCGTGAACTGGGAATCTGTCTCCTGATTTCCATTCATGTCTGCCAAATGACACACAGCCACATCAGTACAGTCCCCTGGATGCATTAATCAGCTGATGATCCTCTCTTAACAGTTGTGTTACCAGTTCAGGAACACAACTGTCTCCTCTCAGGAATAAAATCTAATCAAAGGAGGGCAAAAATTTCCAAGATACCTCCTGGTCTCTTTCAGAGAGGTTGTACTCACAAGCTCTTCTTGAGCACCAAGTTGAAGCTACCGCTGTGCCTGAAAACCTAAACTACCTGTTCCAGGGGATCCATGAGAATTACTGAAAGCTAGTCATAAATATGAATCATGTCTTTGTGCCATCACAGGGTTTCATACTTCTTCCTCAGTAGCTTGTTCAAAGCAACACGGGGCAAACTCATGCCTCCATAGACCTGTCCCAGCTACGCACTCTACAACTTTCAGACCATCATGTGCTAGAAGCAAGGAGCTGCCTTTGAGATGGCTGACTGGGATAGGCTGTCATCGAAATACATACTGTTGAAAGTATAAATGCAGAGATGTTGGTACTTTCAGATATTTATAACAGCCTTACCTTTACACCTCTTTGCAGAAAGGACTATGCTCCAGCTGGCAAATTGACCTTGAGAGTGTAAACTGAGTAAGGAAACAGAAATTTCCCCAAATTGAAACACTGCAGCAACAAACATGCAATTATTAAGTGAATTATGACAGAAACTCAGTGAGGATATAATAGATTATGTAATTAGATGGCTTTTGAGATAGACAGTAAATTCAAGATTATATTGTCACTAAGAAATCTTTTTTAAGACAGTAGTAAAGGAGTCTGATTGATAGGATTGACCTCTAAAGTTGTTATTAATGTCTAAAATTAGCATATGTCTGATTCTGCAAGCACTAAGCAGGAGGAACTCCTGCAAAGAGTTAAGATTTTTCTCTCTTTTGAGGATTTTCAGCACATGGGTTCTTCCAATGCATTTACAGGCAGTAATAGCATTTATTGTCCTGGGTACCATGCTATGATCAGAAAAAGGTGTTTTCTGTCCAGGAAAGCTTGCGATGTGAAACATAATGGATAGACACTTAGCAGGAAATTAATAAGAGGAAGTTTGAAACATCACTGATTTATCTTTTGTGAATGACCAACTTGAGTTTTAAAACTGTAGATCACAGAGGACATCAGACCATTTACCTGATAAAAATATGTTTTAGGCTTTTTTCCAGAAATAGTCTTTCTGAACAGATTTCTTTTTTCTTTTTTCTTTTTTTTTTTTTTTGTAACCTTTATCTTCTTTCCATGAATGGGAATTATTTTAAAATATATTTGAATAGCCAGGCTTTATCTGTGCCCTTGGTGCTGGGAACATAAAATATTAAAATAACCTAATAAAAGTAGTAGCTTATTGTGCTCTCAGTTCTTTTAGCCAGCTGCTCGCCTACAACCTTAACTCTAAAAAAATAGTGAAAAGGAGATAGTAAATTAGCCACCAGAGGGAGTGCATTCACTCGAGAAAACACACGGTATAAGGAAAGGATTAATCATTGCATGGAACTATGCTCACGCGTATTTCCTATGGCTGTCTGGCTTTTGACTTCAAAACTTGGCCATGATGAGTTCCCTTATCACACGGCCCCTCTGCTGACTGCGAAGCAGCACGGCATTGTGCTTAATGCAGCAATAACCGACCACGCTGTCTTCTGCTTCCCTCCTGTCATCCCCCCTGATCTCTGCTCCTTACAACCTAAAATCTGCTGTAAGTTGGCTTTGCCTATCTCCTTGACTAGGGAAGGACACCGCACAACCTTAGACACTTCAGAGGTTTTTCCTGACACTTCTCAGCAGTGAGCATGTGCTTGAGTTACGATCTGGGCGAGCAGGGGGATTATGACTTTCTTCATTTCACTCTCCCTCAATATTTTTGGGGCTTTGATGGCTGACAAGCTCTCATCCAGCCCTTTATCTATATGATTTTTCATAGGCAATTTGAGAATATAAGCACCTCATGTATTTTCAGACCATGGGAGATATATGTGAGAGAAACACTGAGGTCAGAGAACAGTCATTGCCACCCCAATTAGTACTGCTCCCCAGGTTCATGTCTGCTCATCCCCAGTCGATAATAAAAGATGCAGCCCATCTGCTAGGTTTATATCACATGTCTGTAGAAGCACAGTTATAGAAGTACTTTTCTTTGCACTGTCCATGAGTGGGTTTGACTAGACCAAAATAATGCACAAGAGACACTGAAGCCTGCCTAGAATCACACTTTGCATTGTGTAAGATTCCTCGTTGTGTTTCCCAGTAGGAAAAATGCAATTGAAGGCCAGAGATATGAGGCAAGAGAAACCTTGCCTAACTGTAGTGTCAATTAGATCTGCCTATGGACAACAATAATCATCCACTGTTATGTCAGCACCAGCAGAACTTTGTGAAATCCCACAGGGATAAATGCAAAGCCCCAAACCTGGGAGGAACAAACCCCCTGCAGTGATACAGGCTGGGCACTGCCTGGCCAGGGAGTAGCTCTGCCAGTGGATAGAGAGAAGTGATTATTCTCCTTTACTCAGCAGTTGTTAGACCACATGGACAATACTGCACCCAGTCTGGACCTCCAGTCGGAGAATGACATCATTTAACTGTGGGGAGTTCAGGGAAGGCCACCAAGATGGTCAGGGCAGGAGCTCTTGTCCTGTGAGCTGAAGCTGGGAGACCAGGGCTTGTTCAGTCTGGGGAAGGGATGGCCTGTGGAGACCTAACAGCAGTCCCCACCGCCTACAAGAGATGATCAAGAGGTAGACTCAGGTTCATTGCAGAGGTGCAGGGTGGGGGGACAAGAGGCAACATGAATGAGTTGAAACAAGAGACGTTCAGACTGTCTGCAAGGAAATAATTTTTCACCTTGAGGACAGTCAAGCAGTGGCACAGATTTCTAAAGAGGCTGTGCAGTCTTCTTCTATGAAGGTTTAAAAGACCAGGCTGAATTAAGCTCCTGAGCAACACAAGCTGACCTCACTTTAAGCAGGAGGTGGCACCAGGGACCTCCTGAGATCGCTTTTCCACCTAAATTATTTTGCGATTCTACTTATGGCTCAGAAGAAATCTCCCTAGGATGTTTAAAATAGAGACTGACTATTCACACTTTTCCTCAAACCTACACTGTCAGTTGTTTTTGAGCATGGTTACAATATATATTACTCAGCTATTAATCTTTAGTCCATAAATAGAGGAGAAGTGCTCACTGGCACACAAAAAAAATAGTCTGACAATGCTTTCTGTTCACCATTTCCAAGTTCATGAGCCTGCCATCCTATGCAGTTTAGAAGCAAACTTCAGCTTCTTATTGAAGTTCAAGAGGCCATTAATACTTTCAAGTACAATTTATTAGGAAATAAAATGAATTAAAGAAACTTTATCCTAATGATGCTTCCATAACATGTCACATAATTAGCATCTCCTACTAAAGAAAGAGAGCAGACTGGTAGAGCATACATGAGGAATTTCAAGGACTGAAGTATAGAAATATCGGTAAAGAGAAAACTTGCTTAACTTTTCTAGTACTTATAACCTACCCACAGACACAGCAACTAAATTTTCTGAAATTCATTCAGATTGAATGAACATTTCAGGCATTGAAACACATTAAAGATGTCTGAATGGAAATATCTTTACAGCATGCCATAGGTCACTTAACTTTATACTTTGTCTTTATTTTCAAGGTACCCTGTAATGCATAAAACTGTATCTTTTCTTGTCTTGATCTCATACAACTTAGGAGAAAACATCTCTGCATGAGAAAAGGAAGAGCTCAGCCCTGATTGATACATGAAAGACTAAATATCCTTCTGGGAAATTAATTTCATTCTGACACTTAATTTAAAAAAAAAAGAAAAAGAAAAAGAGAGGTAAGAATGACAAATTAACATTTGTTAAGGCTTCTAAAGAAGATGCAAATGACTAACTAATCCCTGTAGCAGATTGAAGAGAAAGGAAGGGAAAAAAAAAGAAAGCATTGTGCAATTAGTGGAAGTTATTAATATTGATAGAGGAAGGCCAAAAAAGTGGTTCAATTACTTTGCAAGAGTTACAGTGTGTTGTATACTTCTTACCTTCATGACAGTAGGCTAAATAAGCTACCTGAGGTGATAATTAGGAGCCAAAGAGTCACTGAGCCTTTTTTTAACACTATACAGTGAGAAAGAACATTACACCTTTGTTTTAAAGCATCCCTAGAATGGCATTCAAGGTTTTTCCTACTCTTCCTGAAGCTTTTACACCAAATGAAAAAAATAATTTTACTACATTCAGTGACTGATGTGAAGCTACATTAAAACCTAAATATTGATCTGACCTCTGGCAGCCATTTTCCTCTTCCACTCTTCCCTGCTCTTCCCAGTGGGAATCTTCAGCTGCTGCTGAACAGAATTATTTTCCACAAACAGATCCACTTAAGTTAATAAGATTATTTATGGAACAAGGTTCTGCCAAACATGACTAAAAATTCAGAATCTGCTCCTTAGTGTGTAAAATAATGAAAAATGACATGTGCACTTAAGTGTAAGCAAATAAGCATTGAAAAGAAGGCTGGGCATATCTAAGTCCTTATGCAGCTGGAGTCCTGGCAAAATAAGAATGGAGCAGCTTCCAGTTGCTTCGGCAGGCTTGAATTGGTGCTATAGTACTGTCCAGTGATATATTCCTCATTGGAACAGTTTTCCTTTGACAGTTTTTCTTCCAGGAAGCAGGGTATTGCATAGAAGGTGGCAAAAGAGCCTCCTAGCCTTGATTTGCCTGCAAGTGCTCTCAATGCACAGGGAGCAGACCAGTCACAGCTCTCTGCAAAAGGAGGAGAGGAATAAGGTCCTGCCATTGCTCTTAAGGCAAAGAAAAAAAAGACAGGTAGACTAATGAGATTCTGCAGATGATGAAAAAGAAGTTTCTCCATCTCTCTCAGGTACTTTATAGTCCTCATTATCATATTCTCAAAGAGCTTCACAATTCTAATATCCATTTTTGTCCCCATTTCTATAGCACAGACAGACATCTAGCATCATTTTACAGATGCTGCTGGTTAAGTGTCAGGGAAACTAATGACACATTCCTAGTCTGCTGGTGGGTGGATCCAGGTGAGTGCAGAGCAGAGATCCCTGGAGGCAGATCCCAGGAAGATGAAGGTCTGCCCTGTACAAGTGTGTCTCCATAGTGATGTGCCCAAGCTAGGAAGCTGTGCTTTGAGGCCCCACACTGCAAATCCAGATGTAGGACTCCTGACCTCCCCCTGGCCCACCTGCAGCCACTTCTGGCACCTGCACTGTGCTTCCTTGCTCATCCAGCTGTGACCTGGCAATGGAGAAGCTGTACTACTGCCTGAGCCCTGAGGAACTTGCTGGCATCCATAGGGGGAAGCTTGGGGAAGGACAGAGATGCACTGAGGTTGTCCCTCACATCCCAGTCAACACTTCAGCTTCCCCTTGTCTCTAAAACTCCATCACACCTGACATTTACATAGGACTTATTTGCTATTCAAAGGATTCAAACAAACTTTACAAACCACAATTAAAATCCCAACAGATTTACCCAAATTGAAAATGGGACAGTGTACCAGAAGATCTTGACCTGTGTAGATAAAAAACAGATTTGTATTAGCCTGCCCACCCTGACAGACTACATGTCTTCCACTCAGAAAGGCTCTTCTGGCTGCTGCTGCCTCCCTTGTGATGATGCTTGGATATGGTCCACTGGTGGGTTAGAGGAGAAAAGTGCTAGATATTCAAAAAAGTTTTAAATCTATTGAACACTCAAAACAGAAAGAAAAACCATACTTCACCAACATATTTCATTTTTCTTACCTCTGCTACAATTTTTCTTATACTTTTGACTCACATGACATGGTTTAGCATGATATAATTTATCAACAAATGACGCATTCTATTGTACTAGACCTGTCTGAGATGAAAAAAACAAGTACTTTTTCGTCAAAGCTGACAACAATTTAGGCACAACAATCCAAAGCCAAACTGTCTGTGAAAGACTGCAAGATTATTTTACCTTCCATGATCACCTTTCTTTGCTGTTTTTAAGATGGACTGCAAAGGCAAAGCACAAACAGTTAAACCCTGCCTAAGCAAGTGATGAAGACCACACCTTGGCTAATTATTATTAGCCCAGGTGAAGTTCAAGATACCTAGAGACCAAAGAGCTCACAGGTGAAGATTTGTACTCTGTCTCTTAAGTCTCCATGATATTTTACAAGCTTGTTCTGCATGTGCTCCAGGCTGAGCACATCTCATTAGGACTCAGTTCATGCCCAGTGCTGACCAGTCTTACTCATAACACTCCTGACTGGCCTGGCATGTGGGTAAAGTGACCTTGTCTCTGCTTGCAAAATAATGTGTGGTGTGCCCTTGGAGAGAGAGTGATGCATTGCCAGCCTCAGGGAGATTACTGTTGCTTGTCTAAATACAACGCAAAAGAAAATTGCTTTGCACCCTCCTAAACCCCAGTAGCTTTGGGAATTGGAAAGAAGGCTCCTGGCCCCATATGGATGCCCTCTAATCAACTTCAGGAAGGCTGGAAATTTCCTTATAGAGTTCCCATCCCAGCATAGGCTGTTAAACCTGGGCTTACAGTGCTGTCCTCAGGAGTCAGTTATGTTGTTTGCTACTCTGCATGAGCAAAACAGTTTCTATCTACTCAGGATATGGAGCTACTGTTGAGACCAATTTAAGTTGCTCATCACTTCCACGCATGGCAGTGTAACCACAAGGGTCAGTGAAGACTTATTCCTAAACTGTATTGACATTCACCAAACTCTCAAAGGTTCCTATTTTTGTGCTATCTCCCACAGCCCCTATAAATGTTTCATCATCTATGCAAAAACCATGAAGCAGAACTTATTCCAACAACAGATCCATCGAGTTACTGCTAACATGTTATTTATATCAGTTGAAGATGAATGTGACAATAAAAGAAATGGAAAAGTACCAATAGGATACAACTGACATTGTGTTATATGAAGCGATGTGAGAAGGAGCCAGGCTGTATTTCCCTGGACTTCAGTGCAGCTATGTAGGGATACCACTGATGAAGATTTGGCCCGTAGCAGTCTGGATAAACAGCTTGTCTCTGGATCAGAGCAGCAACAGTGACACATTAGAAAGATAACAAATCTCAGAGTATGGTGGTATAGATGTGCTGCTGGGCTTTAATATAATCAGCTTTTATGAAGAGCTTTCTGTCACTTGCTCTTAAGGCCTACTTGCAAGGCATTATCTGGCCAAACAGTGTATGAAGTAGCACGTAATAATGATTGCCCACAGGAACCTCAGGTAGTGCAGCACACAAATGAGCTTTTCATACCTTGCTTATTACCCAGGAGCTGATTCAAGGAGTGGTTACAGCTGAGCCATTAAGCCAGTCAATTCAAATTCATTATAGGAGTGATTTTACCAAATGCTAGCAGTGACACTGAGCTGTGGGAAGAGGACTGAATTTTGAATGAGTAAGAAAATGACTAAAAAAGAGTCTCTGGGGAAAAAGACAACTTTAAGAAATTGAAATCTTTAGCCTCTGCATGGCTGTTGGGCAACCCTGCCATGCTGGCATAACAGGAGGCACACCTATGCCTAAAGAAAAAAGATTAATAACAATCGAGGTACATGAGCCACTATAAAGGTGTATAAAGTTTTGGGAGAAACAGAAACCCAGCCCAAATGTACCCTTCAGATAGGATACTTGGCCAAATTTAAAACTAGCCTCAGTTAACAGAGCATCAGAAAGCCATCCAGTTTCTGGGCAGGAAGCATGCCAGCTCTATCAGGAAAAAGTTCCCAAGACTGATCATGACCAATATCCACACTTTCACATCCTACTACAAGCTCTGGCTTTCATCGTTGACAAACCACATCTGTCATAGGGAGCATTCTCCAACATGTGTAGGAGAACGTGACATTTCTGCCATGTATGAAGGTGACAGCACCAAAGTTAAGCCTCGCATCTGTAAATAGCTTCTGTTTAATCTCTTTTCTTCTTCATCTCCAACTGATCTGTCATAGGGCAATGTGGCAAATTTCTGGCTGCAGGACAAGGCAGAGGAGTAAATACTATTTGCTTTTTCTTAGTCTTCAGTTCCTACAATGAGATTAGAGTGCCAGATTTATTAAAAAACCCCAAAAGTTTCTCAGATACAAAACTCTGAATCCACCCCATTCTGCAAAAATCTTGCAACAATAGATCCTGCAGTCCCAACTGTACTTGGCTTCTCGGCTCAGCCTAATTCTTAAACCAGATGCCATCTCAGATGGCACCAACTATGGCACAGCATGGGGCAGGTTCAGGCCTGATGCAGAGAAAGGTCCAGCATTCAGCTTTTCTTCTATTTATTTTTTAAATGCTTCTTCTCAGGACGAGGTTGGGGAAAGGCTTGTAGAGGATTATTAGCTCCAGAAACTTCATTAGAAAATGCAGAAGGGGAAATGATCACACTGTGCCACATCCATGGAACCTCTAGCAATAATGATATTCTTTAGGAAGCATCCCTGTTACTGACTTGTCCTGCGAGGCCAGTGACAGTGACTGCTCTGCACTGAGAGGAATCAGCTGGGCAGTGACAGCAGAAAATGCCATTGCACTGGTTAACCTCAGCTCCAGATGAGCGATAACTTTTTACAAAAACCAAATGGCAGTCACCCAGGAGCTCTAAGAAAACTCTAGAGTCAAGTAGTTGAGTTACTAATGGCAATATGTAAGCATATTAACCACTTAAAATGTCCTCCAATCTAAGGAATGGGTGTAACATCAATCCTTAAGGAAAGGTCCCAGGGAGACCTGGGGAATCACAGGCCCGTGATCATGATGGCAACACTGGGCAAATTAACAGAAACTCTAATAAAGAATGCAGCTCCAGAGTATGGGAAAATTCCAGAGTTGTGAGTAACTGCAAAGGGAAATCCTGCCTTACAGATCCTTGCAGAAAAGGGGGATCTAGTTGATATAGACTATTTGTATTTCCAAAAGGCTTTTGACAAAGTCCTTCATCAAAGACTTTTAAGGAAGCCAAATTGCTGTGGGAAAAATGGGACCATTCTGACCTGGATACAAAACCAGCTAGGACACAGGGGTCAAAATGAAGAGGCTGTAAAAAAGAGCTGATTTAGAAGAATTTGGATAGGAATCAATTTTTTAATAATCTCTTTCATTCTAAAAACTAAGGGGCATCAAATGGAGCCAGGAGAGATGTTTTTTTTAACACAACAGGCAGCAGACTTGTGTAATTTCTTCTCAAAGTATATTGTGGGTACAAGAGTGGACACTGATTCAATGACAGCTTGGCTGATTACCTGGAATAGAGGTGATTTAGGGTTGCTAAATGGACAAGCAATAAGAAACCTAGGAAATCCCCAGAGCTGCATGTAGTTGGAGGCTGAGGGAATGTTAGGGAAAAGTGTCACATAAGTTTGCCTGCTTTTCCTCTTCTTTGTCGTCCATTTATGACCACTGCTGGAGACAAAGTAGTGGATCCTTGGTGTGAACATTGTCACCAGTTTTAAGCCTGTGAAACCCTACAATGGCCAATTCTGACCAAATGAAAATTAGGTTTCTACGCTAGCTGAAGACTTCCTACTATGTTAATTGGAATACTTTATTCACATTAATCTCCTAAATTTCCCCTCAACATACTCTCTGTCTTGTATAGAAATTACATCATTGGAATATGCCAGTACTGATAATTCCAGAAATGGAAGAAACTTTCTAGCAGTTAGCTCTTGAGTCAAATATCCTCACTGACTTCAGATTCATGTAAGGACAGTGGTTCATTACTAAGAGTTAAAGTCATTGCTTGCCAAGTATATGTTTAATTTTATGCAATTGAATTGTTTCATGCACATCAAAATGACAACTCATGCTTAAACTTGGATACTTGCTTGAGAATATTCCTCAGTTAGGGTCTTTCACTGGCAAGGCATAGTTTTCCCTGTTTTGAAGAAATGCATCAAAGTATTTTCTTTGTCATTTTCCTTTGTTAAGCTGATCTACTTCTAAGCACCTACAACTGAAAGACCACCTCTGGTCTCTTATTGCATAGAGTAAACAAAGGAAAAAGAATGTGTCTCTGATCATTCACTTCTAGTTTGCTTGAAGAAGAAGGAAGCAAGACCACCTGAACTAATGTGTGGAACAATCACAGCCCTTCCTTAAGAAATATTACTAGCAAATTACCACAAGCATAGAAATCATCAGAGCAAACTTCAGCTATGAAACATCATTATATGTCTTTCCTGCCCTAGGTTTCCTTACAGAAACACAATGCTACAGGACATGGCATGTTTTTTTGATGGTTTCTTTTTTCAGTCTGATAAAGAAATTAATTTGCAAATTGTCTTTGCTTTGGAGGCTTTTGCAAAATCTCTCTGTTCAGTAAAAATCAAGATAAAATGCAAAAAAAGATTATTTTTTTTTCACAGAACTAATTTGTCCTAAAAGCTGTATGCGCTCATGAAAAGGAGAGAGATGTTTTTATGAACTGCAGAGTTTCCTGAAAGAAAAAGGGTTAGCAAGTAAAATGCTCAGAGGCAAATGCCTTGATTTGAAACTTCTGATGTAATTTGGCTTTATGCTTTTTATCTTTTGATAATGATTCACTGAATTTTAGTGGTTCTGCAAAATAACACACTGATAGCAGTCTGTACAGAAACTGTATACGTACCTACTGCGTTTCCCTACAGAGCTCTGCAATTTCCTCTGAGTCCTGCTATGTACCTAATGTTTATACCATTTGCCAAGCCTAAACAGGGACCAACTACTGTGCTAGACTATGGATTTTTTTGTTTGTTAATATTTACCCTGTTTTTTTGTTTGTTTTATTTTAGCCTAATTTTTACTTAGTCCATTGCATCTATGAGACATTTTGTCAATAAATGATGATGGTATTTTGCATATATAGCACTCCTTGCCCTCGTGTGTCTAACAACTGTGTTAGCAGAACACCATCTGGTCACAGCCTTTGGGAAATTCTGTAAAAACAAGTTTGCCTGTAAAATCCTACCCTTTCTAAGGATGCTTCAACTTCTAGGAGACTCCCTGGACTTGGACACATCAAGATCTTACTAATGAGGTGGTTTTGTTCCCTGAAACCAAGGTGCTCAAAACTTGCCATTGGGAATGAGAAGTTCTAATTAAGTGCAGCTGTATATCCTCTTAAGGGTATTGTGTGAAATTATTTTGCATTGGATTACACTAATTTTTCCTAGGACTGTAATGCCCACTGCCACTGGTTCACTACCATAAAAGCATGCCAGATACTGCAAGCAATGCCAGTGCTGATGGGAGATATCAGCAAAAAAGCTGCTGCAGACCACGCAGTACATTGTCTGGTGAGGATCTGTCTTGTTCTTTTCAGTCATGTTTTATTGGTCTTGCAAGGAGACAGGACTTGAAGAGACCTTCAAAGGGAGGAGAGATGATAACTTCCCTGGGGAAGAGCTGGGTATGCTCCAGGAGAGAAGGTTGTGACCATGCTAGGTTTGGCAGCAGCAGCAGAGAAGAAGCTGGAGGCCTGCAGCACACAGAAACTGCAGCAGGAGATGGGAAGCAACTGGTCCAGTTACAGAAGGGACAGTAAGACCCCCAGGAAACACAAGAGGCTGGGCAGAGTTTGCTGCCATTTATAAAATAACAAAACCAGGCCTAGTAATACAGATCAATTTGTAACTTCAAAGGCATTGAAGAACAGTGTGTAAATTTTTAAAATTTCTCTTCTGTATGTCCTATTCACTTTGAAGTTTCTCTATTAAATTCTTTCATAGTTTAAAATGTGCCTTTTACATGTTCAATATTTTTTTATTTCATCTCCTCTGAGACCTTCTCACTACCACAGATGCTCAAAGCCTTGGCCATCTGGGGTTCCTGTCTCCTAGAGGCTGCAGGATCTCTGTGTCAGAAGGTAATAAATACACTGATGCGTGCACAGCCTCTGGCTTTCTCACCTCTCTGTCATCTGTTTATGGAAAGTCTGGAGCTAAGCAGCACAAGAAGGATCAAAGCTGCATATTGACAGCTCCATTTTGGGGCATTTTACTCCTGAGAATAATCAACATTTTTGTTCCTGTGTGTTGCACCTCCAGAGTTGCCATAGACATCTGTCAGCTTACGGAGTTGGTCTGAGCATGAATCAAAAGACAGTTTCTGCATACTGGATGCAGGACTTGATGGAGAATCACAAAATGAAGGAACATGATCAAAAAATGAACACATTTGATAGAGAGGCAGAAGGAAAAGGTAGGATGGTGGCAAAGAGTTAATGTTCAGACTCCTCAAAATAAATACACCATCAGGGTTAGCCGTTCCTAATGAATTCGGTGATTCTATTTAGCAGTGGAAACATTGCTTGCTGCTTGGCATTTCAGTCCTTATATAATTTATAGTCTATTATTTGATAATGTATTGAAACAGGTTGTTGTCTTTGGCACCATCAAAGCTGTCTGCTAATTCACTGCTTGACCTTCTCTGCGTGCATGTAAAATGGAAAAGAAGTGGTGCAGGGCACACTGTGGAGGTTCTAAAAATGGCTGTGTTCAGACAGTTTGATTTCTATGAACCTCACCACCAAACTATGGTTTTATTTATATATGTTTGGAAAAAATGTAACAAACAGGTGGTACAGCAATATTTTAAAAGACTGACACATTTCTGTTGTGTTTGTCTTCTCAGCCAGGTATCATTTTATAACCTAGGTAGTAAAAATGTCCTGGCATTAGGATGTAACTGGACACATGCTTCTACCCTACATCTCTGAGTCACCCATGCAGCCAAAGGTGTCCTGTCCTGGTTGTTCAAAGGTGTTCATCCCTGAGAACAACAGGAGATATGCTAATGGCCAGCACACATATGGGAAGGAGGACTCTGCTTGCATATAGGAACATTACATATCATACATGTCATACATACATACATACATATTTCACTTTCTGGATACTGAAAATAAAACAGTTTGCCTCCAATTTTCAGAGAAGTTAAAAATGTTAGGTGAAAGGGAGACACAGATGATCCAGAAGTCACCACAACACCATGAAAATCAGACAGAAATACCAATTCTGGAGAATGCTTTGCTTCATGCATTCCCTGTAATGGGGAGAACAGAAAGCATCGTTAGAACATAGCAAATGGAAGAAAGCTGTAAGGCTGTCCCTTGACTGGGGCTCCCCCATAGTCACAGGCTGCTCAGTATATGCTGCAGTAAGTAGCCTGTGGAAAATTTGCACATGCCACAAAGTCACGGTTCTTCAAACAAGAAGAATGGATTTTTGAGCCCCAGCAGATTTGCATTGGCTTCAGTTTGGACTGTAAGAGTAGGGACTCTATAGTAAAAAAGTATAATTAATGCCTACATGACTCTGCTGGTGGCGGCTTAGAGAAGGGAGCATACAAAATTCTGCATGAGGTGATAGAGCTGTCACACATCCCTCCCAGGCTCCACCTGACAGTCCACACGACACCCACTGATGTTCAACTGCCCCAAATTGAAAGCACATTCCAATATTTATTTTCCTTTTCCATTTAAATTTTGTGTCTGATCTGGTAGAAAAATAAGTAGAGCAATGTACTGAGAGAGGCAAGGAAAATTTAAATTAGTTGTTAGTGCCAAAGTCATTGAAAGGGTTATTTAATCAGAGATGCCTTGGTAGGGGCAGAAGATGGAAAAAGCCATATTGTGGCAAGGTTTTCTTGATACTCTTTTCCCCAAGCCTGACTTTTCTTCCCCCCGGCCTCCCCAAGTCACTTTTATATTTTAGAGAAACAGTTGTGAGCCACAAATACACGTTAACTGGAATTGATCAAGGACAAAATTAATAATTTACTTTCAGAAGAAGAGATAATCTATGTTGCTACAGACATTTTAGCAAAGATTTTTTCCCCCTGGTGTTACAGCCATTGTGTTTCAGATGCATTTACATGTAGCAAGAGTGCTGCTTTGTTTTTAAACTGGCACATCCCAGCAGAATTCCCCCCCCCCTTTTTTTTTTGTTTCAATACTTCTGATCTTAAAGAGCATGAATTATTCACAAAGAATTCCATACATCTTCAAAACATTTCTGTTAAATGAAACTGCATAAAACTTTCCCCGTTGATTATCCACAATGAGGAATAATGATTTGAATTGTTGAAGATTATGAATCCCAAGCAGCTCTCTACATATGGCGACACCCACTCCCCTGTTTCTTGTCAGACCTGTTCCCAGGTTTAACAGTTTGCACTACTTTGGCACAACAACTTATATTTTCATAGATTGCAATATTGCATTGCTATTTCTGTGATAGCAGCATCAAAAGTTTAATAGTCAAAACCAAAAAACAGTTGAATAATGGTTGAATAAAACATGAGAATTCTCCAAGCAATCAAAGAAAAGTGGCAAATAGCTAAACACAGGCAACTTAACTGAACACGAAATATGTAAGTACAGTCAAAAAGTCAACATGAACTCTGTCATTTTTGTTGACCCTCTTTTAAAGTTCTTGTTTTAAGATGTACATAAACTCTCCAACTGCAATTCAAAAATGTATGTGCAGTACAACCAAATTCACCACTGAGTTAAAAAAAAAATTCTTACATATTTGGTTTCTATTAACAGTGCTCAATCCATTGTACTGTGTTTTTATTTCTCCCTTTCCCTCCTGTTTGGCTTAGATTAGACACAGAGTAATAAATCTATCACAGACCTCCTGTATAACCTACATACCCATGTATTTAACTTCCATGTCTTAAAATGGGGAGAAAAGTATTTGTCATTTACAGGATTAGTGTGAAAAACATTCTTTGTTAGTGTGGCATTCATTTCCTGAGGGTCTGAGGTCAGTGAATATTGTGTTGCACACATAACATAAATATTATAACTGCGTATTAATTGCTTCCTTGGAACTTGTAGCTAAAAGTTCAATACATCTAAGTTCTTAAAACATTTTTGTGCTCATCAATTTCACAAGTTTTGTTACACTACTTGGTATATCAAAAGTGCATTTAAAAAATACAGTTTTAGACTTTCAGCATTCACCCTTGAAGCTGAGCAGTACTGATGTGCACAAAATAAACCAGGTCAAACAAGCAGTCATAATTTTTTGCACAACCTGTGCATACAGCAAAATTTCTCCATGAGACAAGATCAGTCCCCTGATTTCTATCAAGCTCCAAGCTCATCTGAAAAACTTGTTCCGTCCTCAATCTGGATCAACTTTTTTCAGTCTGGGCACATTTTATGCAAAGCTGAAGGGGCCAGTATTGAGACTTTGCTACTCTAGTAGCCAAATAATACCAACACCTAGTCCAAACCACTTACAATATGTAAGGCAGACATTGATGTATAGGAATCACCTTTCAGAGGAGATCCAGTAAGTGGTGAGCATACATGTCTTGGACTAGGTCACTGAAGGTCTGCAGCAGCTCTAGCAACTGAACAGAGGCTTCCTACTTTTTAGTCCAGCATCCAGACTCCCTCTCACCAAACAGATTAAAAAACACTATTCCTGTTAAAAATGGGGAGTTTTTTTTCAGTGGGTAAGAAAAGAGTGGGTAATTTTTCCCAGAACAGAAGAATGATACACAACAGCCATACAACTCTAGGAACACACTTGCACTGATGGGAGATTCATCAGGATGACTGCCTGTCTGGCATAGAGCTAGACTGTTGTCCAGCTGCATAGCGAACAGCCTTTCTTAGAAAAAATGAGCATGCTGTTCATGAAAGTACTACTCACAGAAAATACAGTTTAAACTACTGTTTCTCCCTTAGAGATATTCTTCCTGTTGAGACCTGAAGTGTATAAAATGCAAAAAGAGGAAGATTTTGAGGGAAGAATTATGACATCAACCTATATATATATATCATAGGTGGTATCTATGCTGCCTTTGCAGCACCTCTGAAGTAATCTGCCAAATAAAGAGCAACTTAAATTTACCATCATGAAACTCTTGAGCCAACATGTGGTATTTGAAAAGTGGTGGAGGCAGTCTAGTGAGATACACAGCAAGGCAGAGCAGATGATTAGCATAGAGTGACTCAGACCACTGGCCATGCTGGATTTCTAACAAAGACTCTGGCACAAACATAAATTCAGGGAAAACATAGTCTGAATACAGAACTTGAGATGGCTGCTAAAAGACAAAGAACTAAAATGGGGGCTGCAGGGGGTGGGTATTTAGCCATCACTATGGGAACAAAAGAAGGAAAAGTAAGATAAACACCATTGCCAAGAACAATAACTGAAACACCAGACTGATAGAAGTGTTGAAGAAGCATTGTGATCTCAAGCAAACTAAGCCAGAAGAGACCTACCAGGTACTCATGCAAAAAATAAGTAGCAGTAATTTTAAACTTCAGAACTGAAAACTTTCTCATCTACCTTTAGTTTTGGATATGACTCCCTACCAACCTAGGATCCCAGCTACAGGAGAGTTTGCTGAGAGAGAAATACTTTCCCTCCAGGGCAGCAACCTCAACTACTGCCACCCCACTTGGGTCATCCAAGCAATTAGATAAAACAGCAAAACCACCGTCTGGGGAAAAA
Organism: Aegotheles bennettii; assembly: GCA_013398125.1. Lineage (NCBI taxonomy): Eukaryota > Metazoa > Chordata > Aves > Caprimulgiformes > Aegothelidae > Aegotheles > Aegotheles bennettii. The sequence continues at coordinate 285,969 of VZRW01012815.1, read as the reverse complement.
AAGAAAACCAAAACCCAACCAAAACACAAAGAAAGAGGGTTAAGCTAAAGGCAACTGTGAAGGATGAGAGAGGGAGAGGTGCAAGGAGGATGTGAAATAGAGCCACCTGTAGCTATTTCAGGAGGGAGTGAGCAGTGCATACACAGACCAAGGGTGCAGAGAGCTTTAGTTCAGACGTTGATGTGTGCAGTGCGATTTCAGTAAAAACAAGGATGCTCAAAGTGTACACATAGCCAAAGTCAGTCATCTGTCATTCAGCTGCCATATTTGCAACTATATATATATATATATGAATGACTGCTATATATATATATATGTTATATATATATATATATGAATGACATATATATGAATGACTGTTTTGATTCCAGCTGGAATGTAGTGCCAGATGCAACATCATTAAGACAACAACAATGAGCAGCAAAATCTTAAACTGGGCAACTGCAGGTGATGGAAAATAAGTCTTCTGAGGCCAGCTGGCAGGAGCAGACTGTGGCTAAAAGTTGCACAAAATAAAATACAATATGGTTTAGAGTTTACATTAGTTTACAGAAGTATTATGTAAAGCAAACAGCTTGCTATAGAGGTGTCAATGACTGGGAAACACTGTGTGCAGAGGTAAAGTCTGGTCCAAATAGCTACTCCAAATAGCTACCAATGTCAAGAGGTAGACTGCAATGGGACTGGTCTGTATGAGGCAGCTATGGTTCCTAAGCATCAGTGGAGGTGTTAGGACTCTAGTCTCCCTTGGCTAAATATTTAAGCAAATGTTGTCAGTGGCAAGAAAGCATGGAAGAACTTTAGCTTGGATATAGGAATTACTAAAGAAGGATGTGAACAATCCAGAGGACCAACAGGGCACTGCCAGAGGACTAGTCAGTGTCCCTACTCACTTACTGTGTGGAAGTAATTTACCTATTGCCATCACAGGCTTTAGAGACACTGGGATCCAGTGGTGTGCCAAAAAAGGCTGTGTCCATAGTACAGCCTAGGAACTAGGTGATGTTCTTGTCGGCAATTGGGAAAAGGCCAGGAACAACTCCTCCAAAACTTACAGAGATTTCTATGGGGAACAAAGATGCTGCACAGTAAGGAGAGTATTACAACTGTTTGCTGCAGAAGAGTTTCCTGAAGGCACCAGGAAAGACATCAAAGCCTTTCCTAGGCTGACTTACTACAGTTGTGGCACCTTCACAAACAGATTTCTTCACAAACAACCCATTCAGTTTTACAGGTCTACAGACCATTTGACACCTAAATAGTGTGAGTGCTCACTGCTGATATTGCACATTCATCTTGCATGAAGGTAGCATCGTTTTGCAGTGTATTTTTCACACGTACTAAATCCCTTTTATAATGGAATGGGGTGTAACCTTAGTAGGATTTTGGAGATTTAAGTTACATTTTTATATTTATTCCTAATATTCCTAATAAAACATATTCCTAATAAAGTATCTTCTACCATTCATTGGCTTTTTGACTGCCTCACTTTTGAATTATAATATTTTGCTCTTTTTCATTTTTTAATTTATTTACTGTCAGATTTAATTTTTGGTTGATTAATAACCACAATGACTGCATACATTAGAAACAAATAAACTTCAGGCCTTTCACAGAATGGTAGTTAAGGGAACTATTAATTAAATCACAAATGAATGTGGAACCTAGTATGGAGTCATGGAAGGAGGATGGTGAAAGTACTTTACTGATTTACTTAGGTTAAAGAGTCTGCAAAACTTAACAGTAATGAAAAAGGCAGTATGTGTAACCATAACCTAGTAAATAAAAGCATAAATGATGATACAAATGATGATGCAATTCCTGAAGCAAGATTCAGCCCATTCTGGTGTCACTATTGTGATAGTTCATAAACTTGCAGGTATCTTTCAAGATAGCCAGAGATGCACCTTCGACCAGAATACTCATGAGTTTTCTTTATGAATATGTGTTTGAATTCAAATCCTTTTTACTTTGGCTTTACATCACATTTTATGTTTGCACAATATAGATTTGTTTTAAGAACTTTACCAAATTGTGGACTTCTGTACTTAATCATTACATCATCACAATGAAGCAATGCTGGGTGGGTGTCATGCCATCTTTAGTGCTTGACAGGAGAGATTTCAGAGAACATGTGAAGCTGAGACTCTTGCAGAAATCTGCTTCACTCTGTGCTGACTTTGAACTCCTCCTCATGGTGTAATGTGTGCTTCTCATTACCGTGCAGTAACTTGTTTCTAGGAGTTAGAACAGAAACTTGTTTAAAATTCAATTCCGAAGAGCGACCCTTCCTAGCTGAACATAGTAACCCTCAATAACTGAGCATTAGCACAATGATGACACCACCCCAATCCCCACCCCTCCCACCCCCAATATTCTATTACTGGAGATGTTCTACTGTGGACGACTTCTGAGTCATGAGTACTAACGATGTCATGGACATACCCATTTACTCTTGCACTGTTCCTTGGAGATCAATATGTCTCATTAACCATCAAAGCAAAGCAGGTAAAGAATAATTCATGTTATCCATTTAAAAAAAAAAACAAAAATCAAACTCTGACTTTCCTCAACCTTTGCTTTTTTCCTGCCATGAATGCATTTAACTGGTTATCTGAAAATTTCTCTTATTACAGAAGTAGGAACAAGGTTGGATGGAGTGAAGGTAGGTTTAATCAGTTTTCCTTTGTGTTAATGCAATTCATGATCATAAAAAAAAAAGGGTACTAAAGGTTTGGGTCATCAAACAAACCTCCTGGATATTTGGTCCGCATCTGTATTGCATTTCCCAACGCATAACCATGGCATGTCTGAGTCTGGACACAACTGGTTTTCCTGGGGTGCATTAGAAAGGGGGTGGTCAGTAGGTCGAGAGAGGTTCTCCTCCCCCTCTATTCTGCCCTAGTGAGGCCA
>VZRW01012815.1:265098-282981 GCA_013398125.1 Aegotheles bennettii | reverse complement strand
GATGGAGCAAAGCTTTTTACAGTAATGACCAATGCTAGGACAAGGGGCAATGGATGCAAACTGGAGCATAGGAGGTTCTGTGTGTATATCAGGAAAAACTTTTTCACTGTGCGAGTGCCAGAGCACTGGACCAGGCTGCCCAGAGAGGTTGTGGAGTCTCCTTGGCTGGAGACATTCAAACCCCGCCTGGATGCGTTCCTGTGTGATGGACTCTAGGTGACCCTGCTCTGGCAGGGGGGTTGGACTAGATGATCCTTCGAGGTCCCTTCCAACCCTAGGATTCTGTGATTCTGTGATTCTGTGATATAATGTAGCTCCTTGGATAAATAAGCATTTAGAGTTATATCCTCTCTATTTTATAAGATCTGTAAGTGTTTCAACTGGACAAGGCTATGCAAAGAATGATGAGTAAGAAATGACATAATAACAGAAATACTGTAACCCATGCTGATAATTTAGGGAAAAAACACTGAAAAATCAGATGTAAGGAAAAAAGAAAAATATTTTTGTTTTCTGGTTAATGCAAAGATGCCTTTCTTGACAGAACTCTCTACCAGTCACAACCTTTTTCAGACAAGAGAAATCAGATCGCTTTCTGGGGACAACAAAATGGGAGATAATAATATTAAAGTCTTACATCTCAAGAAGAAAATCTTCTATTCTCTTTCACTTCAGGAACACTGAAAATATATTCAATTTGAGATATTTTTTTCCTGAAGTGCTGGGTGAGCACAGCATGGAGTTTGTTCACTAGGCTGTGGAAAGCAACATTTTTTTCAAGTGAGGGGACACCACCTCCCACAGAGCTATGAAACAAGGCGAGACAGGGCAGCTGAACTATTATCTATCTCACCACTTGAGAGTTCCACTGCGTGAAATTTTTCCCTCAGGTAAAATAAAAAGATCAGGCTATTTTTTCGGTCTGTTTCTTTCGGCAATTTGTTTAATGTCAGCGAAATACTTTCTGCAACCACAGGTTGCAAGCAGAGCCTCATGACACACCCACGCTGGACAACTATTCATCAGGTTCTGTAACGAGAATCCTTTTTCCAAGGGCTGAGCCAAAGCAAAGACAGGCGACAGGCTCTGGTAAATGAATCTCACTCGCTGATGGTGTCACAAGAATGTCCCTCTCCTAAAAGTGGCTGACCAGAAACAGAGATGGCACAGTGTGTCATTTGCCCATGCCACAGCAGCAATGGTTTATTAGCTTACAGATGAATTTAAATTCCCAACAACAAAGATCAAGTGGTGCAAGAAATGGGAGTTGGAGATGTCTATTTCACGTTGCCCTAGCACCACAGTGACAGAGGATCAGTGAATGACAGGAGCATCTGCCCCGATACAGATAGCTTTAGTGGAGGATGCTTTTCAGAGAGCTCACTCACCATACACTCTGAAACTACCCTCCTCTTCCTCCATCTCCCTTTAAAGCAAATGGTCTCTAGCTACCATGACTGGCACAAATAACGAGAATGACTGCGTTGAGTCTGTGGGTGACCAATTGGTTACAGTCATAAGAAAGGAAATATGCTCTTAGGCTCCATTAACAGAGTTATCCCAATACAGATCTAATATAAAAGCTATTCCAGAGGACATTCTGCAACATAGGATGGATATATATGTATATTACTTTGCTTATGCCTGTATCTTCACTTGATAATAAATTTGCTCTGAATTTTGCTGATATTTTGGTAAATCATCGTAATAAACCAATTCAAAATTCAAATACAAATATATTCTCAATATATACCAAATTCCCAGTCATGAATGCATTCCTCTTATGGCAGAAATGTAGGCATACATTGAGATTATTGACAAATGGAGGAATCTTGCAAGGAAATAAAATTAGTGACTTTTAACTTTTAATCAAAACAGCGAACTGACTGATGAAATGTAAATTTTACTTTTTTTTGTTTTTTCAGCAATTCATGGAAAGCATGCTTTTAATAGCTGTTTACCTCCTTCTCCCCTACCCCCCAAAAAAAGGAAAAAATAAAATCAGGTTTTGAACACCATATGCTAAGCTGGCAAAAAGGAAAATCTGTATGATAAACTGCTGGTGAGCAGTGACACATAATGCTTTCTTAACAAAGAGAAACGTTTGGGTTCTTTGGGTTTGGTTGGGGTTTTTTGTTTGTTGTTTTGTTTGTGGTTTTTTTGTTTTTATTTTTTTTGTTTAGTTTGTTTTTATTTAATTATATGACTACAGTATGGCACTTTGATAGTTTCAGTGGAATGATATTTAAAAAACAGGAAAATTTAAAGAACCTCTCATTATTTTCCTGGAAGATAATTTTTGACATGCTTACTATACTTTAATAGAGAAGTGTGAAATAAAATTACCTTAATAACCTAGTCAGAGTGTAATCATTGTTTTGGTCTTTGTGACAAGATGTTATTTAGCAGTGTATTGCATGTACTTTAGGGTAGGTGTCAAAGACAAAGGAAAAGCACTTGTGAGATTTATAAAAATTGAATGTGCTTGTACTCCTTCTCTTCCAGCTTCTTCTCATCTCATTGCCCCTATATGGATCTTTGTCGTTGTCTGTGGAAGCACATTTTCTCTAAGGAGCAGGGAATGCTTCAGCAGCCAGCATCCCTGCTGACCTGAGCCCCGAGGCTCTGCTGCCTGCCAGCTGTGTCACTCCATGCACTGCTGCTCTGATGGTGGCTGTGGCCCATGAGGGGATAAAATGTGACCAAAAAACTAATTCTAAGTAAAATTCACATGCTGTCCACTGCGTTTTTAAAAAATTATTATTAGTAGTTAATCCTCTCTCTATCGGCTGATGGTGCTTATATTTTTTCTTCTCCCCCCCCTCCCCAACCCTTGCCTCCCCCCAGGTTTGGAGCATGCCTTGAAAATTGCACTTGCCATAATGAGCCAAATCTGCCCAGTCTTCTGTGAGCCACACACATCAATACTGAATGATGCATTGCAGGGATTGCCAGAGTTTGCTGTATCTTTCAAGCTAGATGACAGGAACTGTGCCGTCTCAGTCTTTCATTTTTCATTTCCTGCAGCTGTGAGCAAGACCAGAAGGACTTTGGAAAACAAACTTTGGTGTCCAATATTTGTGTTATTAACAAATTAGAACACCTTCAAAAATTCTACAGCAGCTTTGGAAGGAAACAGACAAAATTGTTAAAGTTGCTATAGAAATGCTTATAGAGATGGCTAAGATACGATGTATAGCCACTTTTACCAAGAAATAAATATTGATTGGGATAAAGCTTACATACTTAACTATATCATGGATTTTATAGATGACATTTTAAAATATATTAATATATTAATCCTTTCCTGAGTCAAGGAGATCCACAAACTATCACGTAGTAGGATCTGCTCATATATACTTAATGAAAGTAACTTTGATAGACAACTTTAAAACTATTGAAAATGTTAATACCTATGTAAATATACACATCGTAAATCAATAGGTTGTGTCATATTATTGTTAACCATAAGGCAATGATGACAGGAATATTAAAGCCTGATCTCTAGAAATTTTAAAATGAAGAGTAGAAAAGCAAATTTTGTAACAATTTGCCTCTTAGCCTCATTCACACAATTCTTTAAAGAGGAAGTTCTCAGACATTCACAGTGATGGATGCTTTCCATAGGTACAGTACGTAAGTACTACTATAGTACAACAATCTCATAATTTAGCTAGTGAAAGTACAAGTGATTGCTTCACTTTTTTTAAAAAAAAACTACACAACTCCTCAGATGGAGTTAGAACTCTATAAAGATTTATCAGCTGCTCTTTTTAAAGTTTATCTACTGTGCACCATCCATTTTCTTATTGTGCTTTGCAGTTTTAGCAAGCTATGGAACAACATAGCCTGAAAAATGCTCTGCAGATGCTCTTGTTCCTCATGGGCAGACTGGCTGTTAAGTAGTCTGTGTCTCTACCAACTGAAATACCATGTAGCCGAGTCAAATTTAGAGATGGTCAGACTGATTCAGATTAAAATTACATTCCATCTTAACTTCTCTCTGGAGCTTGGAAACCAAAGATTTGTCAGTCTCTGATGGGGACTCTCAAACACTGTGCTCATTCCAACACTTGCAGAATTGTTTGATTTCACCCCTGACTTATAAACGAACTACCTTGCCAGAGGCCACTGGCATTTCATTTCAGGTGAGGCTGAGATGAGGAAACATATGAGCCTGCTCTCCTGCAGGTTTTGGCTTGCTTAAGGCAACAGAAGAGAGGGCTAGTGAAGAGCCTCTTCCCCTTCTCTCCTTTCAAGAGCAGGAGCAACAGCAGCATGACAGGGAGGGAGCACCAATGGATCCATGATGCTCACATACTCCACTGCCAGCAGGGAAGGAAGCTCAGTCTCCAGGCCATGCTCACAGGCCTGTTCTGACCATTTTGAAGTTGACTTGATAAAGTGAAGTATGAACCAGCCAAAATAGGGCCCAAAGATGCTAGTTTCTAGGTGAGGCCACGTCTAGTTGTAAGGACTTAAAGAGCACAATGAACTGTCTCAAACACTGTCAGAGAAGAAAGTCCCATAAGATAAGCCACCACAACAGGAACTTAAGCACAGATGGCAAACAGGAAGGCTTAATTCCAGCCCTAAAGGGAAGTGGAGGTTTGGAGTTAGCACATTGGACAAAAAATTCTTCCATGAAGACTGTGGAACTTGTGCAAAGGGCAACAACAGGAAGCCAGACCTGATAAAGCAGATCTGGGTAATATATCTGGACAAAATTCCCACCTGGTAGACTATGAGAAAAGAAGCACACCTGCCAGTCCAAGTTGTGGGAACGACACCTACACCCAGTGGATACGTGGGACTTGGGCTGTATAAAAGTGGTGCCTCCAGAAGAACACTTGGGAGCCCCACCACAGAGCAGACCAGAGTGAAGAAGGACTGGCAGGATGCCACAGAGACCCATGTGGAGGTGGTATCTTTTGCTTAATCTCTCTCTCACTCTCTTTTCTCTCCCTCTCTCTCCCTGTTTCAATCTCTCTCTCATTTACTGTTGAATAAAATCCGTACTATTGACTTTGGCATATGGTCTTGTTTGTACCTTAATTCAGGCAGACACATCTCTTAATAAGCAGATCCTAACACTAGTGATAAAAGGCACACACTCTGCTTTGCAAGGCATGGCACCAGTGTGCCGAGGAGTTCCTGGGAAAGGGAATGGGGCTGAATGTGCAGAATTTGGAGGGTGGGATATGAACCAGCTAACTGAATCACTGGTATAGGAAAGAACCCAGTTCTCATGATAACACAAAGAATCCCCTGCATTTAATAGAAAATCTGAGAAAACTCAACTTATTCACAAAAACTCTGTGAATTCTACCTTTTACAAGCTTTAACTGCTTATACAGATCTCACAGGCAGATAATTTGATACAGGTGAATAGTCTGCTTTACTGCCTGTTTTCTGAGCAGTTGCTGAGGTTTTCCGGAACCAAATTGAAGATGGTTATCTCAAATGATCTCTTAATAACCCTTACATGGCAAATATCCCACAATGTTCTGAAAGCTGTAATTTCAGAAGTGTTTGCTTCAGATATTACTTTTGGAACAAGTCAGTGCAGGGTCTCCATCATAGTTCATTTTCATCAAAAAACAGGGCATTTCTTAACACATTCTGGTGCCTGCTACCTAACTCACATTGACTACTCACAGTTTCTATAGTCTAATCTAAATATGACATAAAAATAATTTATATTCAAACATTTAATTTTTACCATCTCTTAGTGACATTCAGGTTTTCTAGTTCTAATTGTCCACGTGTCCACTGAGACTAGTCATTCTCTACTCACAGATTCATTTTAAGAAAGAAATGAGAAAATCTTTCATATACCATGTGATACAGCCACATCAAGAAAGTTCCATCTCCATGAGAAGCTTTCTGTCTTTAGCAGAAAAGTGCTCAAGGAAATGAATCCCATGCTAAATTGCAACCTTGGACAGAGCTGTGTCCAGAAGTAAATCAAAACTGAATCTTATTTTCAGAGGAGGTTTGAGGTACTGCGCAGGAGCTGACACGAGCAACCTGTGCAATCCCATGTGCCCAGCTGGGTGACCTCTCCAGGTTAGTGGTGTAGAAAAGCACGCTGGCCATGATTGTCAAACTTACACCAGTGAAAGAAAGATTAGCCAGGTAACAGTTGGCATACATCTTTAGAACTTCCTATTTTGCTTAACATAGCCATTAAGGGCAAGGTCTTGTATGTTGAAGTAACTTAAGCTGTACCTCTAAGCATTAGTCAAAGTAGCTGTGATATGTGTTACTTGCTTCCTCAGCCAGAGCTCTTCCTTTCAACCTTTGGGACTAGGAAAAAACAGCGCAGATCCTTCTTCTTCTCGTGAAAAAGACCTCTTAATGCTGATAGCAAAATTCCTACAATGCAAGTGTGAGGCGAACAAATCAAGTCCAACCAAGTAGAGACTTGGGGCACATGAATGCTAAGAGGGCTCAGTCCAGAGGATCCACAGCCATTTGGTTTCCAGCTCTGTCTTCTTACTACCCACCCCACTAACACGTTAAAAAATTATGCCCTATGAATTTTTCAGGGTGTTTTAAGCATCTGGTGGAGAGTGTGTGTTGGCATCCAGCACATCCTTGATAACAGTGGAACAGAGGGAAGATGACAGCTGATGGTTGTGTTGGATTTTAACAGTGTCATCAACCTCTCATTCATGAGCAGCACAGGAGCCTGAACTCAGTTCTGGCTGATCAAATGCTTAAGTCAGTGTTTTGTTTAACCTGCAAGCCAAATTACAGACTTTATTAGCCTAGAGCAGTTACTAGTCACGAGAAAAAACAGAATGCTCCCATTATCCTTGAAGTTTTGAAAAAAATACACCTACAGAAACTTATTTAGAAGAAGAAACTTCTTCAGATGTAGTGAAAAAGCATATAAAAAAATCTACCTTTTATACCTGAGAATGAATCTGGGTCTGTAAGACAAGTGATGTATCACAATAGTAGACACAGCAGAAAACAAAACTAGGGGAAAAACACGATTGGACAAAACAAAATCTCAACAAGTCTATGTATTAGTTGCTGGTGGATATTGAATCCTGCCATATCACTGAGTGTTTAAGAATAAATCCGTATACACACTGTGTAATTGAATGTCAAGAAAAATGAAAATATATTGGTTTATTGCTACTGTTCATTGATTTATCGAAGTGATTTATTGTCATTGGACATGAGGACCAACAAATCATTTTGCTGACACCATCAGCTGCCTTAACTAGGTTGTCAGTTCACAGCATTAAAGGTAATGTATGGTGATTATTTTACTGTAATGGGTTTAATCAGTGCTTTGAATGACTTAGCAGTCATGTCATTGTATAGCCAACTCATCATTCATCAAGGCAGCATTTTGTTTACCAACATCATCTATAATTCATTTGATTGTTGACAATCATCAGCAAATACCTCTCAGGCAAAGTTTTATCAGAAATGAAAATCTGCACAGCTGCAGCATACTAAATAACCCCACAGTTTACACTGAGAGGAGAGACACTGGAAGTCGCTTGCTCCTGCTCTCTGAGAAGAGGAAGTGTCAGCCCAAAGGGGCACTTCCAGCCAAGGCTACATTCCCGTGGGCTGCTTTTCAGTCCAGCATTAGGATTTACAGCTTTCTGAAACACACAATGCTTGTTCAGTTGTACATGAACGCTCAGAGCAACCCTTTAATTCAGTGTTAAACAGAAATTTTGGTTTATTTTAGAAAAAAGAAGTGAAACCAACATGCTTTGCATTCCCAACAGAGGAATAAATGTAGGCATAACCTGTCTGATTTTCTGTCCCTGAATAGGAGTGGATCCTACACTTATTTGTATTATGATGAAATTAATTGTGGACGTTTATAAAAGTGCCTGTTAACTTTGTGGAAAAGGGAATAGTAATAGAAACATTGTGGTGGTACCATCTTCAGACAGGACTTTAAATAATTACCTGTATTATATCTTTTATGGGAAGGGGACAAGATGCAAACTGCTAAAAATGTTTCATATTAAGCTGACAGGTTAACAGCTTAATTACCCACAAAGCTGATTATTAATATAAATCTATGGAAACTTTATACACCTCTAGTAGCTTTTGTGTCAGCTTTTAGTGCATCACAAATCTCAACATTGATATTCATCTACTGATCTGCTGGTGCACGGACAGGGAGCTAGATGCTTTAGATGTAGCGAGAGTATAAAAGTTCTGCCTTTCAAACCTGAGAAAGACCCTGGCTGAGTAAAACACAAGCAGTGGCTGTTCTGCATACCTTAATGTAAAAGGAAATAACTTCAAAGTTTTGCAAGAGTCTTTTACATTTCAAAAACATATTTGATTATTGTATATAAATATGTAAGAGACCTGCAGAAATGGAATTTAAGGGAAAGATATTTGAAAAGAACATTCAAAGTAAGAATAATCCCCACTTTCCTACTGCATACTCAGTGTCTGGCCTATAAATCTTAAAACTATGAGAAATTAATGCATTTTGTGAATAGGTGTACCAAATTTTGAAGGTTTAAGTAGGATAAAATTACTTAGAAGAAATAAAAGTTATCTGTGATTAAAGGTCAACAGCAAATGCAAGCCAGTGTTGAAGTCCAAAGACTAAGCTAGAAGTGGTTGATGTGGCAAAAGAAAAAAAATCTTTAAAACACTATAGAAAATATTAAGTTATATCCTGATTGTTCAGAAGAAAATGAAAGATGAAATGTATAAGCACCCATACTCACTTTGTCGTCATATTCATTAAAAGATAGAGTGAAATAACGAAAGCAACACACAGCATATTAGTAATATCCTGGTGATATCCTAGACTGATATATCCATGGATTAGAGATGGTCTACAGTAGGGAAATTACTTTATTATAGTTAAAAGGAGATTAAATAACCTATTAAAGATTTCTTCCAACCCTAATAGACTTTCACAGGTAAAAATTAAACTGAAGTAAATAGAAAGAACTGATAAAGACTGATACTTAGCCTAAAAAATGTCATTACTATAAAATGGAAAGATATCAATGCCAATGCAAAACCAAGACTACAGAAACCTACTCAGTAGCGATTGTTTAATTATTCTTCAAACAATTGATACTAGTGTCAGACAGTAAATACAAGTTAAACCCCTAAAAAGCTTTGGAAAATTTGAAATTCACAACCCTTAAGAGCTTAAGAGAGTATTTTCACAGAAAAAGATTTTGAAATCTGAAATACTACACTTCTTAACATCACGGCAGTATTTCATGATTTCATTAGCAGAAAGTCCTAATTCAGTCAGACCTTATGTTTTACAAAACTGTCTCCTTGCTCACACTGCAAGATTCTGAAACCAGACGTCTTGACAGAAAGGCTTTTTTTTTCAAAGTTTAGTTTGCCGGAGTAACATCCTATGTATTTCTTCACAAACTTAGCAACTCCTCTGTTTACTGAACCTGAGGCATATTTAGGTACACAGATATAGTTCCTGTATTTAGCAGATGAAACTGAAGCTTAAACCTGAAGTTTAAATGCTGTGAGGTCCAGATTTGGACTGACTTGGCAGGCAATAGGGTACCGCATCAGAAAGATGCCAGGACATTCACCAGAATATCCTTCATAAATAGCCTTTGCTAGCGCTTACAGTCGATGGAGTAAACCTTAAGTACATGCCCAGAGAGTATCCCATTCAGAGAAGCTCAATATTTGTCTATCCTTAAATATTTTCTTGATGAAACTTGGTTTTGGGAGGAAATTTTTTGTTTTGTTTTTTTTTCATGAAGTGGCTGTAGGTCCAAACTCAAATATGCTTCTTGTCAGCAAAACCTTCTGCTATAGAAACATTACCTTTCCCCCCCTTCAGTGACCTGCCATTACCCTTGCATGTTCAGACAAAAATATTTGTAAAGGCTCACCTTCTCAAAATTGAAGAACAAAGCTGTCTATACAGTCAGACAGCGTGTACCCACAGCTTTCTCTCTCATTTCCAAGATAGCTAACCAGTGAGTAGAGTCTTTAAAAAAAGGCATTTTCTTTGCAAAATGTCTCACTGAGGTTGGTAGCACTGAGAATATTCCTAGCAAAACAAATGAGTCACATTAATAACAAGTGCCTTCACAGAGTTGCTTTCTTAGCATACTGATTTCAGAACATACACAGATATTTGGTAGAAACAATGTACACACAATGTCGAGTATGAATATTATGTTTGGGTTTGAAATTAATGTCCATCTAAGGTGACACATTACAGACACCTGAGGTGGCAAAAAGCTCTGTTGCAGACAATGCTGAGTAACGTCTGTGCTGTAGGCAGGGGAGAAGACAGAAAATCTCCAGAGGTTCAATCTATCCATCTCCAGTGGTGCTAGCGCCAGAGATACAGCAACACTGACTGCAGCCAGCAAGGCATTAACAGAATATTGAAGCCCATGCTGCTGTGTCTTCATTTATCCTCATGTTTCATCAAGTCTCCAAAGAGCCGTGGGGGAGGTGAAATCCCTCAACACAGGATTGATTCAAGTATCTGGTGAAGATAATTCACACGCCAATATTGTTAACCATTTCATTTTTTCCTGTGAAGGATGGGAGGGAGAATCACAAATCACACTGGAAACTACTTTCAAGCTTCCAGCAAACTCAACAAATCAAGAACAGAAAGCTATATTCAGGTGAAGAAAATGGAAAAGGGCATGTTACAAAGTCAAATCTAAAAATCATAATACGGATAGGCAAAAGTGATTTTAGGGATCAAATTACAAAAAGCAAAGATTTTTTTTCAAAAGAATACATCAATAGTAGTGTATCTGTCAAAGAGTCTCTACAAGTAACAATTTGTCAAAAGGAGTGTGCTTTATCAGAGAACTGAAATCTAGTATTTCTATGTTACTGAGGAAATAATTAAGAAAGGTGGAACATAATTTCTTTACAGGAGAAAAGTCAGAGTGACTGCCTCAAACCAAAATGTAAACAGGAAATATTTAAGATCAGAAATAGTAACAGTACAGTAAGAGTGCTGAAAGAAATCACACATGAAAGTACTCCTTCCTTAAACAAGCTTCAGTAGAGACACATGGATTTTCAAGTTCTTCTTTAAGAGATTAATGGCAAAGAAGGGAAGGTTCAGACCAGCAAATCTGACTTTTTATACTAAGTGAATTGATAAAAACTGTAATAAAGAAAGAATTAGGGGACATACAAATAAACAGAACATAGAAAATCCAAGACACAAAGTCATGTCTCATGAGGGTATTCAGGCTCTCTGAAAGAGATGATAAATGGGGATGAGGCTGTTTCAATTGATCTGCTATACTTGGATGTCCAATAAGATTTTTACAAGACTTCTCACCAAAAGCTCTTAAAAAAATCAAACTGTATAGAACTACAAGGGAGGTCCTTTACCAGATAAATCACTTATTAAAAGGTAGAATGTAAAACGTAAGAATAAATAGTCATTTTTCATAACATAGGAAAGTTAAACTGTGGGCCCATATTAATCCTCTTCAACATATTTAAAGCTCAGGAAAAGAATGAATAGTGAGGTGACAATGTTTCTTCATGATTCAAAATTATTCAGGGTACTAAAAATGAAAACTGACTATGACAAGTAGCAGAATGATCTCACAATACTGATTGATGAGACAATCAATCAGTGTCAGATGAAATTTAAGGGACAGCATTTGGGGAAAAACAATCTAAATATATATATTTATTAATGTACTTGAAGTTGTCTCTCAATATTCAGGAAAGATCTTGGAGTCATTATAGATAATTCTTTGAAAACATCAGTTCACGGCTCAGGGGCAGTGAGCAAGGAAAACAGAATGCTAAGAATCATTAACAAAGAATGAAAAACAACAGCAAAATATTGTTATGCCACTTTATAAGTCCATGGTGTTCCCACAGCTTGAATACTGCATGCCTTTCTAGGCACCCAACCTCTAAAAGGAAAGAGCAGCAGAAGAAAACAGATAAGGGCAACCAAATGATCCAAGAAACACTACAGCATTCATACAAAGAAAGATCATGCAGGTTAAGGCTTTCTAAACTTGGAAAACAATGACCCAGGAGTAATAAGATGACATCATGCAAAAATAAGGAATGTCATTGCAAAGGACTTTAGAGAACAAGTTATTCATTAAGTCCCAGTTTGATCTGATGCTTCTTAATTTCTGTATTATCAAGCAGTGGTGTAAAAACTAGGAAAAGAAAACAAGTTTATTTTTTTGACCACAATCTATAACTAAACTCATTCCCAAGAACACTGTGGGAGTCAGCTGTATAAACAGGTCTAGGAAAAAACCCACAAACCACAAAAACAATAAATAAACTAATGGAAAGAATGACCTATAGCAGCCAGAAAGATGTGACTGACAGCAGGCTTGATCTTTAAGTCAGACTACCAGAAGTTGAGGAAGTGCCAGGAGAAGTGTAACCATGTACTTGCTCTGCTTTTATGTTCTTTTCACAAATATCTGTTCCTGGCCAATATCAGAAACAAGATATAAGGCAACATGGACTACTGGTCAATCCTAGAAGGAGACATTCTTGTGTTCCTTGTCTGCAAAGGAGTTGTTAATAAGAAAATACAAGAAAATGCTGACTTAATATAAAAGAATAGCCAGGTCCTGTTTTTTGGATCTTTATTTAATTTTTGCTAACTTTGCTTGGTTTTTCGCCTGTCTATTTAGACATTTATATCTCACTCATTTTGTACTCTGGAGGTATAAAATATGACACTGTTCTTCTTTGCTACTTTCATCCATGTTGTGATGGCTTCCCTATAGTATATAGGCCTCATGCTTCTGAGAGGTTGCACCTTATGCTAAGTCTGAATTTGCCTGAGTATGTTCTAGGCAGCTGGATACAGTCTTGAGAAAAGAAGATCCCCTAGGAACTGATAGTTTTTAATAGTCTCTTGAGATTACAAAAATATACTCAAGTTGCACAGCTTGATGAGGATTTGGAATCTGAAATTTGTCACATTCCCATCCTATCATGACAATGTAAACCACCTGTAATAAGGCTAAACCACTTTGCTATCAATTAGATCTTTCCTTTCCCAATTAAAAAAACTAAGTTATAAGCTGCTCAGTCTATTTAAAATAGGATTGCACAACGTTCAAGTTGTAGGGATTGAAACCCTGATTGGAACCTCTACATGTAACTAAAATAATTATTCAGGTTTGACAAAAAGAAGATGTCAAAGTGGTATTCACAGGATTTTCTGCATGTTGCTATGTTTACCTGAAGCTACCCATAATATATATATATATAAAGTATGAAAAAGAAACAGTATAAATGTTCTTTTTCATTCTTTGGTGTGTTCTACATACAACAAGGGTCTTAAACTTGTTGAGGAGATATACCTGAAAACTGAATCCAAAGTTCCTCTGTATCAATAGATATAATCTTGCATTGTTTTCTTGACTACATTAATGTAAGGAAAACCTGTAGGTCCATCAGGACCCCAGAAGTGTCCTTTACACTGTAAGTCATCCTAATGTACATGGGAAGTAGAAATTCTTCAGTTATCTCAGTCTCTTTGGAAAGTGCACTGAACTTTAGAGTATTTTTTTTTCAGTTTCTCATTTGAGAAATGAGAATGATGCTATTTTTTGACCCCCAGAGAACTTAATCCACTCAAGTTCAGTGAAAGCTCAAATAGAATGACTAATTGAACTGAAAAAGCAAAGGATACCTGTAAGACAGCTGAAGGAAGTTCCAGCTCCATCCTTCATGGAAATTATTCTTTTTCCTCATTTACGTGAATTTGGTGACAATGACTGCACCAAGTTTGTAAGCAGCTCTGCCAGGCTTTATAAGAATACATTGGCAAAAAGAAACACATTCTTCCTCTGTTTTTTATTGCCTGCAAAATGTCACGAGAGTTTCAAATACAAGCAATCAATGTGAAGGAGAACAGACCATAAAAGCAAGGATTATTGCCTCAGAAATAACTCTACTTTCCCTTATTTTCAACAATGAGGCAAGAACTTCATGAAAGATACTACAGTGATCAGTGTGGTATAAAGGAGAAAGAAACACATACGTGATTTGATACTAGAAAAAATTATTAGATTTTATACAATGTGGAAGAGAGAGTTAGAAAGAAGGGCCTCTCTTCTCTGCAAATAGTGCTTTTTAGCCTACATATGCAAAGGACGTAGGATCTGTCTTTTAAAATCTGAACTTAATGCTTCTATTCTCACTGAGAAAATTTAATGCAACTACCAGAGAAAAGTGCAAAGAGTCAAACGTATTCCTGCAAAAATGCAGTTGCAAGTTGCGTGCAAATGAGTTGCATTTCCTCCCACTGGAAAAGAAAAACTTAACTCTAAAGCATGCTGTTCACATGCTGCTTAAAAGCTATTAAGGTGAACCAAAAGACATGCTCTGCAAATTCTATTCTCGCCTGTTTTTTGTTGATGAAATACAGCTGAAGACCTACCTTTAAAACACACACAAAATTAATTTATTCTTCACTATGAAGCAGAGACAAATTCTGGGGTGTCTTTGATTGTGGAGTGAAATATTTATTGTGAAATACATGCCAGATACTTAGATTCAGGAGGACTGGGTTTTTTTGATTGAACTGTGTCACCAAAATACTTTTACTTTATTTTAAAATATCTCTTATCAAATTCTTTTGGAAATTATTTTAAATGTATCGTGTTAGTTTAGATATATTCTTATTACATTATTATACATATGTCAAAATTATATTGAACTCATCTAGACTACTAATATGAATTTCTCATCATATCTACTTTAGAAATGATTAAATAGCAACTATTTAAAATCTGAATCTTACAGCACAAGCAGAGACTGCATAACATAAAAAAACCCCAACCACCAATCCTCTAAACAAAAATCACAGCTAATCTTCTGTGATAACTGAATCTCCAGCATCCTTAATGATAACTCAAAATAAAATGTGTACTTTCTGCATGTTCAGTTAGTGCATGGAGTCCATACTCACAGTGCTATACCATGAAATGAAGTAAGAAACTTCCATATTTCAGGACTTTAATTTTTCTCAAAACCAACATTTTTGGGGAAAGAATTTAATAGTAAGTTTTAAAGATTTGCTTCTTTTTTGAAACAGAATGAAAATAGTTATTGACCTACCGACATGCACCACGAAGAGAAACAGCTGAGCACAGATCTGCCTAGCAAAGCAAACCCCTTCAGAGGGTCTTCATGGTCTAACACAATTTTTAGAAGAGATTCAGTGTTTGAACTCATTTAGATCCTGCAACAGCAGTGAGCGTGAGGCTTTAATGCCTTGAAAAATCTGGGACATATAGTGCACAGGCCACCATTACCCATCTGCATAACTGCAATGACAGGAGGGGAATAGTCTGAAAGCAAAACATCTGTGAGAGTAAGCTCAGGCAGTATGTTAAAAAGTCAAGCAAAAGACAGCTAACCTCACAGGATATTAATTAGAGTCCAAATTAGAAATAAATAAGATAAATGTGCAACTCAAATGCCCCAAAATTCCCTCTTTTTTCAAATATGGTTTTTGTGCTATATTTTGGGACACAAACATAATAGCACTCTCAAAATGTCCTCATTCCCTTTTTAATGTAACATTTATTCTGTTACGTTGATTTTGTTCATCTCTGAGCTGGAATTTAACACTAGATTAGATCATTTTAGAGCTTTTGTTACTATGGTTACAGTGTGCTGCAGTTATATTTCTTCACCTCCAATCTTCATTTTGAGGTGACTGGTTATATTTATTCCTTTCCTTTGCAGGCTCTCAGTGTGGTGGAAAAGCATCTGGTAGAAGAAAAATGCTAGCATAAGCTCCCACCCTAAGGTGGGCAGTCTATACTTTCTCGTTTGTGTTGAAGTTTTTGTTGTGAGTTAAACACATTCACTTAACTTTTCAGTGTTTCAAGTTCTGAACTAAATTAAATTACAGGTATGTTAGGTTTGTGCTGGTCACCCTTGGATCTCCTCTCTGAATAGCTTAGAAACAGTATGGCACTGCAGGGGTGTTCTGAGAAAAGACAAGCTCCAGCTCTGATGAGACATGTATCATCCAAAATAAAGGTGCAGGACACCAACCAATCAGCATCAACCACATCTTAATTTATGCTCTACAAAACCTTCTTCCTCGTCAAAGCTGAGGTCCACATTACAGAAATTTCCTGCACGTTAAAACTACAAGACCTGGAGACTGTCTCCAACCCCAGACAGCTGAACTGTCCGACGTGGAGCTCAAGCTACCTGTGCAGAGGGTTACAGCTCTACTGCCCTGTGGAAGGCTTCTTCTGTACCTGGTTGCACTGTATCTGGCTTTATTGGTCTAGAATACTGGGAACCTTACGTGAAGATTAAATGTTCACAAAAATGCAGTTAGGATAGCAGCCAGGTTTATTAAAAATATCACTTGACAATTCCCACTAGAGGCTTTTATTTTATGTTGCCTGTAATTTTGTTGAACTTTTAAGATAAGAAGATGCCTGTACAAGATGGTTTAAGAGTAAAGGGCTCAATCGTCTCAGTCTTCCTCTGCAAAAGGAGAAAGGCTCGCTCAGCCTGAGTAGCCTACATACGGTCAGTCTCCTGCACAAAATTGTCCTTTGAACGCAGGGCTTTTTCTCAGAAAACTGCTAAGGAAGTGTAAGTCTATTTTCTTATTAAACTGTGACTAATATTGTGGGTAGTCCTCTCTAGGCATTTATACCAGGCTGATTTTTTCTTTGGAAATTTCAAGAAAAATATTTGGGTCATTTCTACTGTAGAATTACAGAAAATTACTGTTTCCCAGTATGGCTTTTGTTTTTTTTCATCATCCTGTGAAAATCAAGTAAAATTTTAACAACTCAGGAACCTGTAAAAAATACAGCTTACACACACAGATAAGACTCTAATTTTTGGAAGCTGAACATCTCCAAAATAAATCCTCTTCTCCAGTCACACTACAGCCTCAGCTTTCAACCTCGATTCCCAAAGGAGCAACCAGCATTGTTCCATCTTCTTCGAGCTCCCAGCTGCATCCAAAAGCACATCCAAAAACCTTTGCTGCAGACAGTAGTAAGGATTAATTACTTTTTAATTAGGGAACACATTACATTAGCCTAATTCTACCAGCAACCACAGGGTGGCGATCATGTTCTGTACTAGCAAATTAATGGCTTTTGTATGGCAAGGTCACTTTGCACAAATAAACATCATGTACATCCTCTCGAAGGAGATTCTTCTGATTCCTTTTTCTAATGCTGAAAATTACAGAATTCATCACATCCCTCGTGTATCTGATTTTCTTTACCATAAATCTAAATTCCTACTCTTATCTTACTTCATCAGTTCGCCTTGTTTCATTTTTTCCCCCTTTGACAGAGTTCAATGAAAATTATTGCATGATGTCATGCTATCATTCATTTCAACTCAGCAATTGTTTTAGGGTTTGCAGGCTACCTCTCATAGACATACCTGCTTGAATAGTAACTGGTAAAGAAATTCTTCCTGATATTCACATGGAACCTCCTGTGCTCCAGTTTGCAACCATTGCCCCTTGTCCTATCATCGGTCATCACTGTAAAAAGCTTGGCTCCATCGTCCTGCCCCTCATCCTTTACATATTTGTAACCATGGATGAGGTCACCCCTCAGTCTCCTTTTCTCCAAGCTAAAGAGCCCCAGCTCTCTCAGCCTTTCCTCAGAAGGGAGATGTTCCACTCCCTTCATCATCTTAGTGGCTCTGCGCTGGACTCTCTCAAGCAGTTCCCTGTCCTTCTTGAACTGTGGGGCCCAGAACTGGACACAGTACTCTAGATGCAACCTCACCAAGGCAGAATAGAGGGGGAGGAGAACCTCTCTTGACCTACTGACCACTCCCTTTCTAATGCACCCCAGGATGCCATTGGCCTTCTTGGCCACAAGGGCACATTGCTGGCTC
>VZRW01012815.1:241149-258962 GCA_013398125.1 Aegotheles bennettii | reverse complement strand
TCTGTACCCTCATCCAGGTCGTTGATGAAGATATTGAACAACACCGGTCCCAGTACCGACCCCTGAGGGACTCCACTGGTCACAGACCTCCAACTAGATTCTGTCCCATTGACTACAACTCTCTGACTTCTTCCCTTTAACCAGTTCTTGATCCACCTCACTACCTGATCACCAAACCCATACTTTATCAGCTTTTCAGCCCAACCAGCTTTTAATATCAACCTGATAACCGAACTACCTTACAGTGATGATGTTTATTTGAGTGCCTTCTCACAATCAAGCCTTCTGCTGGCTAAACCTCTCCTTCCAGAAAGCACCAAGTAGTTTATAAAGCACCTTTGCTTCCTAAAGCATGCCTTGGAACCTGAGCAACACACAGGCAGGTGTAGGTGTGACAAGCAGTGGGGCTATAGTCAACGTCAGGCACAGGTTGCTAACCTTAGGAAGGCTTAATTTTGCCACTAAAATGTGATCCATGAAGCTCATCCCAACTGATCAATCTTTTTCAGATCCTTTTCCCTCCTTTCTTTTATCTTCTATTTATTTATTTATTTATTTATTTGCCTGCTTCCTTATTAAAGGATACCTTTCTTTTTCTGGTCTAGAAGAAGGAGGGGAGATGAGCCCAGCCATGACCCTGAAGGTGGTGTGTTGTTTATGGAAAGTTATAGCATTAGTAGAGACACTAACCATGCCTTTACTCCTCCTTCAGATATACTACGCACTGATGGGAACTAATGGACACTTCCTAGTTTTTTACTGAGGCAGAACTCTTACTGGACCAGTGGGACTTTTATCCAAATAATGAAAATACCACAGCAAATTCATGATATATTTCACTAGTGGGACTTTCAGAGGTCAGAAGATTTCAGTTGCTGTAACATATGCATTGCTGGATGGAAGAGCTTGCACTATGGGGAATAAGAGATTGACATCCAAAAAGAAAGCATGTCTAGTATAAAGAAAAGTTGCTTCATAGAGAGCAGACCTTTAAAAATGGTACTTTAATACTAAAAACATACACTGGGGGCTACCATGGCAGTCTAGGTGCACAAATGGTTTCTACAAAGACAGCCATTTATTTCACTGCATGTACCTTATCACGAGGAGCACTATGCTCAACTCCACAAAGACTCACTTTCATCTTCAGTGCCTCTCTTACAAGCAAGACAGTATTATACTCACGAATGAATGAGAGTTACTAGCTCAGGGAGGTACACAGTGTAGAGAGCCTTCATTAGGATATTTAGTCATAAATACTGTCATTACAGAGAGGCACATGTGCCTGTGCTTTTGGGATTAATGCATCTGTTGTGGGTCAGTACAGTCATTCAAAGGTCATGCCGTAAAATCCAGTCTTGACCCAGCTGATATCTGTCCAATAGAGCTGGAGCATAACTGATACCTGTTCACTTGTTGCAGGTGTATAATGGAAAAGAGCAAGGAGTCTGGTCATATGACTGTGACATATATTCTGTATTTAAATTCAGCAATAAGTACTTACAACTGACAATGAATGAGGCACAGCCTACATTTATGTACACCAAACAGGCTGTTTACCACTACTTTCCCTAATTGGCTTCAGGAATGTGAAGAACATACTCATCTGTTTGGCATGTTCTGACCCTGAAGAAAAAGGCAATGAGTTCTGGTATAGTCCAGCAAGGTGCAGCACAAAGCCAAATCATATATGCGGCCAAAGCTACGTAGGGGGCAGCAGGTTATTAACAAACTGCTCTTTAGTGTAAAGGTGCAGCAGCTGGAGATGGCTCACTGCTGTGAACTTTCATAATGGCTCTTTCTGCTGTCAATATTTCTAAGCCTACTAAGTGTCTGAAGAAAAGATCTCGATAACTGCCAATCACTAATGCAAAAAAGAGGAAAAAAAAGAAAAGGAGGGATAAAGGGAAGGAGCATAACTACTTCAATGTAAACAAAACTGAACATAGTCAATACCTCTGCTGAACTGCCACAACTTTTAGTTGCCATATGACAACAGTCCATTAGCAGCAGCAGTTTTTTGAAAAATTGTTACTTTAGTCCCATGATACAGATACTGACTTTCATCTGTTCTCTCTGTGGGCTAATCCCTTTTGTCATTTTTGTGATCCTCATTCCTGCACCTTGTAAGCTTGAATCATGTTTTCTATGTAGTAACATGTTATTTCAAATAAAGATATTCAAAAAGCTCCTGAAGTCTGGTGAAAGACTTTACCTTTACTCAGAGCTTCTTAAGTAGTATTTAATTTCTCAAAGAAATAACTGCAACATGTCTCTGCATTTCAGCTACTACCTGGTGGGCTGTGGTCAGGAGTGAAGTATTGCTATTCCAGGTAAGCAGGATGTACTGTAAAGGAAAACACCAACATATTTTAATAATAAAGTCTTTTGATCTTTTGAGACTTGATTGATGAATGATGTGCCTTGCTTGCATTTTATAGGTCTAGGATAATTGGATGCTGCCAACTCACCGATGCCAACTGAATGCCACTGACTGGATGCTGGACATGTCTACACTGCCAGGACAACTGGCCACCGACCAGGTGCTCATTCAGCCCCATGAACAGAACCTCAAGGAGCAGCAGTGCTGCTCACAGTCCTTTGATTTTCACAAGGAAACTGTGTATGCACAGGGGAGTTCAAGTGTATGAGTCACACAATTTGTAACACGAAAACTTAACAATGAGATAAAGGCAATTCAATCAAATGTGAGATTTTCTAAAAGTGATGTTAAACAAATGCACTTAAAAAACATCAAACATAGTTTTAAAAAGTGGTGTCCACGACTGTGACCTGAAACAAGCTCTTCAGAGTACATTTGATTGAGTTGCCTTTATCTCATTGTTAATTTTTCGTGTTACAAATTGTGTGACTCATACACTTGAACTCCCCTGTGCATACACAGTTTCCTTGTGAAAATCAGAGCACCATGAGCTGCTCCCCGAGGTTCTGTTCATGGGGCTGAATGAGAGTAACCTGCTGGCCGGCTGTCGGTTGTCCCGGTGGTGACTTGACAGTGCAGAAGCGTTCTGCAGCCAGTTGTCCCATTTTACTGTGCCTGAAGACTTTCCATTCTAACTTCATTTTGTGTTGCCCACAATTTTCTAATAATGTCAAGCCCCTTCCTCCCTCCCCTCTCCACCCCCCAGCTCCCTTTAAATGATGTAAGACTTGTACAAATTTTGGGATTAGCCAAAAAAAAAGGATGGAAAAATCTTACTCACTTATACAGAAATTTAAAACTTTATCCCATCTGAGGCAAGCAGTTTGGTGAGCAGGGGAATTTACAAACCTTGACTTCCTCATGATTCTTATCCCTATGGATTACAGGGTGTTGTTATTTTCTTGATCACAAAATATCCCTGAATTGCATTAAATTGCATTAGTCACTAGATATGTCATGGCTTTTAAAATAGTAAATTATATGAAGTCTTTCACTCTTAATACTCAAAGTGGAACAATCAGATCAACTATCTTAAGAAAAACTTCTGCTATTTGTAACAGTAACACTATGTGTATGCATATACAACAGATAGGTAATTAATGTAGGACTGGGCACAAAATACATTGCATTATTCTGCACTAAGGCAAAAAAGTTTGACTTACAAAGAATGTTTTCTCTTTTTTTGGGTCATTAAAGATACTTAACAGTATTGAAAAGATATGTGGAGATAACTGCTCTAAAGATAGTGCTGAATTTGCAATGAATTGCAATTTTTTCAATGAATTTGCTTTGCTTGCTTTCAATAATTTGTTGATCCATTGTCTCAATGTCACAGCAAATCCCTCTTGAAAGTGGAAATTTTGTCTCTTTAAAACACTGTGATAAAAATCCCTTCGGCTCAATTTTTGACACCCTGTGAAAAGGTAAACTTATTCAACTCATAAGCACTTATTACTCACAAATACACCACTGATAATTCCACTTTGATCTGTCCACAATTTGCATTCACTATTCATGTGTCTCCACTATCAGACCCAGTAATTCATGTATGGATTAATGAACATTAACAGAAGCAAGGACTGAGGGTATAAACTTACCACACCAAATACAAGGACAAGCTCCTGTTTTATTAACAAGGTGTTTTCACGGGCATGTTGAAATTCTGTTTTTCATTTTTCTTCCTTCCACAGTCCATTGAAAGGTAAAAAGGAGGTTAATACTTCAATTATTTTACAACAGGATAATATATTGTTGTAGAGGAAGACCAGTTATCATTGGCTTAAACACTTCTGCTTTGATCTTATTTCATTGAATGGACACCATTTCAATGGTCATAAATAAACAAACGGTGTAAGGGTATGGCACAGGAATACCTTAACCTGAAGGAATGAACATCCATGGGTATTACCACATGAACAACCACAGAATACCCTATCTACTGAACACAAAGCAGCAGTGCTGTAAGTCTCTACCCTGTCCTGTCACTCAGACATCCACTCCTATATGCTCATGGTACCGTATTTCCCACCCTTGATAATAGACATGTCAATAAAAAGAGAATTCGGATCACATACATCTGAATTTGAGCAGAAGTGATGTATATAGTTACTCTTCTTCATTTCCTACCATTACTTGTTATACTACAGATAAAATTGTAATTTCAGCTGTCTCATCAAACCAAATCTCACCTTTAAGTGCTTATCAGGCCTTAACTAGGAAATACAGAACTGCTGTTACATGAGAGATATCACTTATCTCCTCATCTGCTCGTTACCCAGCAAACTATCCCTGCTGGGTTTCATAGTCTAGGGCGTGTATTTTATACTTGTATTTAACTGCTGAGAGGCTGTCATCTCAACTCCAAAGCAGCAGTTTTCAAAATCACTTGTGAAGATGACAAATAATTCTATGATTAAACTCTTTTTACCAACGTTATATCTAATTACTGAAATTATGAGACAGTTATAACAGTTAATTATAACCAGATATGCAAACTTACCAAGCATTTAAAAGAAAGTCCTAAGTTCAAATAAGTTTTCTTCCTTTGTTCCCAAAACAAAGTAGAGCGACACAACCCTGATGTGTACATCATGGTATTGCTGTGAAACCCTTTTCTTTGAATGAAAGCTGGTAAGCAGAACTGACGTAGTAATAAAGGACATTCCCCTGCAAGTTGAGAAACAGAGGTTCATAGGAGACATGCAGAAAAAAAGAGTTGATATTTTCAGGTATTAACCACCTGTCATCTGAATTTATCAGCCCAGAAGAGTACAACAATTTACAGATGCCTTCTTGGCCAAAATGAAGGTATTCATGCTATAGTAGCCAGTCTGACTGTGGTGCTTCTTTTTGTTAATGTGAGCCCACATTTAAATTATAAAGTTATTTCACAATTCAAACTTAATGCCTAGAGCTACTTTCTGTGCTATAGAAAGCTACACTGTGATTTTCATGAAGAATAATACCCATGTTGTTTACCGAGCAGGGCTAGAGACAGCTCTGCTCACTACCACCTGCAGGCACTGAAAATTAGAACAAGTACATGCTTAATCATTTACCAGGGAAATGGAACAGCTACAATAACAACAAAAGAGAAATAAAGGTTTTGCTAGACTAAAATGATGCTATGAATAATGCAATATGCTACAAGAGTGTCAAACATCATCTTTTTTGACCAAACTCTCAACAAGCAGTTTCTCAAATAAACCCCCTCATTTGCTAGAAGAGACCTTTTTGCTTGGTGGCTACTCGGAGGCAGCTGAGAACATTTAGAGAGAGTAAATCCAGCTGCAAGTTGAACCTTAGCTTCTAGAAAATAAATACAAATGAATTTTGATTAAAACACTGTGCTCAATTATAGTATTATTTGTGTATGACAGTCCTAGGTAGGAAAGTGATCGGCAATTCTTTGGCTTTGATTTAGTACAGTGAGCTGATTTGTTCAAGCAGTAAAGTACCTGAGAGACCACCAGGTGTATGCCATTCATCAGCAGCTGCCTCATGCACAGATTTCCTGCTGGGCTTCTTTCACTTCCTGATTGGAAGCACTTTCAGTGAAGGCACATTTTATTCTACTATGTTATACCATAGAGTATAACACTTGAGATCAGAGCCGGGATAGATTTTTTTTCTGTTGGGTTTTTGGTGCAGGAAGGTGAACATCAGGGCAGCACCTAAAGGAATCTGAGAAGGTCTGAGCAAACCCAGTTGAATAAATAAATGAATATTTTTTGTTCTTTAGCTTGTTTGCACCCTTATTAGTTGAGTTCTTAATTAAAAGCAAAATAAATTTAATGTGAATTAAAATTAATAGGGAACACAAATATGCTCATGTTTTGAAGTAAAAGGTATCTGTCTGAAGTAAAAGGTATCTGATGTACCTGTCTTATTTTACAAATAAAAATAAATTACGTTGTTAACTACATTACAATAATTTAGAGATTCATCTCTTTCCATTTAATCCTTATATTAAAGGCAAGATTTTCCCTAGCAGATTAGCATCCTTCAGAATGCACAAATCCTTGTAAAATAATTGGACATAAGAGGTGCCTGTAATGTCCAAGAACTTGGTGTCACACACAGAAGACACGACAGGGAGATGAGCAGCTTATTTTTATTAATGATATTGCTTTAACTCTGAAAGCTGTTCTTCACATATTTGTGAGTATGAACACACTGTGCCTGTCCAGCAGCAACTAACCACCTCTTTCATTTGCGAATATGCACTTCTCATAGCTGCTTACAAGACCATTTCAGACAGCTATCAACATCCTGGTTTCAAAACATGTTGGATGAATTTTGCCCAGTACAATCAAGAGCTTCTGGTGATGCACACTCCCAAAAACATCTCTACAAAGACAAACAACTTAGGAATGCTACTGGAATCAGGCAGAGAAGTGAAGAGGGAGCTGGCCTCAGGAACTCCACTGGGTAGGAGTCACTGACCACAGAAAACTTAAATGATTTGCCAGTCACTTCTCATCCATTACAGGCAGTGAAAATAAGTCACTTGTCTCAAATAATTTCAGTTGCATATTATAAAGCTGCGATGACAAGGCTTGCTAACCCTTATTTCTGTATACCTGCCTTGGATTCATGAGCTTTTCTGCCGGCACTTGTCCCAGGGTGACTGCTGGGATCACCTCCCTTTCAGACAGGACCATCCTGGGAAACCACCAACCGTGTATTGCAAGAGAGGTTGATCTGGGTATTAAGAACAAGTGCAAATGTTTATAAAATCCAGTGATCTATGATGTATTGATCAACAATCTTCCTGAAGAAAAAATTAGAGAAAAAATAGAGGAAAAAATCTAACCATGAATTTGTCTCATCCATGTTTATTTGTCACCCCAAATTACCCAAGGTAGGTTGCCTCTTAATTTCCAAGAGCAAAATAAAGTACAGTACAGAGTCTCTAACCAAAGCCTAGATGCTTGTGCAAATCTGTGGATAATGCTGTTCACAGTATTACTGTCTTGGTCTCCTGAGCAGCACAGGCAAAGGAGCTCACCAAGGGTACAGCCAGCAACACCAGCAACACCAGCGTGTTCACAACAACGAACCCAACTGACGTAGCAGTGTTGCACTGATATTGCTACACTTGAAATGAGACCTTTGGCTGGCATTGCTAGGCAGGCCAGGATAAGCAGTAGGGATGTTTTCATGCCTCTTTGCAGAAGTGTTGAAGCAGCAAAACTGGAGCAGTTCTCCAGCTCCAGTCTTGTTCATCTAAACTACTTGACCAAACTAATTTTAGTGCTCCACAGAAGTGCAGACACTGGGTGTCTGGGCTTGTTTCCTTACCACAGGTAAACATCAATGTTTAAGAATCTGAACCAAAGTCTCCCTCTTTCTTGCCCTGTCATTTCTAGGCACTCATGCCCACATGGGAACAGGTGTCCCACCGTCACACCCACTACAGTCAAGTAAGGCAAACAGCAGATACAGGATTGCTGTAACAGACACAGCCAAGTGTCTGCCAAACCTCCTGTAGTGTCTGCTATACCTTATTCTGTTTGGGAGAAAAATAAAATCACATTTTCCTAGCCCATAGAATAAGAAATAAAGGAAAGACCTAGTAGGATTTGTATATAGTATGACAGACACAAACATACATGGAGACAATGAATGTTTTTTTTATTCTGTTAAATAAAAGCCTCAGTACTTCGCCTCAGTGTGTGTCCAAATATTGGACTACCATAAAATTTCCTCTCGTTTATATATTGTGTATAAAATATTTTGTATATTTTGCCTTCAGCACTCTCTGAGCTACTAGCATTTTGCCATTGGGAAGCAGCAGCAGTTTATAATGAGAGGTCCCCACAGCAGTTAACCTAGTTTAGGGAGTAAATGCTGAAATTGTAAAAGAAGGAAAAAAAGTGCTTAGAAGAGACCTGATTTTCATTTTCCTTGGGTTGGATGGTTTATCAGAAAAAAAGTTTTTCTTCACCTGGTTTCACCCTTTAAAAAATGCAAAAAAATCTGCATTACTGATGCATGCATCAGACTAAAAAAATAAAGGCTTTTGAGACCTTTGTGAATTTGTATTGATAAATGGGACAGTCTAGGTACAGAGTCAGGATCTGTGTCCAGCCTCTACAACTTCAGCAATTTTAGGAAACAAAAAGAGAAAATACATATAATACAGCCAAATAAAGGCCACTAAGAGCCCTCCTTATTTCCTATGAATATGTAAAAACCTGCAGGGGTAGAAATAAATTAGGTAAAAATTAATAGCTTTTTAAATTCTAACTAGTAAAAATATCACCCAGAGCTAGACAAACTGCTAAAAAGAAAAAAAAAACCAACTAAACCCCAAACTTTATGATTTTTGTTTTTCAGTAGCTGGGAGTACCAATGCAAGAACTCAAGGCAAATACATTAATCCCTCCCAGCTATGCAGAAATAAAATGTTACGTTCATCACTGCTTTATTCAATGCCATTTTAACAAGGGGTTTTTCCACCAACAATAAAATTTAATTTTATTTAAATAAAAAAATACTACCCTAAACAAAACCCAAGAAAGGTGAACTTTAATTAGAAAGCATTCAAGTCCTGGCTGAGGTAGATTACATCTTTTCTACAGTTTAAAATACAGATTTTATTTTTTTCTTCGTGTTCAAAGTCACCAGTGAGGTGCTCAGAGTTCAGTGATGCTGAAGCAGGAGGACCAGTGCACTATGACAATGCAGGCTTTTCCCTTCAGTGGTGTTGGAAAATAACCTGGCATACGCACAGGTACAGAAAATGATGATCTACCAGCAGTGCAAATGTAAGTTTGACAACAAAGCAGAAACACCCTGTAATGTGTGCAGAAGAATCCATTTAATTGGCACTCTGGTAAACTTGATTTAACAGAGAAATAGCAGAAGAGTGTCCTTGAGACAAGGTTAAGCAATAAAGGTATTTGAGTTCCTTCCTGTTCATAAATACCTGCAATGCTGACACTGTCCTTCCCAGTACTGTTGGAGGATGCTAACATTTTCAGTACAAGTAATGATAGTAATGTTAGATGCAAAGGCAAGTAATCTTAATACATTTTTTTCCAAGCATTTCTCAGTCACTAGAGTCAAGCAGAACCTAACAACAGGACTAATCAGTTATCGCTTTTCTGTTGTCTGAGTTTGACTTGTACTTGGCACTGGTGAGGTTGCACCTTGAATAGTCTGTTCAGTTTTGGGCCTCCTACTACAAGGAAGTTACTGAGATACTGGAGCATGTCCAAAGAAGGACAATGAAGCTGGTGAGGCGTCTGGATAACAAATCTTGGAAAGAGTGTCTGAGGGAACTGGGGTTGTTCAGTCTGGAGAAAAGGAGGCTGAGGGCAGATGTTATTGCTCTCTACACCTACCTGAAAGGAGGTTGTAGCAAGGTGGTTCTCAGTCTCTTCTCCCTAGTAACAAGTGATAGCATGAGAGGAAATGGCCTCAAGTTGCACCAGGGGAGGTTTAGATTGGATATTAGAAGAAATTTCTTCACTGAAGGTTTGTCAGACACTCGAACAGGCTGCTCAGGGAAGTGACTGAATCACCATCCCTGGAGGTGTTTAAAAGATGGTAAATGTGGTGCTTAGGGACATGGTTTACTGTTGGACCAGATAGAGTTATGTTAATGGTTGGACTTGATGATCTCTAAGGTCTTTTCCAACCAAAATGATTCTATGATTCTTTGTGAAGATTAAGCACATTACAACAATTTCCTAAATGCAAGATGAAGTTAAGAAAAAGACACTAACCAAGAAAGAACCCTCCAAAATGCTTCCCATTCTTTCTTTCAGCGAAGTAAGATTGCAGAAATGCAGCATTTCTTTCCTTATTTGTGAGTCATTCGGCTCAGGAGATTTCCAAAAGACATAATGAAATTACATTTTTTGGAAGCCTAAAATAATGATCAACATTCTTCATCGTTTTAAACCTTGTACCATCCACAAGCCTATCCAGACATTAAACTGGAACTAAAAACCTTCCCTGTGTTGTACTTTGTTCATTACCCATTCCATTATGATTAAAAAACAACTCTATTTTATGATAAAAAAATTACTAGAAACACATAGCACACCGATGAACCATGAGTTAGTGTGGCTTTTAAGAACACGTTTATGCTTTCAAAAGTGAAAGAGAAAAGAGACAGTTGAGACCTCTTGAGGGGAATCTGAAGACGAGCGCTCTTCAAAACCTTAGTTTAATACATTTCCCGCAGATCAGAAAGTGCAGGTGAAACATCTGA
Source organism: Aegotheles bennettii (assembly GCA_013398125.1). Classification (NCBI taxonomy): domain Eukaryota; kingdom Metazoa; phylum Chordata; class Aves; order Caprimulgiformes; family Aegothelidae; genus Aegotheles; species Aegotheles bennettii. The sequence goes on along the minus strand of VZRW01012815.1, from coordinate 248,292 downwards.
CATCAAACAAGCAGAGGATGGGGAAAGTTACAGTGGTTGAACATGGTTTCAAACTTAAAGAAGTGGTGCATTTGATAGGAGTGTTTTTCTTTCCTGCTTTCTAAAGAAATCCTGTGAGCAACTGTGAGTCTCTACTGATGCTGAGCTTCCCCTGGGCTAGGGAGCAAGTGTGCAGCAGTGAGGAAACCACCCCAGTGAGATTGACAGAAAATCTTCTGAGGGCCTTATGTGTTTCATATCCCTCCTGGTCAAAAAGAAACATCTCTGTGCAGTGGCAGACAGGCACCAATTTTGCAGGGCCCCTGCTGAGCCAATGGCACAACCAGAGCATAATCTTCTTTTCAAAATAATACCATTAAAAAAAGTTTTGTCTGTCATCATTGCAAATAAGCTTGAAAATATGAACTGGAATGCTCTGAAGCTATTACCTGCCCTGGGCCTGCAGAGCCTCAACTAAAAAAATGCCCCAAAACCCACCTTTTTATCAAACAATTTCCCAAAAGAACAATACAGGGTCAATGTCTGTGATGGGAAGGAGGTGGAGAAAAAGGCACAGAATAATCACGTGGTACGGACGGATGTATTGGGCTCTCCCTGTGGTCTGTCCCTGTCCTGCTCTCCTCCTTGGGACTGTGGTTCACTCCACACCCAAGCGTCCTCTCAGCACCTGGAACTGACTAGTGGTCTTAAAAAAGAAAACCAAAACAAAAATCCCTTTACTGAAACAAAGGATTTGGGTTCGTCCCAGATGATGTGACTCTCAGAAATGCTACTGAAGATTCAAATCCCTTCCAACCCTCCTAGGTGCATCTGGCTTGACAGGGGGTAAGGTTGACCTGGTCTCTGCCATCCTTACTTGCAGTAAGATCAAGCAGTTCCTTCATGAAGGATGCCTACTGTTCAATCTGGATGAGCACAGACAATCTCAGAGCTGTCCTTCCTAGTTCTGCTCTCCCCAGTCATGTTCCTCTGTGCTGTGTTCCCCCATGAATCCGAGCACTTGGGATGATGATCATCCCCAACAAGTCCCTCAGTGGAAATTATGAATGCTCTTGGCTGTCACTCACTCCTTTGCTGATTCTCTACTCTTGACACTTCCTTGATAGTGCATTCCTCAAAGCTTATGCTGATTGTTATGACCACCCACCACACTCAAATCATGTTAAAGAAATGTATATTTCTTGCACAATCATGATGCAGTTTGCTATGTCTTGAAGTGACTAGGAAGGATTTAGCATTTTAGGAGGAAGAGATTAATTTAGCTGGTAAGACCAGCATGGTTGTCACAAAAGTGTGGATCAAATGTAGCCGTTAGGTGAAAATATGCAAATACATTTATTCAATGCATTATGTTTTCCTCTCTGGGAGAAGTCTTGTTATTTATACAATACAATTGAGGTGTATGTCCAACAATCCTTGTAACATAAATATTTTTAAAGATGAAGTAAGAAAGACAAAACCAAAAACTCACTGTCACTGAGTAGTCTGCCTCAGAAATGAAAAGAAACTTAAAATTGTAGCATTTTCCCAGGTGAAAAGCAAAGAGAACCTGATGGAAAAAAGGCAAAGAGGCAGGAGAACACTTATTCTCACCCAGATTTCTCTTACCAAATTGTGAGATCTAGCAAATGCTTAGACAATTTCAAAACCTGACAGTGACGATATGCACAGGGGACAAAGATTTTTGATTTAGTGTATTCCACTCTTAAGTCCTCCTGATGTCAGGAAGACATGACTTCAGAAAGGAGTGTTTAAGTGTGAAGAGACCTCAGGTTTTGCAGCTCTGGGCAGCCACAAGCATTAGACTACAAACTGGTGTGATAGGTACCAGAGCTGCAGAAACCAAGGCCTAATTGGTCTAGGCTGTGCCCTGAGTCTGGCAGGTATATTTGGTATGTGATGATTTAAATTGAATTTCTCTTATCTAAGAAGATCTTAAGCTGAAACACATATTAACATTGCTTTACTAAGCTCATTTTCTTTGTGAAAATGGACAGATATTGATATCTTGAACTCTTTCCTCAACATGAATTAAGTTTCTAGTTTTCTCTCCCAAAAGAAACTGACCTATCACAGCCTCAGCGTTGAAATCCTTTGGCCAGATACAGTGTTGTAGTAATTTAATCTCTTCAGTAAGAGAACCAGAAAAGCTTTGCCCTTTTGGGGTTTGTTTTGTTTGTTCTTTCATTCTGTTTTACTATTAGTGAAGAATGTGCAGCAGGCTGGGAGAGAGGAGGAAAAAAATAAATTAAAAATTCAGGTTTTTTCCTAAGATGGTCCAGCCATTATGTCACTAGCTGTAATATTTTCAGGGTAAAACCAGCCCTGGTTCTCTCTGACCTCACAGTGTTCTGCATGGCAGCAGCTATGGTGGATTCAAAAGCCATAGGATGAGCTGTAGCTGATATGCACCCTTACTGCTTCTCACGTTCTCAGTCTTGAGTGTCCCTGTCAGTTGCTGATGAGAGCAGGTTTGAAAGAGGTACTGAACAACAAGCAAAATCCAATGCTCAGGTTTAGTTCTCAGGTGACTGTGTTATGACAGTCAAAAGGCTGATCCTTACTGCTAACGATACTATATAAACTCTCTTTGACAGAACACAGGCACTAGATTTGGATAAAGGCCAGCTGGATAATTATATTGCACCTTACTAAAATTTTAAAGCTAGGTCAGTTGGAAGAGTCTTATTATTGAGCCTACTATGATTAAAATCTGCCACTACTTCCTGACTGTTGGTGTTGTTTAAAGGATGCATACAATAATCCATGCATAATCAGGGCCAGATTACAGATGCCATTAGGAGGAAGGGAGTAGCAGGGGAGGGAGGATGTGTTTTTTCACATCTGTACAGGAAGCAGTCAGAGCACTGGCCCTTGCACCACTTGTGCATGAGTTATACCTGTCAAGTAATGACAAACACTTTATATGGCAAGGGAACAGAACAGGCACAATATTAAAGTCATAGTTACACCAATCCCCTACTGCATCTAGAAGAGAATTAGGAGCAGCCATCACCATCCCATGTGTATCTGGGCTCTGTGGTTCTGCCGTAACATAGGCTTTTATGAACTGGAAAAAAATGAATTCATCTCAGTTCGTGAGCCACCACAGCACAAAAGCCCTGTAGGGGATACTTGGATACAATATTCACTTTCTTACTGCAGTTATCCTTCAACATTACATCTTACTTTTCCTCTGTCTCCCCAGTTTTCTTCCTCCTTTTTCCAAACCAAAAGACTGACTTTGCAAAGAGTATATTCCCACTCTGCTCCTCAGGTATAGCATCATGTGAATCTGGTTTTGCTGGTTTCCTCTCTTCTCGTAACCATACATCCCAGTTAACAACTTGCCATCACAAGGCTTGAGAGGTATGGAAGGGCTGCAATGACAGCCAGCATGACATTTACTTCTTGTGCTCCACTGATGCAGGGAGCACTATGGAACATGAACTAGTTAACACAGGGTCACATTGAGCTCAGAGTGGCAATTCCTACCTCCCAAGACAGGAGTGGCCCCCTCATCACTGTAGCCCTGGCTGGGTAGATTACAGGACTGTGCAAAGGGTTCAGGTTTGTTTGAACACCACTGTATGCTGTGGCACAGCCACAGAAAAGGTGGCTCTTACACAAAAGATTTTCCCCCTACATAAATATGTCTGCATAATGGACTCATTATGTAGCAAGTAAAATCACTCCACTTCCAGATCCTTAATTTTAAACTTCATAAACAATAGCAGTAACCACCTTAAGGTGTTCAGAAAACACACCACTGGCTTACGTTTGTGGAAGTGACTGCAAAAAGACAACTCACATCTAAATGTTGGACCTTGCAGTATTGAAACAGCACGGAATTATGTACTAAATCCCACATGAATACTGCAAAAAATAGCAAAACATTTTATATTCTTTTATACAAAGTTGGAAGAAATAAGTTTTGTTCAGAAAATACGGTAGACAATGGCTTCCTGGAAAGGTGAGCAGGAAAGCAAATCCTATTTCAGCTGGCAGTACTATTTATCTGAACTAAGTAAATGTTAAATCAGGTTTTCTTAGTGAAGCAGGAGGAGGGTAGCTAAGAATCAATTGTCAGGAGATTAATCCTAATGGAACTGGTGTGTAAATCTCCATGCATCAACGACAGGCTCCAAACTATCTTGATCAGTAAATTTGCACTAGCCCTGCTGCAACGCTAGCTACTATTAGCCATGGGAAGGTAGTTACACATTTACAGAGCAAATTATACCCTCATTTCTTTCACAATGTATTTTGGCATAGAAGCACTGCAGTCTTGACTGTGAACTGGGACTGCTGCATGGTGAACTTGGCTACCAACTTCACAGAAATTGACATTCAGCTCTCATGTTACACATTTTGTGTTGCCTCCACTTTCTCCTAGTGATGAGATGCTGTTTCATCTCTTCATATGATACATCACAGACATGACTAGAGCCCTCCTACACATGATCTAGTCCAGGTAAGGTTCTTCATTACTGAAAAAAAAAAAGAAAAAAAAAGGAAGAAAGAAAAAAACCAAGCAGTTCAGGGTTTCAGAACAGCAAGGGCTTTGAGGCCCAGCAGAAAACTAAGTTCACATCTGTATGGCACTTGCAATCTGCAGTCACTGACAAACATTGTCCATAAACCAAAGTTTACCTCATTATTGGAGCTGGCATGCTCATTTTCACTGAAGAGACCAATATTATAGGTCCTCTAGAAACTGTTTCTGGGGCCAGGATTATATCTTAATCTATTTATTTGTCCCTAAAGTACAGGGAAACTAGAGCTTCCTAGAGCCAGATGGGTTTGTCAGTCCCTCTCAGCAAGAAAGAATGAGAGATGTCATTGTTCCTTAGTACAAACATGAAACATGGGAATGCTTGCATCTAATGGTGACCCCAGAAATGGGTCTTCCCGGAGAGAACCAAATCAGGTCTTCTTATCTCATTTAGCAACCTGAACCTTAGTAATAATTAGCAACAAGCACCTTAAAGTCCAGCGGTATAAAATTTCCACTGGTAACATTGAAGCTCTTTCAGTCTTCAAGTGCAAAAATGTTACTGCTATAAGAAGCAGTTTGTATAGCTCAACCCAATGTGGTTTTAGAGATGGTTGCTAAAGCTAAGCAAGACCAAGGCAGATATCCCTGAAGGAGAGAAAGATTTGAGAGTGAGCTCAGAAGTGAAATGTGCCATCAACCTAACTTCATTGAGGGTGGGTGAATTCTGCACTTGCCCATACAGAGCAGTTCCAACACCATCTTAGAACTCCTCACTCTAGAGCTACTGAAAATACCTCACTCTGAAGTTACAGAAATATTAAGAGACCACTGCAATTTTGTATGGACAGCCTGAGTTGAATTGTCCTGTTAGTTGAATAGGAAAGAGACATGAGGGGCAGAAATGTAGGCTGCCTACTCATAGTTGCACCACTGATTTCTCACGCAGTCTCATACTAAGGTTTCATTTGTCCTAAGTTAATTATTTTCAGCAGATACCTTTAGTATTACAGAGACGGTTCTTGAGGATTTTCTGTTTATCAGTAGCATAATAACATTAAAGGAACAGATAGCAGCTATTTTGTTTGATTTATAACTTGATTACCTTTACATGCACTTACCAAAGAAGATACCTTTCAGGGATCAGTTGCTTGATGAGTTTCATTAGAGCTATTAAGAAATTTTTGCTGTTTAAGATAGCACCATCAGAACCACCATGCCTATATGAAGGTATTGAGGGAGGGGGACAATACTAGGTGCAAAAAGAAGCATAAGTGTTTTGACATTCAGAAATTCAAGTGTGCATGAATACTAGCCTTGCTTTACCACATTTTCTTTTCTTAGGCATGAAAATTGGAGTCTGCAGGTTTCAAGTGGATGAAAGTAAACACCCAGTGATACACAAGTGAAAACAGCAGAGATGCAAATTTTAAATGTGAAGCCATTCCAAGATCAAACACCATGGGACTCAAATCATAAGCACTTACAATGAGAATGGGTCAGCGAGACTATTCAAAGCGCATCTATTCCCATGAGCTACAAAGAAGTTCTTTTGTTGCTTGTTTGTTTGTTGAGAACCTCATTACAAGGAAACATAAGTTGCAACTTCCCTACTGATTATTAGAGGAGAGCAAGGAAGGGCATATCTGTTTTCTGTTCAATGATCCATGCAACCAGAGCAATATTCACAGCAGGCATACCCAGACTGTAAGAAGCTGAAATGTCCAGCACAGCAAACATTTTTAAATGAATGTAGTTAGGGCTGAATGTAGTTAGGTGGTCTGTGAAGCCTGCTCCAAAATGCTTTCTCTTGGGAAACACAAAAGTACATTCAAATAAACGAATAAGTGTTTCCATATATGCTACAGCTATAATTTTAACATGCTAAGCTAGAGAGGCTTAGACTATACTGACTTTATATAGACTGTAAAATATGGAAATGGTGTTCAATGTTCTTCATCACATTGCTGAAACTAGAAAGAGTATTAAATTTGGGGTTTTCTCTTGTTTCTACATGCAACACATTAAAAAGGCCACTTTTCAGACTTGTTAAACAAAAGAAGTACATTATTTCTAGAAATAAAAATTGACTGACTGTGTCACCAGGTGCCTCTGGCACTAGGAACAAGTAAGTGCTCTCACTGCTGAGGAGTTTTTTGCAGTAAATTTTCAGCCTGACTGGGGGCTGCTCACCTGTTTTACATCTGTAGAGGAAATTTTACCCTGCAGCAGTCATCCTCCACCACCACAGCACTTGCAAGGTATAATATGAAGATCTGAGATTCATTAGGCCATGGATGCAAATAGGGGCTCATGTAGAACGATATCCAGGAGTGGTGGTAGCATGTAAAACTTGAGAGGAGGATCACAGGCAGTGCAACTCCTCAAGCACAGAGGAACTGTCTTTGGAAAGGGTAAATCTCATTTGTGCAGGAGACACACTTCCTTGAGGGACTTTACAAGGCTGTGAAGTACAACCCTGCAGCACCAACACATTTCACTCTATCACAAGCTTCAACATTTCACAGAATCACAGAATCACAGAATCCTAGGGGTTGGAAGGGACCTTGAAAGAACATCCAGTCCAACCCCCCTGCCAGAGCAGGGTCACCTAGAGTCCATCACACAGGAACGCATCCAGGCGGGGT
>VZRW01012815.1:181111-240787 GCA_013398125.1 Aegotheles bennettii | reverse complement strand
AGGGGGAGGAGAATCTCTCTTGACCTACTGACCACCCCCTTTCTAATGCACCCCAGGATGCCATTGGCCTTCTTGGCCACAAGGGCACATTGCTGGCTCATGGTCATCCTCCTGTCCACCACCTGCAGACTTCCAAGAGAAAACCATATTTCAACCTGCCTTAATTAATTGGACATATGTATACCATACAGAAATCTAATAAAGCCTGGGCGAGTAGAGAAAAGAGGAGAGGGAGAAGCCCGTGTAACAACTGTCAGTGCCATCTCTCAATGCACTGCTGAAAGGCTCAGGCACTGCAGAATCACAGAATCACAGAATTCTAGGGTTGGAAGGGACCTCGAAGGATCATCCAGTCCAACCCCCCTGCCAGAGCAGGGTCACCTAGAGTCCATCACACAGGAACGCATCCAGGTGGGGTTTGAATGTCTCCAGCCAAGGAGACTCCACAAACTCTCTCATAGCTAGCACTATGTCAGAGCCAGAAGTCTGAGACAAGAGAGGACCCCAGTATTTCTCTGCTTTGAGGAGATGAAAAAATGTAACAACATTTATCCATATCTTCTTAGCCAGGATGGTGGGAAAATGGAGGGAAATCATTCTGAAACGACTTTCTTCTGTTGTTTTCTACCTTTGCTGCTTCCAGGCAGGTAACAAGGATGAAGACAAGACTGGCCTATTAAAACTGAACTGTAAATTAAATAGTGAACACTGTAATCTCATCTTTTTTCCACTTTTGGAACTCCTTACAGTTTTGTTCAACTGAAGATCTGAATTCTTTATGATTCACTTCATCTGTTCCTCAGATATTCTGCAAATGTTTTACCTGTATGCAAATTTGTCCTCTCCTCTGCTTTGTGGGGTAAAAAGCTCCACCATGTTTTGCTCACTAAATGTCCAAAATCTCACCTTATGCTTCTGTTGACAACTGGATCCTTGGAAAGATCTGTCTTCGCAACAGGTAAAACACCTTTATAACAACACAATTCAGCATCAGCATTGGAAAATTAAGAGACAATGAGCAAGAACGAAGGAATTGGAATCTGAAAGAAATCCCAAACCCAGAAGTCCATTAAAGAGTAAAATCTGACCTAACCCAAAGCAATGATAGAGCACAAAAAGTGATGATGTGAATTGCAGAAAACATACAAACACTGGAAAGCAACCATAATTCTCATAGTTTTCCAGTGATCCTGGTTATTATAACCTGCACCCCCACAGCTGCACTTCCACTAATGCATGATCAAGTACAGAAGTTTCGCCTGATTTATTTTGGAACACAGTTGTGTTAATTGAGTCTAACATAATGTGATCATTGGTGCTTCTTAGACTCTAGCTACAGAACACAGTGGGGAAATGAAAGCAGTGATGGTATAATATTTTTTTTATCCTTGCAAGATCATTGCTATACGCTGAAAAAAAATAAGTAATAAGTCTTCCCTTTACAGCAGGACCAACTCATAGGAAAAGCAAAGATTTCACCTTTTGTAAGGAAGTGTGAAACTGAGAACAAAGGGAACATGGATTTTCACACTAAAATCTCAAGTTCCTGCTGCATAGCTTTGTAGTTCCTGACATTTTGTTAATGTTATAGCAAGGTTTTCACCTGATCAGTCAGTAAAATCTAATTCTGACCAAGAAAGTTCAACTCAGAAGTCTTTCCTTGGTTTGGGATATTCAGGACATTTGGAAGGTAGAAGAGACCTCAGTGTGCTGCCCTCCCCCCCTTTCCAACACTTCTTACCTGATAAACAGGCCCTGAAATAAACTGCCAGAGATCTGTGCTCCCTCACCTGTAGTCACAGAGCAGTTACCTTGGCTCCTGTTGTTCCTGCAACAGCAATCAAATCTGCTGATAGCCTACAGACTACAGCATGTTCCTGCTTTCCATAAAGCAAATCTTGATGATACTTGAAGGCACAGACTCTTAGGGATACACTGATACCTGAGCAACCAAGAGATTACACCCTTCAGGTCTTGGCTCCCATCTAGGTAACAGCACACCTTAGATCTTTGCACTGCAGGATCTCCTTTCAATATTACTTAGGAATACAATCAGAAGGCAGGTCAGATGATACCAGTAGACAGCCATTTGCAGCCATCCCAAACACAAAAGAGAGCAGAGTGAGTGATAGAAAGAAACAATAACCAGGACAGTTGACCTCAGACACCCTGGGGAAGACATCTGAAATACGAGCAAAGCTCTTTTTGATAGGACAGGTTGGGGTGGCAGTCTGGATTGCATCTTCTTAGCCATAAGGCAAAGACAGAGAAGAAGATGTGAAAGGATAGAGAAACAAAGACAAGAAAATAGAGCTCTGACATGAGGAATACAAGGACCAGTACTCAAGAGAACTGCAAAGGAAAATGGATGGTGAAAGGGACAGAAAAGCAGAAAAGTTCAAATCTAGATGGTCCCTGTTCAGCTGTGTAGTGTTTTGCCACCTTCTGCCTCCTGCAGTAAGTCTGCAGTTGCATTCAAAATATCCCGCAGCCAAGATAAAACCCTATCCATAAGAGATTTCCTCTAGGCTTACATGGCAGCATACTATCCTCAGTGAGTAGGGCTGAACATTCAGAATTAACCTCATTTTGATGCCTATCTTCAAACAATGACTTATGGGATTTTACTGTTTGTGCTTTACCAGTATGTTCTTGCGTTAAGGGGGNNNGGGGGGGGGAGAATATCACCTGTATTATTACTGAATTACCACTTGTAATTACAGCTAATAATAATAACAACCTTTAAGCCATTTGCCTACATAGTTAGCCTCAACCTTAAACTTTTTTCAGTTACTCTTGGCAGTCATAGCTGAAGCCATGATTGGGGTGTATTCACAGAGTGGGCAGGAATCCTCCATTAAGTTTGTTATGCTTTGGCTCCAGTACAAGCTACAAGGAATTAATAAACATCTTAACCCATAGACAGTTGTCATGCAGAAGAATCGTTTATGCTGCTGAAACTGAACAGATGACAATATATAGGAAGACCGTTGCACATGCTTAGAAAAAAATGTTGTGCCTTCAACAAGTATGACTATGTCAGCCTCTAGCCTGGTTCCTGAGTTTTGCAAGGTCATTCACTGTTGGTGTTACAAACAGAAAACAATTGTTGTGAGATAGAAATCAGACAGAACATAACATAGGACATATTACCAGACTGAAAATAGCTTTGCACTTAGATATTTTCCATGGATGGCAGAGAGATGGATTGTGACTGACCTGTCTGTGACCTTCTAAAAGCTTGCAAGTAGCATTTAAGACCCAGGATACATTCTTCTCTGCACAATATCATAGAAATAACTTCATTTTGTTAACTAGCTCTCCATTCATGAAAAACTGAAAGAAAGAAAATCTAGGTAGATAAAGGGGGAAAAAATCAGTGATTTAACTACAAGGTTTCATTGAAACTTTAGCACACATGATCTATCACTGTTTATTTTGTATACAACATAGAATTTTTGCAATGGGTCAAATTGATCAGGAAAAAAAGGAAAGATTATACAAGATGATATTTGTTGCCGGAATGCCTCAGATTCTTGTTGAACCTTTGAATTTTGATAATTTTTTTCCCTTCCCAGTCAAAGAAAATTAAGGTGCTTAAAAGAATAATGAGATGGAGTGGTAACAAGGGAGAAGAGAGCATATGTTCATTTATTTATAACAACATTGTGAAGTGTTCAACATATTTAAACCAGTGAAGCACATATTTACCATGTAATTTAATTAGCACTTATGGTAGATACCATAAATGTTTCCAATACACACTTTCTATTACATGTAATTATAAATAGCATGATTATTTATAACAGCAAACCGACCAGAAGTTTACCCTATAGTGAATAGAATGCAACTTAAAACTCACTCAAGGGAATAGGCTGATGTCAAGAAGTGCAAGCTCTGTTTATCAGTCCTGAAAAGTACATTAGGCAGGTCTCTCTGAAAGGGTAACGTATTTGTCATTGCAATTCTCCAAATTAGTTTAAAATTCCTATGAAGTAGATTGAGTAGATACATAGATAATCACCAATCTACTTTATTTCCTTAAACTTTAAAGTCAAAATAACTAATGCTAGTGAAAAGCGAATATTATTCTCACATTGCATCGTTAAATTTTGGTTTTTCCAGGAAAAGGAAACTCAGTTTTAGGGGCTGACCCAATGGTCACTGATGAAACCCATGGAAAAACTCCTCATAAATTCACTGGATTTTGCTTCGTGCCCTCCTTTGGGATATCTTCTGAGTAGCAGTCACAAGCTTGTGCCTTTATTTCCTCTACAATTGACTGCAAAGAATAAAAATCCATTTCACAGCATTTATGAATGGGCTTCTTCCTTTACAACTACTATTCTGGGAAGCAGACTGTACATCTGCTGTCACCAGTGAAAATAAATAGATGCTCTTTCCAAGTTAGAAGAGCACATGTCACTATTCTTCAAGCTTTGTGTGTGTTCATGACCACTTTTTTTGTGTGTCAATCATTAGTATTGCCCAGAAAACAATAGTGCTACATGAATATGCTCCCACCTGGAAATAGGAGACATAATAATCTATGAAACACAGGAGGTTTATACTTCAAGTAGGTGAAACTGTTGATTACAACAGCATTCTTCTTTTTTCTTTTTCTTTTTTTTTTTTTCCCAAAAGCAGAGTATTTAAACAAAGAAATATTTGAATAAAGCAGTTTAATTTGACTGGAAGCAATTATGCCTCTATTTACACCATGATTCCATAAAGCCCTTACCTATACATTTACAGAAAAAAATGTGAATGGAAAGGGTTCAGGCTGAAGGCATGACAAAGTAAGATCTGATACAGCTTCATAATGTCATTTAAAACTAGATTACCACATAAGGATATAATGTGGCTTATTCTGACTATTAATAATCTACATGACTTTATCATATTATAGAGCAAGGAGCAGTAGAGGGTTAATCTGAAGAAGTTTGAGAGCAAAAGAAGATGACTTATTGCAGTTGATGAAAGACAGGGGAAAGATCAATTTACTTCCATCATTTAAATTCTGTTTAACAGAGGTGTTTTACATGGACTGAATGGGTACAAGTGTCTTTGGAAAGCCATAAACCACGACAACTAAATTAAGACAGGCTTGCACCAGAGATACAGACATGATGGGATTAGAGAGAATATAGTTTTGGGAAAGGCTGAATACAATTTAGAATGGGTCAAGTCAGAGTAGAGGGAGATACTTCTTTTAATCCAATTTCTTACTGGATGCTGACAGTCAATATTAGGTTCACTTTAAATTAATGTGTTACTCCATGATATTCAAGGGTTGATTTTTTTAAAAAAGAGTTGCTGTAAGATGATAATTATGATTTGTCCTTCTCGCACACCCACAATTCTTGATGAAAACTACATAAGATCAGAATATCTGAACAGCCTATTTCACCAATACTGGGAAAATGCAAGGCAATATTTTAGCTAGGTCCGGGGAAAAAAGCACTAAAATGTCCACAAGCTCTTTATTCCTTAATTCTATATGCTCCACAGGGTAGCCATGTATCTCCAAAGAAGCCAATGGCCACTTGACAATTAGAGACAAAGGATTTCCCAAAGGCTCTTATTCTATCTCCATCCCCAGCTTTTAAATATTGAAGCAGAAGTAATTAAGATTAACAGAATGTAGAATTTTTACAATAAAGATATACTCTAGATATACAATAAAAATGTTTATTCAAACAAGAAGGAACAGTGCATCAATAATTATTACTTGAATCATTAATTTTAATTCAAAATCAGATAATATTAAATATGCTGTACTCACTGCTGGGCATGAGGAATACCCTGCTGTCTAGACAAAAATTCTTCCTGAAGTAGGACTGTGAGTCAGCTCAGAGCATTTGATCAACATATCCAAAGTGTAAACAAATGCTTCCTGAAGTAGGAATTTCTTATCACTTTTCACAACATAATTGCAGCTATTCAGATTTCAGATGACAACTGTTCCTGCCTCAAAATTTCCTAGATCCATATCCCACACTGCTGTATTACACAGCTGGTATGGTACAGCCTAGAAGCTGGCACTGCAATTACCCAAAATACTCCATTGCCACCAAATAGCTCAGATATAATTTCCACAGCCGCCTTTACCTGGTCCTAGCAGAGAAAAAAAAGCCATTGTTTGCTCGATGGGTTACCACAGAAGGATGACCTTAAAGAAGCAGATGATGAGGGACAATACCCACAGCAAACTTTTGGAGTGCAGAGGTGGGAGGTGGAAGGTTGAACCTGAGTAATTCTGAAAGGAAAACCCAAATTACTACCAAGTTACGTGCTCCACTTCATACTTATATGGTTTTCCTGGGTGAAAGACTCAGGAGTAGAGTATGAGGAAACAACCATATTCTCATGCAGAGGATTACAAGCATCTTGAAGGAATATAATCTGAAATCCAGCAGATGTATGTTGAGGAATGGAAATCTTTTGCATAGTTACTGTAAGCTTCAGCAGCCAAAAGTTTCCTGTAGCTGTTGCTGTTGTTCTGGATACCAGATATTCTGGACAAATGGATCATTGTTAGAAGCCTCACAATCTATTTGGAGTGAAAAGTTGAATTACAACTACCCTTTGAAATGAATTATAGAAGAAGCTGCCTTAAATAGTCAGCAGGTAGAAAGTGTTAATTATTATGTAAGTGAAGAATCATTCATAAGTCAGTCCCCATTATGCTATGCCATGTTTACAAGATAAGGAATGCACTAGCATAAGAGGACTAAAAGAATCATATGAGTAGCATTACAGAACTTCAGATTGCCAAACTGCCAGATTAAAATCATCTTGCTATAGTTGACTTTGAATGTTTTTTTCCCCCTCCCACTCCTTCAACTCAAGAGAGGAAGTCTGACTTCCATATATTTAACTGATACTACTCCAAGCCATTTTCCCTAATACACAAATCTTCAGAAGCTTGAAAGGGAATTTTGAAGAAGAAAGATGAAGACAAAATGAAAGGACATTTGAAAGATGAAATTACCATTTAAAGATGTCAAAAAATGGATATACATAAAATGAGTTTCTCAATTTCTTTATGAAGCAGTCAATAAGATCATCTTCACGTTTTCCTCCTTTGATTCTTTCAAATATGGATTTTTTTTTCCCTGTGATACAAGGGTTCATTTAAAATTCTTAAAGTTGAAAATGGTAATATTTTTTGTTTGTATACTCATATGAAGAATAAGATATTTCTTGAGCATTTCAGACAACCACAGACTTTATTCAGCAGAGGCAGCTAGTGTTTTTATTCACTCATTCTCTATTAAGACTTGTAGACATCATGTTTATTCTGTCACTGCCACACGTATAGTTATCACTCAACTTGTTGTGCATATGTTTTCTTCCAAATATGAGGCGGCAATGGTGGTTCTGTGCCTGTTCAATTGAAAAGATTTGAACAGTATATAAACAGATTAGACATATATGTAACTAACAAGACCCAGTCAATGCTAAGATCTGGAACATGGATAAATACTCAGGGCTTGACCCCATCAGACTGTTATCCTACATTTGATCACTGAAATCTTGCACCTTCTCTGAAACATCTCAGGTTAACTACAACTGATGATCCAACTACCTGGTTGCAATGCAGTCATTTTGCTCAAGGAGCCTGAAATTCAAGAAATACTCTGCAGTACCTTGGACATGCAACACTTGTTGGGGTAAGTATGAGACCTTCTACAGTCCTCGTTTTCTAGCTAGAACTCTGTCAGCATCCTGACCCCAGCCTGTAACAAGATAGCAACTTGGTGCATACCCTATTCCTGCAGGCCATGGCTTCTTCCATAAAGAAAATAATTTGGAGACAGAAAAGCTGTGCATGCAATATACCCCACTTATTACCCAAGTACAGCATTCAGGGGGGCTGCTGCAACTCTCTCATTTCTGGCTCCACATGCAACCTTGAGGATATCAGGACTATTTAATGTCCATTTTCCCATGTTATATGCTCCCCAGTCTCTGATGTGTGCCTGGTAATAGTGAAAATATATAACAGCAACAAATGACTCCAGCTGAAGCAAAAAACCAGGTCTTCAATGTCAAAAGCAGCTCCACTCCTAGAGCTACTTCATTCCTGCCTCATTTACAGAGCTGAAGGACTTGCCTCACTTTCTCACCAAACACCCCTTATAAAATTATATGATGGTAGTATTTTCTTCCACAAAAACAATGAGAGTTTCTCTGTGAGGTGTCAGCATTGCTTTTTTTTTAAGACCTTCACTTTTCAAACCAATGCTTATACAAGCATTCACTAAAAACACAGAAATCAGAATGGAGTTACTGATAGAGTTTCAAAAGGGGTCACTCAACCATACCCAAGTAACTTTTTTAATTAAGTATTGAACAGAGGGTAGATTACAATAAGATGGCAGAGCAGATAGAGGATAGCATTAGAGATGAAAAGAGAAACTTTGAAAATGGAAGTCGAAAAGCCATGCTAAATACAACACTTTTTCCAATACTGTAAATTAAGCGATCAGGGAAGGGGAAAATGAGAATATTATGGGCCAAAATGATAAACTGAATCAGTTAGGATGGCAAAATGCCTGAACTATTACATTATTGCATTCTCGATACATTTGCAGTAGGGAATGATAAAAAGTGGTCTTTGACCTTGCAGCAGATCTGTAGTTACATAAGGCTACAAATAGCAAGATGGGAGTTTGTGAAAAACTCACAATTAAATCTGTGCCAGAAACCTAACACATGCTACCTGTGTCTGTCAAAGGCAGCAATAAAGTCCTTGTGTTTTGTGCATGATTACTTCTTATTAAGCTGTATTCTGTTAGTCTCTGATGGAAGAAGACACATACATTGTGCTATGTCAGGTCACGTCAAGTCCCATCAAGTCATTTGATGTAACACAGCACAATATAACCTGACGTGGTGCACACTGGTGCCAATGAAACAGCCCCAATGCCAAGCCATTTTCAATAAATATACCTCATGTGCTGGTGCACAGCAAGAACCAGATGGGGTTTTAACCTCCAGCTCTGCAAAAATACCAGTCATGGAAAGCTGTAGAATTCCAGAGAGAAGTGGAAAAGTATTTTCATAGAACACATTCTGCAGAAGCAGACATCTATTGGCCTTCATGTCCATACCTATTAAGAATGATGTAGTGGCCCTATCATTTAAGAAAACTTAGTGTCTTGGATTAATTTATTTCTGAACCTGTCAGAATAATCCCATGCAGCTCTGCAGTAAATGTGGCAATGGAAACAGCTGATCAGTTGCATTTAATCTAGAGATTAACCTCTCCCCCATCCCTGTTTCTGTTATTCATTGCTGTTGCTCCATTAGCACTAATGGTTTGTTTGGATACATCCTAGTGACACCCAACCTGCAGAGATGTAGACTGTGTTTGGATACAACCTTTCAACTTGGTCTACTCTTTTGCAGCCTACCCAAAATCTAGCCTGAGGAACTGAACTGATTCAGTCTCTTTCTGCATTCACATTTCTGAGGTGTATGTTCTTCCTGTTAAGTGACAGCATCAGGCTGAGATGGAAAGAAGAGTACCAAGAAATGAAAAGTATACCAGGGGAGGAAGATAGCTCAACAACATATCAACCTGAAAAACATCTGTGTTCACTATCCCTGTCAGTACAGGTACAGGCTATTATAGCAACATTGATGTTCTTTTTACTGTGCAAAAATCTCCAATGCACACAAATGAATTGTCAAGTCTTGGAAAAGACTTCCACCACTTCTCATTTGAAGGGTTTGATAAGCAGCTTGGCTATGTCCCACTGCTTTTGATTGTGTCTTACGAAGACATATGGAAGGATCTGTATAGGGATAGGTGAGGTGTGTCATGCCTGTCCTTGGCTCAACCACTGCCTCCTTTGGATAACAGTGAGGCAAATAGAAGCCCTACAGACAGCACATTTGTAAAATTGGAAGGTTATTCTCTGAAGGGTAGTACAGATTCTCTGTAATTCAAAGATACTCACCCCACCTTGGTTTTTGCATATCCACAGAAGGCATACCCCTCATGCTTTTTGCCTACACAATATTTATACATGAGAACTCTGCCATTTAGGCATTTATGCTGACTTAGAGGTGCAGTGAAGGGACAAGACCAAAGCTCATCAAACTGGTCACTTACATAACATTGTGGGACTGCAATATGTGTCACTTGGAGAATCACAGACAGGTGAAAAACCTTGGCAGGCACAAGCCTTCAGTTCTTTCAAAGACTGTTAACCCCTTTTCAAAGAGCGACAGATAACTAAAATTCACCACACAGAGCCTTCCTCCTCATCTGTATTAAAAGCTGCCCCACAGGTCTTCACCACATAGTTACTTTTTAGTGGAGGATTTGAAGAGAAGAATATTTTGTCCTCAACTTTGTCATGAACAAAATCGAACTACAATTATGCCCTAAATATTTATATAATATCACTAAAGAAAATTTTATTGAGGGCAAGCATCTGTTCCTTACAGCAAGTTGCTCACTGCTTAAGCAAACACCTTTCCCAGTCACTTTCCAAACACCAGTTGGAAAGGGCCAAAGGTCAGTTTTGGCATCAACGATGATTTATTTGCATAGAACAGTTTAAATGCAGGCAATATATTCCTGTCACCCAGACAGCTGACAAAATGTCAGTCACCTTTATCAATTGTTTCAGTACCTCCTGTCAGCTGTCATCAATCTTTGAAATAAACACTATAAATGAAACTGCATAGGCAAATGGCTGCCAGACAAGCCAAGGGTTAAGCACATTTCACCTAGTATGCAATTTCATGCCAATGGTTATTTTGATCAGAAGCCTAAATTCAAAGTGAATGCAGAGCTTCAGCCAGAGAGGAGGCAAGGCACATCATGATAAATAGACACAGGCTTTTTTTAATAAGACTAGCAGCAAAGCATCCCTTGTCTCACCATCCAGTTAACTGGTCACAGCAACATGGTCCTGAAACCTGCCTTGTGCCCACACACCAGAGAAAACCTCACTCTTGTCTTGTACTGAAAAAAGAAGGAGAGGTGAATGTGAATTGGAAATATAGAGGGTGGAGCAGCTGAAGGGGACAATGCAGCTTGGCTGGTTCTGCAGGACCACAAAGGTCACGTGTGTTGAAAGAAGACATCAGGCTTCAGGCATTTTTCAGCTGATGCCCTCACCCCACTTGCAGACACCCAGAGCCCATTCTCCAGCTTCTCAGACTTCCACCTCAGACCTTCTGCACCACCCAGAGGTTCCCACCACACTGAGAAGACCTGTCCCAAGCCTTCTCTTACATACTTACCCACAAAGGTGGGGTCAGGGGTGAGGGGCTGCCCCTTATAGTTGCAGGGGCCACTTCCCACTAGCCCAGCCACCCTCATTTGTGCATTGGAAGGGCAAGGAAGACCAAAGACCCATGTGTGGCAGAAGGTCGAGATGGCAATTAATGAGGGGGAGGGGGTGGAATTTTTAAAAAAGGATCTTTTAGAAGTGTCTTATTTTTTAAACCTCTAAGAAAGGCAGTGTGAGAAAAAAGTGAGGCCATTGCTCTCAAGAACATAAACAAGGAGATAAGATGAGTTTATAGTACAATACAATACATGTTATAGAAATATTTTATAACTATATGCTCACATTCATCAGTAGCCATCAGGTGCTCCTGTCCTAATTCTTTATATGCAAGTCTTGACACAGAAAAAGAAAATCTACCTGTTTTCTTCCTGCCTCATCTGCCATCTTTCCATTATCAACATTGTCAACACAGACAGACACAAAAAATAAATGGTAGGATAGCAGCTCCTTTCAAAAGCAAGGTGAGTGTTATAACAGCTAAGGTACAGAGTTAGGTTGCAAACCTATCTGCAGAAAGCAAATCCTGTAGACTGCCACTCTGCTCTTCATTTCAAGCTCCATGCACATTTTGTTTCTACCTTGCCAGATAATATCCAGTTATTGGCTGAGTTGCCAATTGTCTTTCAAATCCTTAGAGATGTCATTGCACATCTCCCAACCTAAATAATAAAAATATCCTGTGGAGTATGACAAGGATCTATTGTTATTGAGGAGATTGATGTAGCAGTGCAGAAATCTTATGATAAAACAGTCATAATATCCAACTTAATATTATAAGGATTACCAAACCATACTGATTTCAGAGGCTTCCCCTCCACTCTTCGCCTTTTCAGGCTGTGGCCTGAGGAGTGTGTAACACTTTGGGAACTCTGTAAATGTCAATGGCCCCAGATTTCCAAGTGGCCCTGCACAATTGTCCAGTTGCTGTTGGAGCTTGCAAGAAGTTAAGAAACAGTATTTTTCCACGGGATGACTAGCTCTTATATGTTAGGAAGGCTGAATAATACTCGGTGCTCATATCTTAACTCCAGCAGGTTTAAGTCCTTGAGTGTTTTGGGAGAGAAGTCCACTAAATGCTCTTGAAGGTGACTGCACCTAAGGGCCAGAGAGGGACAATTTGAAGACTACTCACTGAAGGAGGCTCTCATTTCATGTGAATACAGGTGAAATCAAGACCAAGAGTGAGTGTGATAGAGATAAGGAAACACTGTCCATTTAAACTGGTCTGGAAATAGTTTCCAATGTCCAGATCTGGATGTATTGCATAATCTTTCCATACAGCAGGTGGGAAGGTGAGCACCAAGTGCAGGAGATTGACTGCATTCCAGTAAGTCCCTAGACAGGGATAGCAGGACTGCACCATGTGCTGTGGAGCAGACCTGCTTTTTGGTTTGGTCACAGCCACAGAACAATTCTTGTGAGTCCTGCAGCTCTGTATAAGGATGAGATAATAAAAGTAGCACAATCATAAAGGACACTGGTAACAAAAGGTCAGGAAGTATGATGATAAAAATGTGAAGCATGGCTCCATCATACAATGGTAATCACATTTCAAGCTATGAGGAGGATCAGCACAGCACCAGGTCTGGTTCAGAGTTGGAGAGGTGTGGAAGATAACTCCTGCACAGTCAAGGAGCCTTCCAGAAGTACAGATTATTCAACAGATGACTAAGCTCATTATACCATTATACCTCCTGGGATCTCTGAACATGACCAATGTGGTCCTTCTTGCAGTTTCCAATCTTCATGAAACTCAGTATCTACTCCAAAGACTGACATATTCAAACAGGATTCACAGTTTTTTATGGCAAACCCACTTCCATCCTATGCTTGGTGCAGCTGATGGGACTAACCCAGAAGGATTTGGAAAGCATGCAGTGCCACAGAAACATTCACCCATGAGTCCTTAATGCACACAGGCAAAATTCTGGTGCATCTATCTGACTGTTGTATGTGGAGGCATTCATTAGGCAGAACTGGCACTGTGTTGCCCTTGCTGGAGCTGTGTTTGGCTTGTTCTCACAGCATCATTTTGGCAGGATTCCTTTGACCCATCTAAGTGCAGATTTGGAGAGAAGACACTTCAACATGTGTTTGCTGGTCCAGGGAAAAGCCAAGTTCCCTTTTCATGAATGAATTCTCTGATTATTATTATTATTATTATTTCTATCTTTTGCCTGTAAAAATCAGAGCGAAACCCTGGTCCCATGGAAACCAATGGCAAAATTCTTACTGATTTCACCAGGGCCAAAGTTTCCCCTTATTTTCCAGATATTCTGTACTCCAAACTTGCCAACTTCATTCCCTCAGACTTTTGAAACATTACTTACATATTAGAGTGGGACTTGCTGTATTGCGTTTGACAGAGATTTCCCCCAGTGTCCTGATCATGAATCATCATTTGGTATCCCAGTACCTGCTGGTTAATAGCAAATGAAGTTGCCTGACATGGATTGTGTATTATACCACTTTATTTATTTCAGGTCAAAATTTGCTGTGGGAATAGCTAATTGGAAGCATAGCCATTGTGTTTTTTCTTCTAGGCAGACTGGCAGGCAACATAAAAAGAGGACCACTCACCTATCCATACTTGGTATGACCCTTCTTCCTTTTAGAAAAATTCTCCCTCTTGCTGTCTCCTTACATTCTCTCTTACAATACAATGCCATCTTACAGTCCCAGGGCAACTTGTTTCCGTACTTTGGGAACATGGAGTGATGAAAGCATTTGGTAGCAAGGGTGCCACAGCCTCTCCTGGGTCCTACAAGAAAAGCAATCGGCCAAGTCCAGAGCTCCATGTCCAGAGAGGAAGCCAGTTGTTATGCATATCTGGCACTTGCGGCTGCCAGAACAGGAGAGGGAGCAGGTGTTTCCAGATGTGCACCTCAAAGCCAAATCACAATGATTTTCCTAAATGTGTAAGTACAGACTTCTCCCTTTAGAAAAGGATCACAGTTCAGATTCCATCAGTTTGGGAGTACAATCTGTCTCTTGTTCAAAGATTGACTGGTGTACCACATTAGCACTTCTTTTTCATGAGCTTATGAATTAGCAGTGAGATTTGGCAATAAGCCAGAGAGAAAAATGGAGCTTCTGATACCAAGCGTTATGCTTAGCCTCCATCAGCACCATCAATATGAACTCTTTCCAGATATGTAAAATGGATTTATATGCTGAATGCCAGGGAGAATTAACAGTTTACTTATATGTGCTCCCTAGAACGTGTATAAAGCCTTCATATGCTTTTAATAGAAGGGGATAACTAAAAGTTTTGAGCTGATAAATATTTTTATTATTGAAGTTTTCATTATTAAAAAGAAAATGGTTAAGAAATAATCTTTGTAAATTTTTTTGCCCATAATACAGTCTCTCTCCCCATACTAGTAACTGAATTCCATAAAATTAAGAACTTAATCCACTAACTAAACAAATCCTTGTATATTTAACAGACAAGCTATATTCTTCACTTATTAATGTACAATTAAAATACATAAAATTTTAATTCTTACTGCATTTAATTGGTAAGGTCAATAGCAATTGTAGTATAGGAGCACTTATACTCCAATTTAAAGTTTTATCTTCTACATTAGTTTTCATTAAGGTGTTAAATGAAAAGAAATAATTATTGAAGAATACAAAATTTGTCAGTGAACCAAGTAGGGACTGACTGTTACTATTGCTAAGTGCACTTCAGGAAAATTGTTCCCACAGACTCAGCTGTTGTAGCAATTATCAGGGGATGGAGAAAAAGGGATCTGGAAAATTCCACACAACACTTAATATGTGTCTGTTGGACTTAGTATCTGATTTAATGTAAGGGACAAAAAAATAACATTAACAACAAGAAAAAAATCCATTTTCACCTTCCAGACAGCATAATTGGTGATCTTAAAGGAAAAGGAAAATATGTGCTTGACATGGAGAAGCCTATGGAATATGACAGCTTTAATCTGTTATTTTATTTCCTTTAGAAATATTTAATTTACACTTTTAAATAAAAATATTATTGGTTTTGCTCAGAGACAGGGCCAGAGGAAAGTTAACATACAGCAATAGAGAGTTTTGGACCATGCCTGAGACAGAAACAAGGCAATAACCACTTCAGATCATTCCAGCCAGACACGATACGGCATTCCAAGATCAAGAAATTGTGTGCACATCATTAAATATGCATATTAGTTAGTTAAATGAAGGTTAGGAATAAGACCTAGAGCAAGACAGTACCTGTGGAGCCAGGTCTCAGGCAGATGTCACTGCATTGATTTTACTTTGGCAATATGTCAAACTCTATTAAAAATTAAATTAAATTAAAGAAAGCTCAACACATTGCCCGAGTATAATCACCATGGTGACACCTGTCCAAATGTGCTTGTGCCTGAAGCCACAGTGCCCAAAGTGCTCCTGGTATGTCACTGTGGATGAGGTGTTAATTCAAAGATGAATTACGCTGGTGGGCAGGTAGGGCATATGTGACAGATTGTGTGCAGCAGGCAGAGAATAGCAGATCTGATGTGAGTTTCCAGCCCTTGTAGTTAACCACTTTTCTGCCCAGAAAAATACTGCACTCAGCCCCTTGAGTGTGTTAGGGACACAAGCTACCTGACATACCTAATCTGGCTCTTCTTCCCTTCTGTCCCAGACTCATCCAAATTACTGAATTCTAATCATGGTACAAGGCAAACCTGGCCACTGTCGTAGTATTTAAGGGCTTAAGGATGGGTGGCCTGAAATAATGTTGAGAATTAAGCTTACTCTGACTAGTTTTACTTTAATACCTTAAATGGCAAAGGTACCTAAAGCTGGCAATATCTGCCCCTCCTTTAGATATGCACAGAAATCAATACAGTACTGATGATGTTACTGCACTTACCTCTAATTTGATTTCTAATTCTAAATGTATACATTTTAAATACATAGCATTCATAGAAATACTGCCCTACGTTAGCAAGGATTTTCTTAAAAAGCCACTGTTCTTTTCATTCCCTGGTTAGAGACAGTGAGAACAACTACTGTAAAGCTGTCATGTCTCTAATGACAACCTGAAAACTTATATGAAATATATTGTGTTAAATGTGCATATATGTTTGTGCAGTACAAAGCTTGCCAGCGTAACTGCCCCTATTAAAAAAGAATTTAATACAAAATGGAAGAGCCATTATAGTTGTCTCTGTTATGGAACGCTGTTACAAATTAAGAAGAAAAAACCTCGAATTACCCATGTCACTTCTAGACAGTAACACGTGGGAATGCTCAGCTCAGCAGACAGTAAGACAGTACATTGTGTCTAATGGAGAAGAAAAAGATAGTGAAGCCACATAGCATTTCCAGCGGAAACAGGTATTAGGTAGAGACAGAAAAGCAGGGAAAGGTTCAGGCTGGAGAGGAAGAAAAAAGTGAAAGATGATACAAACATAAGATCAGGGCAGATACAGAGATTAAGCAAACTGTAATAATAATACTAATTATTTTGTTAAAAAATCTACATATGATAACAAATATAGATAAAAATAGTACTTTCCAAAAAGTACTTTCCTTCAGGCAAATATTTTTTGCAATTGTCATACAGTATTGGGAATTTTGATATAAAGGTCTTGAAGACCACACTAAAGTTCCTGCTGAGAATGCCACAACAGTTTTGCTATGAGTGTTATCTCATGGTATCCTTACTATCTCCAGATTCTTGGTGTGGATACAAGAAAGTAGGTTTTGACAATATGCTAGAGTGCAGTGTTGCATTGTTTAAGGTTTTCTGTAGGGTCTATGTGCCCCCCTCTGTGCTCTGGGTCAGTTTTGGATTCAGAGATGCTCTCTGAGCACAAAGCACTGGGAATGAACTAAGACTAACAGAAGAAATCACAGAATTGTAGGGGTTGGAAGGGACCTCTGGAGATCTTCTAGTCTAACTCCTTACAAAAGCAGGTTCACCTAGAGCAGGTGGCACAGGATCACATCCAGTCAGGTTTTGAATGTCTCCAGGGAAGGACACTCAATGACCTCTCTGGGCAGCCTGTTCCAGTGCTCTGTCACTCTCAAGGTAAAAAAAGTTTTGTCTCATGTTTAGGTGGAACTTCCTGTTTTCCAGTTCATGTCCATTGCCCCTTGCCCTGTCACTGGGCATCACTGAGAAGAGTCTGGCCCCATCCTCTTGACACCTGCCCTTTAGATGTTTATAAGCATTGATAAGATCCCCTCTCAGTCTTCTCTTGTCCAGACTAAACAGGCCCAGGTCTCTCAGCCTTTCCTCTTAAGAGAGATGCTCCAGTGCCCTCATCATCTTTGTAGCCCTCTGCTGCACTCTCTCCAGTAGTTCCTTGTGTTTCTTCAACTGGGGAGCCTAGAACTGACACAGTACTCCAGATGTGGCCTCACCAGAGCAGAGTAGAGAGGGAGGTTAATCTTATCTTATGACTGCTGTCAGCGTGGGCAGATAAAGCAATTTACAGATGGTATATACCCTAGACCTTGTGTAATTTTTCCTCTCAAACATCTGATATTACTTGGAAGAAATACGACACAGGGAGCACAAGAGGACTCAAACATGAGAAAAACAGGAAAGGTTAAATAAACCAAATGTGGCATTAATTTGCAGTAAAAGTTACAGACATGGTAGTCTGAATCAAAGCTTTGACTTTTTGCAACTTTTGCAGCATTTATATCTTAGGATGACCCTCTCTTTAAAGTCAATTTCATTTCAGCAAGGCCCAACCTGGTTGCATGTTTTTGTCAGGGGGAGAGAATACATGCCATATCAGCCTGACAGCCAGGTCACATCCAACACACACTCCCTAATGATCTCCCTCTTTGCACAGAGCAGCAGACGTTGATGTGGCAGGACAGCAAAATTTGCATTGCTGTTGCAAAAGCTGTATTTGGCCAGACAAAACCTTTTGGTCTTCAAGACTACCGATTTGACATCTTTATGGGTATTAAATTCCATGAAAAACAGAAATAAAAGTACTTACATGTCTTCCCTTTTCCCCAGCCTGCGTTAATGGAAAGATACCTCTGTTTTGGTATCATGGACCTCTGTGGATTGTTTAAACCAGGAATTTTCCCTTCTTTTGATTTATGAAGCACTGAACACAGAAGGTCTCCAAACTCATCACAGGTTTTTGGCAAAAGAATTTAAGAACTTCTACCAATTATTGCTTATTCAATTACTCAAGTATTAATCATGACAACTTCTCTCTGGTCCGTGCCTGGACTTTTGTGCACAGAAACAGGAACAGTATTTTACCTTCTAAGTTTTAGCTCTGAATATTTTTTTAAAAAGAGCTTAGGTTTGGAACATGACAAACTTGCCACAGGGGCTGTGTTTGAATGTTGTCTAATGCTACCTACAGTGTCAGCAGATAAAAATAAGGCCTGTCATTCGTATTTCACCTACCCTACAAACAGGTTATGACCTATTCAATATCAAAGACAGGGCACAACAAACTGTACATCACAAACATGGACGTTTTTATAGTAGTTGTATCTAACCTTGTATATTAGAGAACAGTCACTGAGTAAATTAGCTTGAGTAAACAAAACTTCTCTTTTCACAAAGACAATATGCAGTTTGTGCAACTTTTACAGGCACAACCCCACAGATTGAACAGGGTATCTGTTGGAAAATTATGCGTTTATCTATCTATTAGGTATCTTTCGTGACACAACCTTTTGAATAGTGCACTATCTTGGGTACATCGCTAAAGTACTGCTTTTATAACTGTTACATAAATACATAAACAATGCAAATTGTCCAGATTTTTTTGATAAATCCCCCAAATTAGCTCACTAAAAATTCTCACTTTTCCCCTTTTGCATGTGATTGTGTTCAACTTATAACAGGCACATGTAAGAGGAGGAATTATAAATTGATAATCATAGTATCACAAAGCCAAGATATCTCCAAATTTATTGAGGTCAAGTC
This sequence comes from Aegotheles bennettii, assembly GCA_013398125.1. NCBI lineage: Eukaryota > Metazoa > Chordata > Aves > Caprimulgiformes > Aegothelidae > Aegotheles > Aegotheles bennettii. The sequence goes on along the minus strand of VZRW01012815.1, from coordinate 221,554 downwards.
TTTATCATCCCTTGCATGAGGTTGTGTTTAAGCTAACAAACCATGTTGAAATAATTCTTCCTACCAGTAAGCAAACCTATAGGGGCTGAGGTCTACATGACAGACTATGGAGAAACTTTGTCTTTGGAAATTGTCAAGATAACTTGTAGGGATTTCAGTTGCATTTTCCCCTTTGCTGAGTTTTTCCCCAGGATCTAGTGGTGACTTGACTGAAAAGCAAACGAGTAGAAGGTAGCTTATGTTTACAGGGCTAATAAACTCCTAACAGGTAGGTAGCAGGTGCAAGTGCTCCCATATTGCTTTTTTGTTTTATAAGAAGGCTTGCTCAGAGCTGTCACCACCCCAGGTGAGAGTTCACTCCTTTGGTTTCATCATTAGCAAGAGAGCTAATAGTCAACCACTAACCAATCCTATACTCAATACAAGACATAAAATTTACTAAAAAGAATGACTCATCTGTATAACTTAAAGAGAAGTAGGGAGGATAAAGTGCCTCAATACCATGAATTCTTTGTTCTGTTCTGCAACTTCAATACTGCAAAGTGCTTCAGAGAAATCTGGGTCTCAGAACAGTTCACTTACTGTGCTAGTATTAAAGCTTAAAATATAAAGGGTGTAGATGACAATGCATAAGAAAACAAAACCTATAACTGGGTGCCAATCTCAAGTCTTCATCTGGCAAAATGAATTTAAATGGTAGAGGACTGAAAAGGTGCCATATAAAAAATGCCAGTAGGCATTTTACTGCTTGAATCTTAATGAGGTTTCTTTTTGGCATTTATGTAAGTTCTTCAAAGATTTATCCTCTCAATTACCAATCAAAAGAACTCATAAAGGTAAAGTCGGTGGACCATGAAGGATTAGAATTGTCTGCTAAGAAAGATGCACATTTGGCAGGCCCTGTGCATTAAAAATCCTAATTTGACACCAGTCCTTGGCCCAAATGATGGCTGACAAACTAAGTTGATTATCATGAAATATTTTGATGAAAAAAAGAAAAAGAAATAACAACCCTCCCACATACGCCCCACCCCACTGCCCCCAACAACACCCCATGTAGTCCAGAATTTAGTGAAGACTTTGCTTGTAAAGGCTGATTCTTAAGTCCTGTTTATGGGAACTCAGGAATTCAAGCCAATGAAAACTAAAAGCTAAAGACTGACTAGAATTTTCTTCCCCATTTTTCTTTTCAGTAAAAATCCAAAAGATTATTTAGTAAAGTTATAGTAGCTTCTGCATAAATTTAGTCTGAGACTTACTTCAATATATATTCAAGCTATGTTCAATATACATATTTAATTTGAGGAAATTTGGTATGTTTCCTATTAAGGAGTCCTTATTTTATTTATTCTGTTTCAACAAAATTAAATATGTTTAGGTTCCAGCCTAAGAGTACTCCATATACTTAAAGGTTAAGTGGCAAGCCTGCTTTATGGGCTACTCGATTTGCATGCCTAAATTGCCTAAATTTCAACATATTTCATTGGATTTGGGCTTGACCAGGGAAGCAGACTATCTGTTATTTTTCTTTCCCTAATGCAAGTCTATCATTTCTCATGGAGGATGAATTCTTGAAGAATACTTAAGAGTCCCAAAACTGTTGAGAAATTTCTATCTCTGGTAATCATCTGCTCCACTCCTCTTCTCAGAGTAAGGCCAGCCAAAGCTCAAGGCTATTGAGTTTTGAACATTTTCAAGGATAGAGATTTCACAACCTCGCTAGGCAATGTGCTCCAGTGCTTCTTTATAGGCTACTTGCTCTTCCAGGCAATGAATACACAATTTGACAAAGACATACCAAAAACTGGTAGACCATTACTTGTTTAGCTATTATTTCTAATGGTTGTCTAGGAGCTTCATGGATATGATCATTTGATTATAGTTTGTTACCAATTCCTATATAAAAATTGCAAGCATATGTAAAAATGGTCCATTAATAAATACTATGCATGCTTCTTCCTTCTTTGAATTGCTGCTAATTATGTGTAAACAGCTCTAAGTACTGTATCCAGTAGAAAATCCAAGGTGAACCAACTGAGCAGGATATTTCCAAACCAGGCAGGAATTCAGCTAGGATTCAAATGTTTGAATTTACTCACTTTCGGAAATGCCCAGAAATGTATAAATCCTCAGTGCATCACCTTCTTATCTCATAAAATACGTGAAACCTCCATGAGCAAAAAAGCAGACTCTGGCACTAGGCAGGGTTTTGAATCCAACAGAAAGCACTACTTCATGGATAACAAAACAATTTTCTGTGGACATGTCCCCAGTGTTGGAGGCATCGCAGAGCAGACAATTGCACTAGGAACATATCTGCTAGCAGTTTGCTAGCTAGCAGTGCAGCTATCCTGCTTTTTGATAGGAACTAGCACGTCATCTTGACATTGCACCATGCTATCAGGACAACTCTGCGGAGGAATCTCCAGCTTGAGTGAGTCACCATGATGTTTCATTGAGCAGTGGAGACTTGCTCATTGACACTGGCATTCCTCCACAGGCCACTAAACCCATAAACCCTCTAGCCTTCTTTCTTGAAAAGTCTACCTTTGAGTTAATCTCTTGGCTTTCTGAAGACATTGCTGTTGGTTTGTTAACAAGAGTGATAATCAGAGGAATTTTCAGGTCCCTCTGCAGTTCCGCCTATATGATCCTGCCTAGATCCACAGAAACTTGGTTCCTCTTTCACTGTCCCAGACACAGAGCTGTAACGAATGTGATTCCAATTTCATTTAATACATCCTTCTGACATGAGGCAATATAAACTTTCCTTGGAGATTTTTGTCATAAAACAACAGGCAGTGTGATCTGATAAAGATCTGGAGAGGGACTCAGAAGACTTGGTCAGCACTTCATTTCCCTATACCTATCTCCCTTTCCTTATTTATTCAGTTTGTAAAGTCATCAGGTCACTCCTAAGTAGGTACTATGCATATCAGCTTTACATACGTAAAATAGTCAGACTTAATATTACTTCAATAAGAACAATATTTATCATTAAGATAGTAGAAAATGCTAAACTACATAACATTATGAGATGATAACAAATATTTGAAAAAACCCATGATTTTATCATAAAGTCCATTCAAACAAATTTTTCTCTTGGTAAGTGGTGTCAACATATTCTCCCAGTCTAATGATTTGCTACGTTGAGAGGATCCATTCTGTATCTATGTCTCTTTTTCACCCACCCAAGAATATCTTTAAAGATCTATTTTATCAAATTATGCTAGAGGAGAGCAGTGCTTTAACTATTTCATCACACTAACTAGGATTCTGAAGTAATACAATTTTTTTAAGATAATGGAGGCATTTTTTCCTTTTCCGAGAAAGAATAGAAGGAAACTAGCATAATTTTTTTCACTATTTTTTTGGCCTGCATTTTCCCCCTCTTTTATTATGTGGACTATTGTTACATGGCAGGCAACATATTGCTGTATTAACAAGGTCACTCAGTCACAAAATCCCATCAGTGGTGAAAATGGCAGAACTGAGTTGTGGAAGTAGAAGAAAACGCATCCACAACTTACGTCTACTCTGCACAACTCACCCAGGGACATTCTCAGCTTTCCTACATAGACAAGAAAAATTAAATTAAGTCAGTAGCTTCTTTTGAGCTACACCTATAAAAATTCTATACGTAACCATAAATACTACAAAATATTGAGAAACCGATCCTCTTTCAATGTTTGTGTGTGATACCAGCATGGTCACAAATTTTATAGCAGGGAGTGAAGCAAGCTATAGGGGCTGATCCATAATTCAGTTAAAGCAGGTCTATACAAAAGCTTTGCTATCTATTGGAAAGACTAGATAGCAACTTCTTAGGCATGGCTCCAGCAGAGGTCTAATCTGTGCTGCCAGAGAACATCTCCAGACTACAGTTCCTTCCATGCTTTCCCCTTGTTTTTGTGTATAGCAATACACCTCCGGCATTTACCACCGGCAAAGGGCAGTGTCCTCCTTCATCGGGTCGCCTGAGTGGCTTGGGGGGTAGGGACAGGAGCCCCACCTGGCTCCAAGGCTAAGCAGTGCCCCAAGGGAGCTACATCACCCAACATCCCCAGCCCTGAGGAACCTGGAAGGCTAGGACGGGTTGAGCAGCTTCACCCAGGTGCAGATTTGTAATAAAATGATGTGAAACAAATAGCAGGCATTGCAAAGAACAGTTAAGCTGGTAATAATTCAATGGGAAAACACAAAACAGAGCAAAACCTCCTGCAGCCCTGCCCTTTCCTTCAAAAATTGTAAATTGCACAGACTGAGGAACTCATGAAAAAAATTTGATCACAGTCTTGGTTAGAGGCAGATGAAAAAGGCAAGCTGTCTTTACTCTGTTCCTTGTTGTATCTCTATTCCCTGCAAATTTTCCAGAAATTTCTTGGCAACAAACAAGCAACTGGGTTGTCAGAAAGCTTTCCCTGCTTTTAAATAATAATCATTTTTTTGTCTTTGTTGAAAAACATAAGAATTCTTGTTAGAGAACAGGTTATATCAGTCCTACAGTTTGTTTAAACTGTTATAGGTTATATATATCCTATAGTTTGTGTAATTATAGCTGTCACTCAGCTAAACATTAATATTTACTGTAAAATATGATCCCCAGCTTGGAAAGCACTTTGTAACCTTCAACTCCTACAGACTGCATCTGAAGTCTATTTCAGAGACATGGTCCTGCAAGTCCAGAGAGAACCTTAGACCTGCAGAAACCGATCTACTTCTAGGATTATCATCTCTTCTATGCACAAGAAGAGATGAGACCATTTGGTCCAAGATTAACAGACACTCCAAATTCTTACAGAATTTTCCACCCCGGAATCTCACTGAACTTTGCCTTCAATGAAATTAAGCTCAATATGGTCCTATGAGCTCTACATTTAGTGTAGAAAGAAACCATGTCCAATGGACGTTAAAAGATGCACTCTGAAACCTCTCTGTTCCCTTTAGATTCAGTCAGAACTTTAAATGTTCAACACTTGGTTTTTCTTTCATAAATTATATTGATTAAACGCTTTATTCAGAAGCAGCTCACTGGCAAATTGGAGAGCTCTCTACTTGCCAGAATCACTAGGCAGGAGATGCTGCAGGCATAGCCATGGACAGAAGGGTGCTCATCAGATGTGCTGGACAGTGATACAGGTGTGGGCATGCCTTAGGTCACATACCGAGACTGACAACAGGGCATGAACCCACTGAACACCGTCTCATCAAGAGGAATCCACATAAACAGTCTCTTCCAGTTGCAATGAAAGCTGCACAGATTTGGGTATTCCCACTTCTACTTATAGGAGTAGCTGGAATTAGGTAAGAGGAGGAAAGCTGATGTTTAAAGAAGGGCTGGGATTAGAATATAAATCCTCTGGCTCCCTGAAACTTGTCACCTCATCCACTCTCACCTGGTGTGACAGAAGTTTCACTACTAAGGTTGGTGTATGCACAGGCTGGATGCAGTGGCAGATACTGTACAAGACCTATTGAGCCACAGAAAATTCTTTCCTTTTATTAATGCTCAGCTGAAGCTTTTAAGAACCATCATCCACCCCATGTGCAGACTTCATAGAAAGGAAATGTCTCCATCTCAAAGACATTTGTTTCTTATGAACTGTTCCAAAAACTTAAGATATTTTTACAGCACATGCTCATTTCAAAGACATTTACATAGAAACATTAACACTGTTGTAAATGAATCAGGTGTTGTGTATCATCTGTAATGAAAACAGTCCAGAGAGTTCCTGAGCACCCACAACCCAAGGAGGGGTTGATTTTCATTAGATACCTACTTAATGCTTCAGGAAAATAGGATCTTGAACATGACTTGGCTTTCCAGGCACTGCCCTTTATGTTCTTAAATTATTTATGTTGAAAAATATTTCAAGTTGAAAGTAGATTTAATGCAGTAGAGATCGAGGTTTTAGAAAACAAAAAAATGAAGGCCTAATTCTGGTTACTTCAGTGCCCTTGGCAATTCCATTGCAGAGGAAAATTAAAAATGAACCTCCCAAACAGCTTGATAACTTTATAAAAGATTTTTGCCTCACAGGTATTTAGATACCTAATTCCTATGAGCTACAAAGAAGAAGTTATATAGCTGGGCAACTCACACTTCTGAATAGTGGAGTGGAAGAGGTGCTATGTTGGTAGTGAGAGTCCCACACAGACGATCAGACTGCAAACCGAAGTCTTTGTATTACACCCGCCCCAGGGTAGAGGCCATTTTTTGTTGTATGTTTGTTATGGTTTCTGGTAATTTATCTGTACCTGTCTTGTACTGCACATAAGGAGTTATTTTCTTCAAATTCTGGGAGATGCCAGGATCATTCAAATGCAGCACCAGCCCGAAGCAGAGACTCAGGACCAGCAGGTACTTGGAGAAAAGTCCATTCCCAGGACACACAACAAGGGGGTTTGCTGAGGGCAGCAGTCTGCTTGGATACTTTAAGCCCTAGAGAAAGGCAACTTGGGACTCCAGTGGGAGCCAAAGCAGCTCATCACCTTGTGAAAATCAAACCACTTGATTTATCTGACAGCTCAGAGCAGAGGTCATGGCTTCCTGCTGCTTCCTTTTTGTCTCAGGACATGTCAGTGATGCAAGTAACAGAATAAATGTACTGGAAATAAGACTATGGCGAGTCACTCAGAGGGGCAGGTTCCCACCTTCGTAAACAAAATCTGCAAAAGGGGAAGGTATATTTAGTTTAAAAGCATTTCACCTAACAGGCACAAAGTATAATAATTCTTCCCTGTGTTACAATTTCAGGCTGACAAAAATTTTGGCTGAACTTGTTAAGACATAAAGTTGAAGATAAAGTAGCTTTTGAAAGAAATGTCCAATTAGCTGCTTCTCTTGATTTTTATTTGTTCTGAAATTAGATTTTATTGCAATTGTATTTACAAAACTTGTGCTGTGGGATATCTTTCCTCCACAGTCTGTCATTGCTAATGAGCAAAGGACACATAGAAAGTCCTTACTGTTATTTTCTCTCTTATCATTCCTCAAGGTGAACTATGATTTCTTTCAAGAGCTTTGCTTGCAGAAAACTAAGGATTTGGTGAAAGACAGAGGCAAAAATACTAATTGCTTTTTCCCACTTCACTGACAGTTCCAATAGCAGCAAATGCTATTGCAAAGGAGGAAAAAAGCCTCCCATTGTCAACTGCAAGATCACATCAGTCCTGAAGCCAGCTTAACTTTTGCTGTTTCTCCCACTTTCTTTCCCCAGTGAAGTCCTGGGAGGGTAAAGAGGCATCCTCTCCAGTAGAACAATTATGTAAAAAGTCAGGGAAGATTACAATCACCAGGCAAATCATGTGAAGCAGTAAAAGTGATTCCTGCAGGAGTAGAATCTTTCAGATCCTGGAAGGGAAGGGAGGGGAGAGCAATAATAGGAAACTAGAAGGGAAAATACATTTTCCCCTTTTTCTTCACAAGAGATGAACTTTCCTCCAAAATGTCTGATTTCAAGACAAAAGCTGCACTATTACACTATGATTTCATGCCTTAGAAATAATGGATAAGACAATACCATATAATATTTGCCATCTGGAATAGAATATTGATTCTCTTTTCCTCCCAGCCTGCCAAACAAAGTCTGAGTTAAAGCAGATGTGGCAACCTTGGGTCACCGTAATTCTCTTTAGTTGCCCTCCTTGTGTCAAAAGCCATGATATCAAAGCCACCCTTTTGTTCCCCTTAATTCTATAAAACACACTCCCTGTCTCTGAGCTTCCCTACCTCCTCATGCAAAGATGAAGAATAACTCAGAGGCTCAGACATATCTATAATGATTATCTGAACTTGAAGAGCCTCTTTGCACAGCCTTACAGAGAGTCTCCTTTTACCTGGGAGGTGGAAGGGTATAATGTGAACATGAATCAGGCTCTGCAGCATAATTGATGACACCAACTAAAAATAATGTGTCAGATTTGGCCTAATTTTTTCAAACAATATGATAATTTTGAGGACAGTCTTAACTCTCACCAGCTCCTGCATAAACCTGTGAATACTGAAGGCCATAGGTGATTATACGTTTTGCATTCAGTGTTTCCAGGCCCATACTCAGAAAAACCTCAGACTAGAAATGAGCTGAGCAGCTCAGCTTTAACTCCTAGTTTTGCAGGGCTTTACAAAATAAGAGGTGCCCTGCCTCCCTCCCCTGAGGCTCAGGAGCTGTCAAGCTTGTTGCATGCCTGCTCTCTTGGGCTTCACAAAAAACATACACCTATCAATTCTTTTCAAATACACAGTCAGTTGCAGGGAAAACATTGTCTCCATCCCAGGCTGTGTTGAATGGCTAAAGTATATCCTGTGGTTACTTCAGCTTGGTCCTCTCCTTGGTCTGAGGAGGATTTAAAGCTGCCTCTCCCACAGTGGTGCAATTTTCTTGTTGCTGTGGGGTGGAAGCAGCCCCATTTCCACAGCCACCACTTAGTGATGTAAAGATAGAACATAATTCAGGATTCAGGATGTTCTCCTGGGAGAGATCTGGAGCTAAGCATTGGTCATTGCTAGAAAGACACATGTAGATAAACAGCTGGTGGCATAAAGGTAATTTTTGTTTTGTTTTGTTTTGCTCTTTTATATCTTATAACCTCTAACTATATAACATTTACCTAGATTTATGATACATTATTTCCCAATGGGCCATTTCTTTTGTTACAGATGATATGAGTTAACCACAACGCCAACAGTTACATGGCACATGAATTAACTAGAGAGCACTTCTCCACTCATCAGGCATTTCTGGTATGATGGTGATGAGCATAAAGACTGAGGAGTCACAGTCTCAAATCTTACTGTAAGCTTTACTAACAGTTTAGAACAAGCTTACAAGAGAAATGTTTTAGTCCAGAAAAAAAACAGAAGAAAAGCCACTTTGGTCACTGCTGGTAGTTTGCAGTAGTTATCAACCTTTTCAGGCATTATTAAAAGTCTAAAGTGACTTCTGTGTCTTCAGTTGGATTGCGATCCAGAAACAGTTTATAAAAATAGCAAGATTTTTCTTGGTTAGAGTTCTTAAAATACATAAACACAAATATTTCTTATTCTAAATAGGCAATAATTGCAAAGTGTTTAATTTGCTACAAGCTAAACCATTTGTTTACAATGCTTAGCTTGTTTTCAAAACAAGAACTTCTGGCTTAGGTGTGTTCTTTATTGTTTTAATATACCTTAACTACATAATCGCTGAAATGTTTCCTTCTCAATATTTAATGATCCCGTACCCAGGAGTCTATACTTAATCAGATACATGTGCAACACAAAGTACACATGAAGAAAAGGCAAGAGCAGGAAAAGATACTATTTGCTTAAGAAAAAGTAAAACAAATCAGCAGCCCCCCCCACCTCAGACTGAAAACAGAGGCACAAATATTTAGACAGTCATTAATGTCAAAACCATATTTCCCAGGGTGAAATCCATCATTTCCCTGCTTCCCACCCTAAAGGCAGCCACACTGCTCCCCTGACTTCAACAGGGCCAACCCTTTCATTCCCCATGAGTTTCAGTGAGAGGAGAGTCCGAGCACAGCACAGAAAGGCAGATTGATAAAATCAGCTTTTCCTAGTGTCCACTCTCTTATGATCTCCACCAAAGTTTCTAATCAACTGTGGTGCAATTTAATTGCTGAAATATCCCATTCCATACAGATAAACCTTTCCAGATGTATCCATTTAAGAGACAAATTTAGTAACTGGCATAAATCCACCTATCTTGACATGCCTTCCATTTTTTGATTAATTTTTAATCTTGCACTTCTCCTTTATTCCAATACTTTTCATTCTTCATTCTGTAGTCCTTCCTCTCAGGGAAAATGCATGGTGACAGTAAAGACTGCATGTTAGCAGCAGGAATGAAAGGTTTATTTCAAAGTTGCTCTATTCTTTTGTGTGTGTGTGGTTTTGTTAAGTACATACTGTATTTCTGAAATCCAGCTAGGAAAACCTAGAAAAGTCTTCCAATTATAATCCTTGATATTTCTCTGAACCTAAACCAAAGCCTCTTTGAACTAGAAAAGTGTCTTTCAAAAATAAGAAGGGCGAGACCTGAACTTTTCTACCTTTAGTTTTCTAGGTCAAGATTAGAGTTGTTTTGTTTTCTTTTTCCCATCCTCCTCGGGGAAGAAAATACATTGATTTTTAGTACAACTTTTTTTAGCTAATCTGGCTTTCCTTTTTATCCTCTGTAGCCAATGCATGCACCAGTCATTTGAGCATTATTTAAGTTATATGTCTACATCAAAAGTAACAGCTTCCCTTGTGTATATCTGCTGGCTGTGCAGAGGAGGTAAATAAGATTTTGAAGTGCTTCTTGTGAAAAATCCCATTGTCACAGACATGTTTATTGATTGATTTTCCCAAGTATGTTAGTTAGGGATTAGCCTTTGCTCAAGTTAAAAACAGTTTCCATTAGGAAGTCAATGTCTCATATGGTGCAGATGGATTTAGTGTGTGGGTGTTCATCTAGTGCTCTCTCAAATGGCTCCATGGTGGGGTTGCAGGGTGACTTCCAGGAGAAAAGCATTCATCATTCTTGCTTACACGGTAGCTAATAGGCTTCTCCGAGCCATCCCAGGTGCTACTCCTAACAAGACCATAAAGATCGAAACTCTGTATGTGTTGGTTAGCATAACTACTTTAATGCAGGTGGTTTAGAAAACTTATAGGCAGCATAAATGTGTCTTATAGCATGTAGTATCATAACAAGGTACAGCAAGGGTTCAATGCACAGAAAGGGAATCATTCCAGTTTTTCTAATGGGCTTTCATACCCATATGAAGAAAAGCAGTTCAGCTTCTTACATCTTTTAAAAGTAGCACGCTTTACATAAAACCTATTGCTTTTCTGCTTGATCTATGGTTTTAAACATAATATTATGCTCAGAATCTGAACTAAAAAGGTAATAAAGATACTGTCTTCTGGGACCAGGACAGCAATGAAACTTCCATTTTCATAACTCACCAACCCCAAGTACAGCTTATCAAATTTATTCTCCTGGAGTGTTTAACACATAAACCAAGGGAAGCACATTCAAGTGAAATAATGTTCAGTATTTTAATTCAAAGTCTGTGTGAGGACAAGTAATCATGCGTTTTGCTTAATTGCTTCACACTTATTCCTGGTTTTAACACCTCTCTGGCAAATTAGACAAGATTTTCAATGTGTTACCGGAGTGGTGTCAAAGATCATATATTACCAGCTTTTTATGCTCCAGCAAAAGTCTAGAAGCTACACAGAAGACAGACTGGATCAGAGTGAGGACAAAAGCTGATGAAAGGAAGTCTCATGGTGCATTACTGAAGTTAGGAATAGATATTCCTACTACAGAAGCACTCAAAGGCCTTAACTAGAATAAGTTCCTTGCTATATTCAGGAAATACTGGTTAAAGCTTTACATTTGAATACCCCAGGCATCTCAGAGCTACAACTCAGCTGGAAAATCCTCAGCCAATTGTGCAAATATTTCAGTATTCTTAGTTAACCCACAATTTCAGAATAAGGACCTCTTACTGATCAAATGCCTTTACAATACACAGGGAGTACCGATACGTGGATACTCTGGACACCAACTCTTCAGGCACCGAAGTTCTGAGTGTCACAATTTAGACCCTCATGGCAGGACTAGCAATTCTTCACCTCCCAGACACATTGCAAAGATGCATACACTCAAGACTGAAGGGCAATCAGGTACTGTGGTTTCCAGGGGCCACTTTGGTGGCACAGCTGGTTTGTGCTGGATGCATCTGGGAAAGAAAGAAGCTGAAATGTGAGAATTCAAGAGAAGAGTAAGACACTATTTGTTGGCTTACAGAACCCTGCCCAACCAGAAGAACCCCCATATTTTTCCTTCAAAGTCCCAAAAGACGAGACTGGGAGCTAGGTAGAAGGTTTTTAATGAGTTCTCACAAGGAGCACAAGGATGTTGGAGGGTGCTGGGCTCTCTTCTTCATTCTCATTGAGAGGCAAGAGCCTTTGGACCACAGGCTAGTACCACCTTTGCAATGGTCACCCCGGGAGATATGAGGGTGAATCATGTTGGCCTAATTAGCATGGAAAAGCTACCAATATGTTCTCTTTTGGATAAGGGATGAGATATAACTACGCTGTGGTAGTCAAAACTTGTTTTCTGGACATGATGAATTTGATGTGGAACAACTCAAACATTTTATGGTCACCACCAAAGGGAGAAAAGAGTCTCACTCAGCACTTAACTCGGGGCCTACATTTGCAGGTATAGAAAAAAAAGGGCATTGCCTTATTAGTTTGGCATTGACAAGCTGGACAATTTCCTCCACTCAGCAGGCAGCATCTCAGTGAGAGGTAAGCGTGGTGGCAGCTTTCAAGCTGTCTGTTGTAAGGTACACACTTTAAAAGAATATGAATTTTAGCAAGTACAAATTAAAACACAGGCAATTTTATACAGAAAAAAAACCTCACCATGACAGCAAAAAAAACCCGGCTAGCATTCAGAAGCACAGGTCTTTAAGCTGGTATTGATTCACTGATTCATTAGATATATAAAAGTTCTATTAAGAGGGTGAGGGTTTCTATCCAGATGGATAGGCACTCTCCACACAACTCCAGAATGCATCTCAAAAGCAACCATACAAATTAAAGATATCCCATCACAAGTAAACCCAATTGCATCATCTCCATACCCTTTCAATTGTCACTTCCCTACTGTCTCACTAATTTTAGTGTCTGTCAGTGCTGGGGGGAAAGACTGAATTCTGTGATGTGCCTTGTCTTGAAATGTGCCCTGATTTAGACTGTTTTATTCAAACTGAGAAAAGACGAGGCACCTTCAGACCAGGTAGCAAGAGATTTCAAAGTATGTCAGCATTTGGCCCATCTTTCTTCACTCATTTTAATCAAGGCACCAATTCAGATAACCTCTGCTGATCACAGCTAAAACTAATATTGTAAGAAAACCAGGAGAACATTAGCACTGAGATATGGAAAGGTATATTATTCATATGTGCTAATATATCCACATCTGCTGAAACAGCCTGAAGTTGCCTTGAGTTCATGTTTTTTTATGAACTGAGGCAAACCTTCCTCTGAATGTTACCACGAACATTATTTGACTTGAAAGAGCAAGCGTGACTTTTCCACAGCTGCCCAGCAATGCATCTCAATGTGAAATCAATTCTGATAATGACATTGAACACAACTTATCCAAAAACTGCTTGCTTGTTCCATAGTAAAACTCTGCAATGCTTGAACTGATAATGCTCTATCTGAAGTCTCATGATTATTATACAGTATTACTCTCCAGCTGGGAGACTTGGCAAGGCAACACATTGACATCTTCATGAACTTAGCACTTCTCATCAAGGAGAGGATGTGAACTTGTCAACTTGACACTCATAGTGCAATCTCTTTCAAATTGGCCCTTAGAAATCATTACAATATGACTGCAAGCTCTTCACAGTCATATAAATAGGATACATTAGATTCAGCTGTTACAAAAAAAGTCAAAGGTAATCATGTCCTTTCACCCAAATCAGTATTGTCACATTTACTTACTAGTACTTAGAGGAGGTTGGTTAAATGCCTTTACCATCTGTTTTGATTGATATGTACATCAATAGAAGGATCCTTTCATTTGATCTTTACAGAAGCTGTCCTTTAATTAACACATAATTTCTTTCTACCTTACCAGATATATTTAAAGTTATAAATATGTGTCACACTAGTGTTCAATCCTTAAGAAATGCCTTCACCTCATTAAATTAAGTGGAGACTTGTCCTAGGTTCATTGCAAAGGCAGGATTTTATTTTAAAACTAGAAGCACTTAGAATTCTAAGGGAAATGATCAGAAGTATTTAAAAATATTTGACAGGTTTTTAAGGATGAAATTCTGAGTGCTTCCTCCTACTCACAGAGTCCACATGGCTACGTAATTGATTAAAGATAAACCAAGAAAAATAAGAATTTGGCACTTAAATAAAATCAGAGCCCACTTAAAATCTCATAGTCCTTTGAACTAGTATATTAAACCTATCCTTAATCTACATTTTAGCTTAGGTAGAGGAAATTTTATGTCACCCATGATCTCAAAATCAGAGAAAATGTGGAAGGCTTGGCATCAAGAGGATCTGCCTCACAGGTAAAAACTACCTGCTAGACATTCCCTGCACCATCACAGAATCCCAGAATCACAGAATCCCAGAATCCTAGGGGTTGGAAGGGACCTTGAAAGCTCATCCAGTCCAACCCCCCTGCCAGAGCAGGGTCACCTAGAGTCCATCACACAGGAACGCATCCAGGCGGGGTTTGAATGTCTCCAGCCAAGGAGACTCCACAACCTCTCTGGGCAGCCTGGTCCAGTGCTCTGGCACTCTCACAGTGAAAAAGTTTCTCCTGATATTCACATGGAACCTCCTATGCTCCAGTTTGCATCCATTGCCCCTTGTCCTATCATTGGTCATTACTGTAAAAAGCTTGGCTCCATCGTCCTGACCCTCACCCTTTACATATTTGTAACCATGGATGAGGTCACCCTTCAGTCTCCTTTTCTCCAAGCTAAAGAGACCCAGCTCCCTCAGCCTTTCCTCACAAGGGAGATGTTCCACTCCCTTCATCATCTTTGTGGCTCTGCGCTGGACTCTCTCAAGCAGTTCCCTGTCCTTCTTGAACTGTGGGGCCCAGAACTGGACACAATACTCCAGATGTGGCCTCACCAAGGCAGAATAGAGGGGGAGGAGAACCTCTCTTGACCTACTGACCACCCCCTTTCTAATGCACCCCAGGATGCCATTGGCCTTCTTGGCCACAAGGGCACATTGCTGGCTCATGGTCATCCTCCTGTCCACCAGGACCCCCAGGTCCCTTTCTCCTACACTGCTCTCCAGCAGGTCAGCCCCCAGCCTGTACTGGTGCATGGGGTTGTTCTTCCCCAGATGCAAAACTCTGCACTTGCCCTTGTTGAATTTCATTAAGTTTCTCCCCGCCCAACTCTCCAGCCTATCAAGGTCTCGTTGAATGGCAGCACAACCTTCTGGTGTGTCAGCCACTCCTCCCAGTTTAGTGTCATCAGCAAACTTGCTGAGGATACATTCTGTACCCTCATCCAGGTCGTTGATGAAGATATTGAACAACACCGGTCCCAGTACCGACCCCTGAGGGACTCCACTAGTCACAGTCCTCCAACCAGATTCTGTCCCATTGACTACAACTCTCTGACTTCTTCCCTTTAACCAGTTCTTGATCCACCTCACTACCTGATCACCAAACCCATACTTTATCAGCTTATCTACGAGGATGCTGTGGGAGACAGTGTCAAATGCTTTACTGAAATCGAGATAAACCACATCTACCGCTCTACCATCATCTATCCACCTAGTTATTTCCTCAGAGAAGGCTATAAGGTTGGTCAAACATGACTTACCCTTGGTATCACCCACCTCATTCATCAGTGGGCCTATATTGCCTCTAGTGTTAGTTTTATTTGCTATGTATTTGAAAAAGCCCTTTCTATTATCCTTGACCTGACTTGCAAGGTTGAGTTCCAAGGAGGCCTTATGTTAACACTAGGGAGATCTTAATTCCAGTACTTCACATTGCCAACACATCGCACAGAGGGATAAATGTCTTTTGTTATTTAGTGCTCAGGTCATCTACAATTTTGTAGTTTCATACCCATACCAGCAATGTAATTAAAACATTGTTTCCATAAAAGGTATGGTTTCTTGCATGTGAGATGTGAACACACGACAGCATATGGACTAACTGCAACTATGAAACAGCACAAGTACCACTTCTGTGCACAGTGCAGTGGCAAAAACCTACAGGACCAAAACCACAGTGTAATCTTCATGTAAAATACAAACTTTGACAGCATTTCTGGCCACTTGAGACAGTTCCCAGAACAGAAGTCTGACATCAAACATCCGGTCATCCTCTCATCTAATTACTTCCTCTCATTTTATTAGCTTTCTGCTAGCTGAGTTGCATTAGACATTCCACTGCATGAGAGGGATCTGTAGCCATGGAAATGTTTTTTCTCTGAAAGCATATTTGCTCACTTCATGAAAAATGTATAATCCTCCCTGGCAAAGCAGTGGGGATATCAGATGTTTGAAGTATGCAGATTGAGCCCAGTGTACAACTTTTACACAGTGGGCCACAGTGTGGGACAAAAAACAAGTGCTCTAGTCACGTGGGAGTCTTGGCACGGCTCTTGTCTGAAGGCAGCCCTGCCAGCCAGGTTTGCCTGGAGCAAAGGGGGAGCACCTGACTTTTCTTTCTGCACTTGGCAAGTGCTGGGAACCAAGATAAAGAATCTGGGGTAATCCCACTGCTGTTTTTCTGCCTCTTCCTTTTTGGAAGAGCTGACACCTGGAGGCAGGTAAAGAGAAATCAGTTGCTTCACTCACCCAAAATTCAAGGAGTGGTATCTCCAGAGTAGTATGTGGAAATGGCACCTGCTGCCTACAGTGAGGAGGAACCTAGTCTAGGGTCTTTGTCATTTAGTTCTGTGAATTTGGGTACCAAATATGAACTACTAGAGTTTTAGATCTTAGTCACTTTTTTCTCCATTTTACTAGCAAAAGAAAAATCTAATAATGCTGTCCTTTATTCTATTTCCTTTATTACTATTTTCAAGCAGCAGCAAAACATACACTACATCTGATAATCTTGTTGTTTGTGTTGGTGGATTAACTTTGACTGGAGATCCCACAATAGAAGTTATGTGGCAATGAAGTTGCATGTTCCCATGAGACCTAGTTCTGCTCTTGAAATCAGAGGGTATAAGCCTCTTTGCAGCACTTGGGAAAAAAAAGCAGTGTTGAGCCAAAACATCTGCATACATCCTACTGAAGTTTATTTTTTTTCTTTCCTTCCATAGGACATTTACTGCAGGTGAAGTGATGACTCTACTGATCACAGTCAAATGCAGATTCCAGACAACGATAAACATTTCCAGTTGGTTTCCATCGCTTCAAGTCACCCACAAATTCCGTGATGAATTTATGGAATGAGGCACCTGTAACTTGTCAAAGTTTACTTTTCATGGCAGGCAACACAGAAAATCGTTATTGGCTATCATCAGTGGATTGCAGTGAAATGCCACATCAGGTTGAACTCAGCTAAATTCCTGTATCCATTGAAAAGATGCAGTATTTCACTTTTCAAGAGCAGTTTCTAAATTCTAGGCTTGTTGCAAGCTCCAAGGAAGAAGCAACTTATTATTTAAGTAAGTACTGTGGTAGAGCAGGAGTCAAACAGAGATCCTGGTTATTAATTACCCTGCAGCTTCAAGGACAACTGCAGGAAAAGCTGTCAGTAACAATCAGTCCACTATACATGTGAGAGAGAAGGGATAAATATCTACCTGCTTCCTACTTCTGCTCAAATCTTTGCCTGAAAATGGAAGTGAGGACCCAATGGCACTTTACTCCTTTCCCAAAGGGACACTCACAGTGCTCATGGCCAGCCTCCAACAACCAAGGGCTGTCAACAGTCACTCCTAACCTGAGGGGAGATCTTTTGGATCCTGATTTATATATATCTGATGTAGTGAGCCAGTGAGAGACTGTGACTTCTACTAGGTCCATGACTCCTGTAGAGGTTGAACAGAGTGCTAACTGATTGTTGGTTGATAGGGCAGCACTCCCAGGTGATAATTGTTTTGTACTAATAAGGTTAATTACTTAACAAGGCTAAGGACTTTAAAAGGCAGGGCTGGGGGGATTCCCTCAGTGCCTGAGCACCGGAGGAGGGAGCAGTACGTGCTCTGTGTAGTGGATGTTGAAGACTGTTGGAACTACAATACCAGCCAGGACATGAAGTGCGGCTGGCTCCGTGTGCCCCGCGCTCTGGGGCAGCTTGCTGCCAGATTGGTGCCACATCACCCGTCCTAGCCTGGATCCCTAAAGGCTCCCCCTGGATCTGTGTATTACAGTGATAGAGAACACATCAAACACTTAGTGTTTTCATTTAGGCTAGAGTGTGAGCAGAAAGGTCTGTGTTCACTTGAAGGTTAAACTGACACTATAGTTATTTTGAGTTTAGCCGCTCTAAGTGAAACACACATCATGGCTTCACCTCTTCAGGCAAGGGCACCTAGGGAACTAAACAGCAGTTTATTATAAACAGTGGGCATTTGGGGTTCAGCCCAGAAATAACCTGTGGTCTCCCCAGAAGGCCTCGGACAGGGACTAGGACTAATTCTTCCTTCTGACAGACGGAAACCAGCCATGCTGGGGAAGTGACTGAACATGTGCTGAGATGTCAACAGTGTATTTTTTGCAACTGTTTATCTTCCAATTTCCTGTAGATCAAATCAAGCTCAGAGGGCTTCTGAGCAGTCTTCTGCTGGTGAGCTGTGGTTTCTCCTCCCCCAAATAAACAATTATTCAACTAAACACAATTATACAGGCAAACATAGTTGAGCATAGTAAGATCATGCTAGATGTATTACAAATACAAGTGGATTTTTAAAAAAATCTTTCAAAAGAGCTGAGAAATTATTCAAGAGGCAACATGCACTTTATCATAATTGTCTCCCATTATCCCTCAGCCTTTGTCCTGCTGATTGGGGTGCCATCACATGGAGTAACAGAGCTCCTTCTTTCCCAGAGCTATAACTCCTGCGAAGCTGCAGTTCTTCCTGCAAAGTAACAGTAAATCTAGATAGGACCTGCTAAATCCTTGGCTGAAACAACAAATGCTCCTTTGCCACATGCAGAGATCATGAAAGTAGTAAGGGTTGATGTCCATTCAAACACAGCACTGAATGGGTTGCTTTTCATTCTGTAACGTAGCAAGCATGCAGCAGACACTGTGTTTGGGAAGATCAAAACCTCCTGTAGTCTCTACCTTTTTGCCTGCTGAGCTGGCAACTGACTGGAAAAAGCACAGAAGCAAAAGCAGAGAAGAGAAAAGATGTGCAAGACAGCTGAATGTGATACCATAGGTGGTACTTTTGTAAACCACTCCTGTTCCTGCGAGACACTTAAGTGTACATAGTTTCTTCCCCAGCAGCATTTTTTCTGCATTCTTTTGTCCTACTGCATAATATCTAAACACCTGACTCTTTTGTGATAAGCACTGCACAGTTAGTACTAATCATGGTGGATCTTTTTCCCTTGTTCTTTTTTGAACTTCCCTTCATTTCTCTTCTTGTTTCTGATTGGATCAGCTATAATTGTTATATTGATTTTATATTTTTCTATCTGCAATTTATCAGCAGTGTCTTTTCCATTTGCTACTGCTCTTGACTGCAGGAGCAGTCTGAATGAATCAGAATTAGGTCTAGTCACAGCTGAGCTGTGAAAACCTGCTGAGCCAGCATAGTTAGAACCCTGGATCCCAGAAACTGTCATAAATAAAAGCCATTATGAATAGTACCACATGCCATTTCTGACTGTGAGCATGTGGCAGCAGACTCTGTATGGCCAGGAAAAGAATAACTACTTTATACACCTGTTTGAATGTTAATACATGGAGCTTTTCTCTGATGTTGCACAAAAACATCAGAGTTCCTATTACTGAAAAGTATGACTTCTAAATTCAGCTTCAAAGCTTCAGTGAACCTCCCTCCTCCTGTCTGTGAACTGAAAAGCCAGAGTCAGTGTGAAGGAGAATTTATTTTCTATCAAAAAAGCAGGCAACATGATGAGTATAGCTCCAGTTCCTGACTCTACAGGGCTGAATGAAATGCAGGAATCATTGCCCTCTTTCTGAGGCACATTTATCCCAGGAAAACTAGCCATATCACATGCAGCATAAGTAATGCAAATAAAGTAAATGAAATATATCTGTGCAAGTCTGAAGATGGGAAGAAGTGGGGAGCAAGCAAGCAGAGAGCAGGAGCAATGGAGTCTAGGGAATGGGGATCTCCAGAATGAAGCTTGGAGCAAAGGAGAGAGTGGGGTATCTGCAATCATCTGCCTGCAGCATCCTGCTGTCCTAGGCAATAAGGTTTAATAAACTCTTCATTAACACATCAATTACTATCCTAAAAAACAAGTTACAGAAGTCGTGCTATCTTTATTACAGGAAATCTCTCATAAGTGATCTGCCTTTTTTCTAATATGAAAATGCTGTTGTATGAACCCTGTCATTTCTGCTCAAAGAGCTCTTCTCCCTTCCTCTCCCCTTCCTAAGAGTTTTCTCCTGTGGTAAATCTGTAGATGAGAGTCATATCCTCTCTCAAACTTTGTTTTTTCTTACCTGAAGAAGCCTCACTTTCAATTTTCTTTTGTAAGTCAGGCTGCTAAGACCATCATACCCTTCTAAGTAATTCCATCTTAAATTATACACAGAGATTCACACAGTATTTCAGATAAGGTTATAATGGAGCCTTGCACACGGCATGGAAATCACAACACTAAAACAAGAACATAGTAGTTTATGACCCCTGTGAGCTTTTTTGCAGCTGTGTCTGTAGCTGACTAAAACACACAACCTGGCTTCTCCTCCACTCCCAGCTCAAGCACCAGTTAACGCCCAAAATTCTTGTTAATTGTCCCAAAGTGCATAATTTTGAATTTTGTGCTATATTGTTCCACCATGTTTATATCATGCCTGATCTCAAGGTCATCTAATTATTTCTATATAATATGGTAATTCACTTTTTTATTGCTGATATACCCCACACTTATGCCATCAGAAAAAAAATCATTAATTCACACCTACTTTTTGGTACTGAGCTTGTTAATGAAAATATTAACTCAGATTATGCCCTAATCCAGTAATTGTGCTTCACTAGACACCTTTTAACAGTTTCCCTTTCAGCTTGGCCACCTACCTCTGGTCCACCTATCACTATCACTTTGTAATTCTTATACATTAATCTTCATCTTAATTAAGTTACTATGAGTTTAATTAATATTTTACCATCTAGCACAACAGTAGATGTTTTACAGAAACCTAGAATATTGCTTACACTTGTACATCTTTTTTTTCCCCTCAGCTTTTCCATACCTTAGAAATGGGGAGTACTAAGCCAGGTCTGATTAGCCTGCAAAACTACACGTGTTGAAGCTACACTATCAGGAAGATGCAGCAGCTCAGGGGGCAGGAGGCTGAGAAGATCAAAACATCATGGCTCTCTCTGCAAGCAGTTCTGCCTCTCAGTAGGCTCTGGACATCAACCAGGATTGTCATTCAGCTTTCTTAGCAACCTACATCATGAGACAGGGAAGGAAGGCTTATCCTTTTTTCTCTTCCCTGATCAGATGTCAACAGACATCACTATAAGAAGATGCCTTTGCATATTTCCTCCCTAAAAGCAATTTGTCCAGAAAGGGCAAGAGATTAAGGAGTTCAGCTGGAACAAGATTTCTTCCTGTGTGTACACATATGTGTGTTTTTAAAGCATTTTACTGTGCACAATAGTAATTCTTAAAACATCAGTCCATGAGGAAGCCTTTCTGGAGGAGTGGCACATACCACTCCTGACTGACAGATTCTTGAAGAACCACAGGTAAACAGGGTTTCTTCCCTGAGGTGGGGAGATGCCAGTCCAACTGACAGCCCAGCTATGGTATCCACCCGATGGAAAGCTCTGTCCTCTGTGCTTGCCAGAATAGATGTGGCAACATAGACAGAGATCCTGTGTAAGCATGCAGCTGTCCAGATCTCAGGCTGCAGGGAGTCCATGAACCTCTCAGTAACACTGAAGCAGACTACAGCTTGCAATGAATGCCTGCATTATTCTCCTGGGGAAAAGGTAGGTATCTGCATAAGGTGTGCACGGGTCGATGACCTCTTCTGTCAGGTGTCTGAACTACAGGAAACAGTTAACAGACTGTGCAGTATTAAGGGAGCTGTGGCACAGATGGATAGGTGGCTTCAGAACCATGTTCCAATAGCAGACACGCCTCAGGCTGATGCACCCTGGACCTGGTGACCTGCAAAAACAGGTCTCCACCACAATGTCTACCCTCCAGCAGCACAACTAAAAACAGATACGAAGCTTTAGCAGCAGTAGATAACCAAGACCCACAAGGAATAACTGCACCAATAACACACAGTGGATTTTGCAAAAGGAAATTACGTGCTCTTAGTGAGTGACTCTCTAGTAAAGGGCACTGAGGCACCCACCTGTTAACCTGACAGGGAGTTGCGGGAGGTATACTGCCTTCCTGGAGCTAGGATCCATGATGTTGCTGAGTGGGTGCCACAGCTTGTAAAGAGCACAGATTACTATCCATTGTTGCTCTTTCATGTGGGCATGAAATGAATCGTCAACCCAGAATCTGGGTAGAATCAAAGAAGATTACAAAGCCCTGGGGAGACAAGTGAAAAATGTTGGGGCCCAAGTTATATCTTTTCCTCCATTTTACTAGTTGAAGGTCAGGGGGCAGCCAGAAATATATGTATAATGTGTAACAACTACTGGTTGTATGGCTGATGTGAGGGCTTTGGCTTTTATGACAATGGAACATTTTTGCAGAGTATAACCTGATAGAGAGGCACAGAATCCATCTGTCTAGAAGGGGCAAGGGAATCTTTGTCAGCAGCCTGGCCAGCTTGGTGAGGTAGGCCTTAAACTGAAGGACATGGGGAGTGGAGTTCAAATGGCAATTCTCATGCCATCACATCCAACTGGGGAATGTGCCAGGCCAACCAGAGCCATGACTAACGCTCCTTAACTGCCTTCCAAAATGAGAACCAGAAGGTCCATCACATCAAGGGTCTGTATGTCCATGGAGTATCCTCTTGCACCCCTCTAGGGAAACCTGTGTGTTTGACTCCCTCTCTGAAATGCTTATATACCAACACACGCAGCATGGGGAATAAACAGCATGAATTAGAGATCTGTGTGCAGTCACAGGGCCATGAGCTCATTGTGGTTATAGAGACATGGTGGGATAGCTCACACAACTGGAATGCTGTCATGGATGGCTATGTATATTTTAGGAAAGATAGGTCAGAAAGGCAAGGTGGTGAAGTTGCTCTATATGAGAGAACAACTGGAATGTATCAAGCTCTGCCTAGGGACAGATGATGAGCAAGTTGAGAGCTTATGGGTAAGAATTAAGGGACAGGCTAACTGTTGTGGGTGTTTAATACAGGCCACCTGATCAGGACCAGAAAGTTGATAAGGCCTTCTACAATCAGCTGAAAGTTGTCTCGTGATCACAAACCCCACTTTTCATGGGAGACTTCAACCATCCTGATATTTGTTGGAAGATACACAGCCAGGCACACACAGTCCAGGAGGTTCCTGCAGAGCATTGATGATAACTTTCTGGCGCAGATGGCTGAGTAGCCAAGGAGGAGAGGTGTGCTGCTGGACCTTGTGCTCACAAACAAAGGACTGGTTAAGGATGTAAAAACTGGGGATAGCCTTGGCTGCAGTGACCACTAGACAGTAGACTTCAGGATCGTGTGTGGAGGACACAAAGCAACAAGTAGGATTATGACCCTGGACTTTAAGAGACCTAACCTTGGCCTCTTTGAGGAACTACTTGGAGAAATCCCATGGCTTAGGGCTCTAGAAGGTTGGGGTGCCCAAGAGAGCTAGTCAATATTCAAGCACCACTTCCTCCAAGCTCAAGATCAGTGCATCCCTATGAGTAAGAAATCAAGCAAAAGAGGCAACAAACCTGCAGAGATGAGCAAGAAGCTGCTAGAAAAACTCAAATGGAAGAAGGAAGTTCACAGAATATGGAAAATGGACTGGCAACCTGGGAGGAATACAGGAACATTGTCAGAGTATGCAGGGATGCAGCAAGCAAAACTAAGGCCTGCTTGGAACTAAATCTGGCAAGATATTTATAGAACAACAAGAAGGGCTTTTTCAAGTACATCAGTAGCAGAAGAAAGACTGGAGAAATTGTGGACCTGATGCTGAATGAGGCAGGTACCCTGGTGATGAAGGACAAAAAGAAGGTGGAGTTGCTGAATCCCTTCTTTGCTTCAATCTTTACTCCTAAGGCCAGCCCTTGGGAAACACAGACCCTGAAGCTAATAGAGGTCTGGGGAAAAGAAGACTGGAACACAGGAAGTTTCATCTAAACATGAGACAAAACTCCTTTACTTTGAGGATGACAGAGCACTGGGACAGGCTGCCCAGAGAGGTCATGGAGTTTTCTTCTCTGGAGACATTCAAAACCTGCCTGGATGTGATCCTGTGCCACCCACTCTAGGTGAACTCGATTTAGCGGGGGTGGGGGCGGTGTTGGACCAGATGATCTTCAGAGGTCCCTTCCAACTCCTACCATTCTGTGATCACACTTGAAAATTGTGTGTTCAGTGCAAATGCAGTAAAGGAAGTCCCAGGTACTACATTGCTGTCAATTCCTTCAGTGCTCGCAGCCTCCTAAGAAGTTCAAACTCTTGTTCTAGCTTATTTCAAGACTGTAGGAGCTAATCAAGATTATAAAGTAATACTAAAAGCCTTTGCAAAGCTTTTTTTTTATATAAATATCAGAGCTAAGACTTACATTTTGTGCTGTTTTCAGCTGGCATACAAATCCTGAGATATTTTCTTATTAGACACCTTACCCCTGGCAATAAAAGGCATATCCATGAATTAGTCAGAAAGACAACTGTTGCATTTCTTCTCCTTTCTGTTAATGTTGCAGTTCACACTCATTTAGGCTTTTTATTAAAATCCATATTGGGCGAGCAATGTGGATATTAAATGGAAAAATGATGGGTTTGGTGTATGCACATGCATCAGAATAACTGGTTGTATACTGCACACAGAGCTTGTGACTGCTGATTTTTGTTTGTCAAAACATTTAGGATTTATGGAGTCTAGTTTTATGCTCCTATCATACTCCCATCTATGACTCAGTCTTACTGGTATTCTTTTATGCAACTAATGTTGTCCCATGTTGGAGCATGACATGAAAAACCTTTAAAAAGATAGCAGAAAAAACAATAAGTTTTTTTGTTCAAGGTAGGCTATTAGCTCCTTCAGCTGAGACATTGGGGATTGGGGCCAATCTCATGTTACCTGTACCACTGGGGACACAACTGGCATTTTGCCAGTAAATACTGACTTATTATGAACTACAGAAATATCTTCTTGTTCCAAAACTCCATGTTTCCCTTTTACCCTTCCTGTCTAGGATGAGTCAAAGTAATACAAACTCCTTGAACACATCCCAACTACACGTGTTATGCCCCAGCAGAGTTTGATCCAAACTTCAATAGGATGAGTTTTCAAGTGTCATGAGCTGAAGAGTCTGGAAAGTTTCCAAGATACTTTATTCCTTTTGTTTTATGGATGATGCAGTTGTTAGCGTAATGTAGGCTCTAATAGGACAAGAAACAGAGAAAGCTGAAATGGTGAACTTAATCTCAACATCAATGCCTTTTTCATTTCATTCTTTATTAAAAAGGTCAGCTGTAATTAAGGTGCTTACTTATTTAAACACCTATAGATACGGACAAATGATCTCATGGAGAAGTGCCATGAATACTTAGATAAAGATAAGCCAGATGTTTTCCAAATGGCTGGGTCTAATTAAATGTCTCCTAAGGTACTTTTACAAAACTGGTTGAAGCAGTCTCAGATTGCCCAGCGGTTATCTGTAAGAATTTCAGGAAAATAGATGGACACCTGAAAGACTGCAAAAGGATAAAACCAGTGCTCCTTTACCATAAGGTAGAAGAGATAAAATTTTGTGGTCTAAAATTTCAGCTATTGGAAATGTAATGCAATAAGCAAAGAATGTATAAGCAATTAAAAGAAAAATAAGGAAGACTAGAAACAATCAATAAGGATTCATTAGGAACAAATCATGTAAAACCAATCTAGTTTCTTTCCTTGGCAGGGTACAAAGCTTGTATTTAGTGAGAAGTTACAGTAGATACCAAATCTTTATTTTAGTAAGATTTCTGACCTTAGTAAGATTTTCTGACCTGTTATAACATCCTCATAAACAACCTAAGAAACACAGTCTAAATGAGACTTAGAGAATGGAAACCAAGATATCCAGAAAACCATATCCAGAGAGTTTACACCTCAGAGAGTGTATGCTGTCAGAGTACAATCCCATGCAACACATCTCTCAACAGAGATGTATCTGCTCGGTATTTCATTTATGACTCAGATGGTTAAATACAGGATGTGTGTTAAATTGGTAGGTCTAAAATTTTACAAATGTAAAATTTTACATTTAGGTTGGAACAACAAGCTCCACAGCTAGAGGATGTAGTATGGGCTAGCCAGCACTCCCATAGGGCAGCTAGGAGGCTGTGAAGAAATAGAAGATGAACAAGGCTTGGAAGGACTATGCTCCTGCCAAAAAGGCTGTGGACACCCAAGAGAGAAAAAACAATATAAATTCATTCTTTCCCTTCTCCTCAAGGCTGGTGAAGCCTCAGTGGGAGCAGTGTGTTGAGTTTTGGCCAACATACTTGTCAAATATGAAGCACCCATGGAGATGTAGTGAGTGACAAAAACATCACAAAATCATAGAATGGTACAAGTTGGAAGAGGCTTCTGGAGATCATTTAGTCCAACTCTCCCGTAAAAGCAAAATCACATCCAGGCATGTTCTGAACATCTACAGAGTAGGAAACTCCACAACCTCTCTGGGCAGCCTGTTCCAGTGTTCTGTCATTCTCAAGATAAAGAAGTTTTGTCTCATGTTTAGGTGGAACTTCCTGTGTTCCAGTTTACATCCATTGCCCCTTGTGCTGTCACTGAGCACCACTGAAAAGAGTCTGGCCCCATCCCCTTGACACCTGCCTTATAGATATTTAAAAGTATCAATAAGATCCCCTCTCAGTCTTCTTTTGTCCAGGCTAAACAGGCCCAGGTCTTTCAGCCTTTCCTCATAAGAGAGGTGCCCCAGTCCCCTCATCATCCTGGAACTGGACACAGTAATCCAGATGGGACCTCACCAGGGCAGAGTAGAGGGGCAGGAGAACCTCCCTCAACCTGCTGGCCACACTCTTCTTAATGCACCCTAGGATACCATTGGCCTTCTTGACCACAAGGGCACGTTGCTGGCTCACGGTCAACAAGGACTCCCAGGTCCTTGTCCCCAGAACTGCTTTCCAATAGGTCAAACCCTTACCTGGTGTCTGGGGTTGTTCTTCTCCAGCTGCAGGACTGCAGCTCTGGCCCTTGTTGAACTTCATGCACTTCCTCTCCACCCAACGCTCCAGCCTGTTCAGGCCCCAGGAATGACAACACAGCTTTCTGGTGCATCAGCTACTCCTCCCACTTTGGTATTAACAGCAAATTTGTTGATGGTACATTCTGTCCCTTCATCCAGGTCATTGATGAATATGTTGAACAGGACAGGACCCAGTACTGAACCCTGAGACACACCACTAGACAGGCCTCCAATTGGACTCCATGCCACTGATCACAACCCTCTGAGCTCTGCCATGCAGCCAGTTCTCAAACCATCTCACTGTTCACTGGTCTAACCCACACTTCCTAAGCTTCCTTATGAGGATTCTATGGGAGACAGTGTCAAAAGCTTTGCTGAACTCAAGGTAGACAACATCCACTGCTCTGCCCTCATGTACCCAGCCAGTCATCCGACTATAGAAGGCTATCAGATTGGTCAAGCATCATTTCCCCTTGGTGAATCCATGGTGGCTACTCTCAATAACCTTTTCCTCCACATGCTTAGAGATGACATCCAGAATGAGTTGGTCCATCACTTTACCAAGGATGAATGTGAGGCTGAATGGCCTGTAGTTTCCTGGGTCCTCCTCCTTGCTCACAGGAGTGACACTGGCTTTCTTCCAGGCCTCAGGCATCTCTTCTGTTACCCATGACCTTTCAAAGATACTGGAGATTGGTCTAGTAATGATGTCTGCCAGCTCCCTCAGCACTCACGGGTGCATCCCATCAGAGTCCATGGATTTGTGTGTGTCTAGTTTGCCTAAATGGTCTCTAATCTAATCCCCCTCAACCAAGGGAAAAAAAAATAATCTTCCTTTCTCCATACTTTCTGTCTTGACTCCATGGTCTGGAATTCCTGAGGGTTGGCCTTAGCAGTATGTAACATACCTCAGTTTTCTGAAAAAATTTTACTTATTTGGGTTGAGAGAAAATGCACTAGATAAAACATACTATTAAAGTGTTCATCTATGCAAAAGAACATTGTAAAAAGCCTCTACCCACGTCAAAGGTAGACAGTAAAAAAGCTAATTTACTTCAACCAGAGCAATGGTAGATATTAGGAAAACTTTTCAGTAGTAAAGATAGTTAATTATCTATGGAATTTGTCAGAATTCCACCTCTGAAGATCTTTAATAACAAATTCAGATAAGTAGTCCATTAGAAAACTCCAATATAACTTTAGAAGTTAGAAAACAACTTTCCTTTTTGCCCTTTCTAACTCCAGACTTCTCCTCTTCCCTCAGTGTCCATTAAACTCCCCATGGCTGCAGTTCCTCTCCCCATTCTACCATGATTTCATAGCTCCTTCCTACAGCAATTCATACCAGTATCCCCTCCTTGCCCCTTCTATTGTAACATCTTAATCAGATTTTTAGCATGCCACATTTTTCCTCCTTCTATGTTAACCCCCTTGCCCTAGCAGCCCTCTACATCATCTTTGATGTCCAT
The DNA here is from genome assembly GCA_013398125.1 of Aegotheles bennettii. Classification (NCBI taxonomy): domain Eukaryota; kingdom Metazoa; phylum Chordata; class Aves; order Caprimulgiformes; family Aegothelidae; genus Aegotheles; species Aegotheles bennettii. The sequence continues at coordinate 193,048 of VZRW01012815.1, read as the reverse complement.
ATAAGCTGTATGTGTTTATCATCTACTTGGCAAAGGATTATACAGTTCCTAGGATACGTCTGACCAACTAGAACATGCATTACAGAATCACAGAATGTTAGGAGTTGGAAGGGACCTCGAAAGATCATTTAGTCCAACCCCCCCACCAGAGCAGGACAACCTAGAACAGGTCACATAAGAATGCATCCAGTCGGAGTTTGAACATCTCCAGAGAAGGAGAGTCCAAAACCTCTCTGGGCAGCCTGTTCCAGTGCTCTGTCGATCTCACAGTGAAAAAGTTCTTCCTTATGTTCACCCGGAACCTCCTATGTTCCAACTTGCACCCCTTCCCCCTTGTCCTACCACTGGACATCACTGAAAAGAGCCTGTCTTCATCCTCCTGACCCTCACCCTTTACATATTTGTAACCATGGATGAGGTCACCCCTCAGTCTCCTTTTCTCCAAGCTAAAGAGATCCAGCTTCCTCAGCCTTTCCTCATAAGGGAGATGTTCCACTCCCTCCATCATCTTTGTGGCTCTGCGCTGGACTCTCTCAAGCAGTTCCATGTCCTTCTTGAACTGTGGGGCCCAGAACTGGACACAATACTCCAGATGTGGCCTCACCAAGGCAGAATAGAGGGGAAGGAGAACCTCTCTTGACCTACTGACCACCCCCCTTCCTAATGCACCCCAGGATGCCATTGGCCTTCTTGGCCAGAAGGGCACATTGCTGGCTCATGGTCATCCTGCTGTCCACCAGGACCCCCAGGTCCCTTTCTCCTCCACTGCTCTCCAGCAGGTCAGCCCCCAGCCTGTACTGGTACATGGTGTTGTTCTTTCCCAGATGCAAGACTCCGCACTTGCCCTTGTTGTATTTCATTAAGTTTCTCCCCACCCAACTCTCCAGCCTGTTCAGGTCTCGCTGAATGGCAGCACAACCCTCTGGTGTGTCAGCCACCCCTTCCAGTTTTGTGTCGTCAGCAAACTCCTGACAGTTACAAGTGCACAACAGTACGAACAGTGCACAAACAGATGCACACAACAGTGCACAAACTCCTTATGTTTCTGGTGGGAAGGTGACACATACATATTCCTCTGGGCAAGCCAAGCAACACATGGCACTTCTGAATTGTCAACAGTCCACAGTTGTTTCCCCACAGGCTGGGTTACAAGACCTACTCTGAGCAACAGAAGTGTGGTTGGCCCTGGCTGGTAGGGAGACAAACTAACTGACTTCCTGAGCTTCCTGTTACTACTTCCTAGAATCATTTAGGTTGAAGAAGACCTTTAAGATCCTTGGGTCCAACTATAAATCTAACATTGCCAAGTCCACCACTAAACCATGTTCCTAAGTGCCACATTTACATGTAGATGTGATCCTCGTTCATGAAGATGCTCTGTTCTAGTAGATCAAATCCTATTTTCTTTACCCTACTCCTCCTCACTATTATTGCAAGAGGAAGAGGTGGTGATGAGCAGCACATAAAATCATTAGAAGTAGCACCAAGCAGGGTGGCATTACCAAGTCAAGAAAAAAGTTCCTTTGCAAAGCAAAGTCTGCTCTACCTGTAAAGGAGCATCAAAAGCCTGTAATTCTCTAACAGTGGTTGAAGCTGTTGTTGACCAGCCCAACAAATTCCATTCTCTAATGAGCAGATGGTCAGACTTATTCATGATATTTAAAATGCAGATTTTCCTGTCCTCATTACTGCAAAGAAACAGGACAGACTCCATACACTTTCTTCATCAAGCAAACTCACTCAGCTAATATATGGCAGGCTTTAACTCCAGGTTTTACTACAGCTAAACCACTATCAAGTGAATACAAACCACTACAGGAGGAGAGAAAACAAAATGGACTCCACACAATTCAATGTGAATCAAGCAGAAGCCGCTTTATTGTGCTTAACTATCCCTTTATATACATGCGGACCATGCACCTATCAAGCACTTTCTGATTGGTTAAAGTCCTTTTGCACAGGACAATCACGTGCCTCGGCAACACTCCCATTGGTCTAATTGGCAACACTCCCATTGGTCCACTTAGTTCATGGTGGTGACCCTTCCATGTATTCCGGATGCTGGTCCACTCAGTTCCTGGTGTCCCTTCCACATATTCCAGCCTGGAAACAATCGATGTTCTTCCTGTTTCCTGCTCCTCAAGATGACCCTTGGTATGTGGCTATGTGCTTAATTAAAAACTATCAAATGGCTGGTTCACTACATGCCCATTGTCCTCTAAATGTGACCCCACAACTATACTGGATTTAAGGAGCAGCATTTCCATACAGAGTTTTCACTCCTTCGTTTCAGATGCCTCTGCCGAGATTGACAGGCCTGAATTTTTAAGAGCATTGGATTTTGGTAGATACCAGTTATTTTCAATGAAATCTATCCCAAACATGTCTGAAGCTTCAGTGCCAAGTTGATGACTTCTGATTGATACGAAATATTTTAAGCATGTGTGCTCCCTTGTTAGTGCTGCCTCACTTCCAATACATGCATCCAATTGCTCCAAGCTTTGCAAATACAAAGCACATGCTGGAAAATCCTGTGAATGATTCGCTAAAGCTGTATATTTTAATTAAATAAAATGTGATTGCCATTTTTTTTTTTAAAGGAACCAATATATCTTATTTGAGCCACAAAATTACGGGCACAGGTCTTGAACTTATCATCATCCATTTTAGAAGCTTGTACTTTCTGACTATGGTATACTTCATTTTGATGTGTCCATCATTTTTCAGTTGGATGTATGCTGCTATCCAAAATCCATTACTTGTGCCATGAATTGCATAATACTCTATTATTTACTACTAGTGTGGTATAATCAGACACATGCATCTTTGTTGGCTTTGTTTCTGGCTTTCACTTTCCAGTGAAGGAACCTGAATACATTAACTTAACATTTTAATGAATCTGTAACAGTAATGGGTGCTTAGAAATTGCTTTTGTAACATGCTACTGTATTGAGAATATACTGAAGTGTTGTCCAATCTTTACCAAGTTGTTAAGAAAGCATGATTTATTTTGAACTAGTTTTATTAGGCAGTTATTTATAGCTATGTAATGAATGATCAGTATGCAAGTAAAAGCATTGGATTGCTGCTTTCAAATCATTCTTGTCATATACTGTAAACAACCTCCTTTCAGTGATTGCTTAAATCACACAAGAAATCCCTACCAGCACTACCAGCCTTTTTTCCCCTCTCTTAAAGCAATAATTATTCAAGAGTATTAAGGAATACTGGGAGTTTTTCACTCATATGTCCATGACTCAGAATTATTCTGCACATGTTGTGAAGGTGGTAGCATCTCTTCCTCTTTATTCCTTTCACGTGAGTGCAGCACAGTGTAGCAAGACAAAAGCCAATACTTTCTTCAGAAAAAAGAAAGCAGTGGTTCAAGTTACAATGAAACTAGCCTTTTTTCTAGCAGTAGTAATGCTTCATCCCACATTACCACACTGTTCAAAGCCATAGTAAAACCATAGCCAAAACAGAATTTCAAATAAAAGCTAGAAAGTGGTTTTAATCTCAGATGCAAAATAAAACAGGTTACTAGATGTAATTTTGAAAAATAAGACTGATATCTTACTACCTGTTTTCCCACCAATAGCTGCTGTCACCAACTAGAAAACTGTTAATCAACCACAGATGTATTCAAATTCATATTTTGAACAACATCTAAGCATGCTTGTGAAATGAATCCCCAAGAAGCCATCTGTGCATTGTCAAGTATACCATTTATATTTCATAAAACCAAGCAGCTGTTTTGCTGCGATTTTTCTGAGTCTTTAATACTGGCTTTCAAGATCCGAAACTATTGAGGTTATAGAACATAAACCACAAAGTATCTATTTCTGTGTTCGCCTGGAAGGGTGATGATGAGAAAAACTTACAAGACACATAGAGACATTCTTAATGTTATGTCTTCACAATCTCAATTAGAATGAAAAGTAATTGCCAGGATTATTTTGACCCTCCAGCCTAATTGCCCAAAGTCTGTCCTTGCATTAGAAAGAGTCTGATACTTAAAGTAGGAATGCAAACTCCTGATAAGGAAAGCAATCAGACAATATGTTAAAAATAATTATGTCTAATACCATCACGGTGAAAAGCTTAGGTTAATACTGAACCCATATGATATGGGTAAATAATTGGAAAAAATGGCTTTTTAGCTGCTATGTACTGCATTTCTAAGCACAGATGAGTTGCATTTACTGGAGGGCAGCTAATATTTATGTTGAACGCAGAAAGTAACAGTGAGTCACTGTGATTTATCTAAGACTTTGTTCACTGTTGCTGCCTGAACCAATATTAGCCATTTTGATTAAAATGGTAATGCACACCTCAGTCCAGGCTAGTATAACATGCACTTTAAGTTTAAACTCTATATTCTACAATTAGTTATATTTTATCTAAACAGTATACGTTCCCCTTTATTATAGAAAAAAACTCTGTAATATCTTTGTTGTTGTTGCTTCACAGGACACCGTAGGGATACAGCTTTAAGAGATTAATTATAGGTGGGAAGATTAGAAGGAATAAAGAGGAATTGTATCTTCCAGTAAAATCACAAAATCACAGAATGGATGCAGTACTCTAGATGGGGCCTAATGAGTGGTTAGCTCCAACCGCTTTCTCTTTTATATGTCCAAAAATGTCTTCTGAGAGGATTTGTTCCTAGACACAAACCAAATCTAATTGACCTGTAGTTTCCCTGGTCATCCTTCTTGCCATTTTGAAAGATTAGTGAGATACAGCTGTCTCCCATAGGATCTTACCAAACAGTTCACTACCCTCAGCTCCAGGGTCTACACTGCTGCTTGCTTTCCTCATTCTTGTTGGCACCTTGATCTCCACCATTTCAAAATCACTACAGTCAAGGCTGCCAGTGTCACATCCTCAACCAGGTCTTGTTTGTGAGCAGTAGATCCACAAGAACATCACATCTAGCTATCTTATGTAGGACCTCCATTAAGAAATTACCCAACACACTCCAGACACTCCTCACATTGCTTGTCTCCCAGCGTGTTATCCTTTCAGGCAAGGAGTCCGCCCATAAGGACCAGGGTCTGTGATCTGCAGCCTTCCTCAGACTGCTCAAAGAGGACTTCTTCCTTCCCTGTATACTTGCCATCCCAACCTGTTTCCTCATTTAATTGCAAGCTGTTATCACCAACACTCATCTATTCGGTTTAAAGCCCCCCTTATCAGGCTGCCAAAGCTCCTGGCAAAGGCATCTGTACCCACCTTCTTAGCTGACTATGCAGCTAGGTGTTATCTTGCAGAATGTGTTCACTCTCACCCAAACATTTTCCCTCAACTCTTGGATCAAGGAAGGCTAACCAGGTCCTTCACTTTAGTCCCTAAATCTCCACAGTCATTCTTGATTTATTCCACACCACCATCAATAGTAGCATCATTGTTGCTCATGATTGAATAAGCAATAAAGGATAATAGTCCAAGAGCAGAAAATGAAGCAGTACTTTCAGCCTTGAGTGTCCAACCAAGACGAGAGAATCACAAGCAGGTTGAAACATCAAAAGTTGGCATTGACTAGAGTGAGGGAAAGCTTCATCCTGACTGTTTGTAGTTTTGGGCCTAATCCCAGCTGGCTTAGACTGTGTCAGGCGTAGCCTGAGGATATGTCTGCCCTGAAAAGGCTGAGGCAGAGCCAGCACCACTGGAAACAGGCAACCTTGGCAGAGCTCCCCAGGGCAGGGCTTGGGGCACTCTGGACAACAGCACCAGTGCTTCCATGGAAATCATGTCTTGGCCAGGTGAATCGCTAACCCTAACACTCATCTAAATTATTTAGAAGTACTTTGTCATTTAGCTAGTCTCATACAATGCCTAGTACAGAAACAACACACCCAGGGGCTGCACAGTAATATTTAAACAATCAGGTTTATTATACCGCTTGTTTTAATTAAATGCTGCTATTTTTTCCCTAGAGGAAGCAAATTTTTAACATTAAACAATTTAATTTGAAGTAAATGGGCCTCTAAAAGATACATAATTTACTCTGATTTGATTTACCCTGCACAGAAGATTCCTATTCATGAACTATTAATACAACTTAGTCCAATTAGATATGTTTCATTTGTGTCCTACTTCAAATCTTTAGGCTCTCCCATCTGTCAAAAATGTTCAGGCTGCTGAATGATAAAGCCTTGTTGCTATGGCAATTAGTTCCATTACCTAGGTGACAGTGTTGGCATGATGTCACCACTAAAGTGATCTAAACAGTGTCTGTTGCAGATGGACCACAGTAAAAAAAACATTTACCAATGACCCAAAATACCCACAGATGAAGAGAAGGAAGGTGCAGCTTGACCACTATCTGTGCTACCTGGAGAAGTGCAGGTAAAAGGTGGGACATATACAAGTGGACCATCTGCATTCAGCAATGTGACCAGAGAATGACAGGGAAGCAGAAGCAAGAATTAAAAAAAAAAAAAAAAAAAAGGAGAGAAAGGAGAGAAAGTAAAGAAAAAGAAAAGAGAGAAGACTAGAAGACTTGTAGCTTCCTGGTTTGGACAACAGCTGGATGAACTGCATCACTCTGCTCCTGCCACGTTGACCTCTGCTAATTCACTTGTATATCATGGGGGCACACTCTGTGGATGCATGTATTTGCATATTTAAAGCCTTGGTATTAATTTTTATGTAATATTTAGTTACAGTTTCAAATTCCTGTCAGGGGTCAAAGCCCTATTGTACCAGGAACCTTACAGGCAAGCACAACACTTGATAGCTTCTTGCCCTCCCAGAGCTTCGAGGGGGTGTGTGGGGTGGGGTAGGGTGTGGGGTGTCCAGCTGATGATAGTGCAAGAAGCATTTGCTGCCATTTTCCTGGCTATCTACAATTTATGAAAGCTTTTGTCTTCTAGTCACATCAATTCATAGAGCCCACAGTGCAACTGAAGCCCACAGGTAGCAAATTTGGCAGTGGTTAAAAGGACAACGAAGCATCTGTCATGCTTTGGGTTTTTTCTCCTCCCTCGGCTTTGCCTCAGATTTCTGGGGCTTGCTGAAGTGAGCTAGTGCTAGTTGCATAGTCAGCATCTGGATTGTACCTGCTTTGACCAAGAAATCTATATAAAATGAGACTGGTTTTATCTTCTACTTCTTACTCAGATTGAACTCCATGTTTTGGAAACTAGCCAGGGAACCAGTAGTTACAGGAACACAAATAACTGTGTTAATGCAGATGAAGGACTTCATTAATTTTTAAGTTTTCAGACTAAGCAACAAAAATGTTATTTGCACTTTTGCATACACTAGGTCTCCTCTTCCCTTGCCAGGCTAGTGTACAAGCAACTAAATACAACTGAGTGAAGAGTTTGCATCAGATAACCAATGAGAAGAATTCTCTTCCCTTTTTCCAGTGACAAATTGCTCCCAAAACAAATATATTATTGGTTTATTCATTATTTAGAATTATGAGGCTATTCTTACAGCAAGTGGTCCTTGATTCATAAATCATTGACAAACCATTAATTATAGACATTCACCACTTGCTGTCTTGTTTAGTCATATAAATCATAACAGGCAAATGCTAGTTTCTAAACATTGCAATATGTTGCCTTTATGTCATTCCCCTCCCTGGCTTTGTCATGAACACTACATCCCACGTGCACATCAGCAGCTTCTCTTTGTTCATCTTTTCCCTCTAAGTATTCACCAATGCAAGATACATTTGTTTTTCTTGGTGCTCCCTCCTTGACCAGTTACTGTCTCAAAGCTAAAAAAAACCCCATAGCAATGATGTCATTGTGGGGGAGAAAAAAAGAGAAAAGAGCTTCTCTGAAGAAGATGCAGGCTGACTTCAGAGTTGTAGGGACTGTAATGCCCTTACTCCAAATTGTCAACAAACCACCAAAGGAACCCTGCATGTAGACACACATCTGACATGGTCAAAGGTCACATCAGTAATTTCACTCTCAAAGGGACTAGTATTTCATATTGGTCTCTGCGAGGACATTCAAGTAGATTTACACCGGTGACATGACCTTTGTTTGTTGGCCTGTGCACCTTCATTAAGGCTGGAAAAGAACATTGTTTTTTACCAGAAGCCTCAGCAAGACTGTCTTTTGCTATCCTGCCCATGCATTGTTTCTTGCATTTGATCCCACATTGACACTGTGCTCTCTGAACATTCATTTCTCTCTGACTTTCTACTTCCCTGACAATGAGCACAGATGACAGCATCAGAAGCATACATCGCTACTGATCCAGTTTTAAAGCACAGTTCAAGAGGCAAGAGAGGTCACAAACAGTGCTCACCTTGTGCATCTGTTGAAAATGCATTGAATTTGACTAGATGGCATTCTATGAGAACTAGAACAAGGATTGCCATCTGCAGCTGAGAAAGGGGGAATATTAAAGCTCATTTCTGAATGGTCATAGGACCCAGCTGAAATTATGGCAAGTATAATAGAAGTTAATCTAATCTAGCTGGTCAGTTGAAAATTTTCTTACTGATACCCTCTGAGATATCCCACTCTTGTATTTTGGGGACATCAGCCTTCACAGGGGGATTGGGAGAGTTCTTTTTCTTGATTCCTCGAGATGTGTACACTCTATCTTCCACTTTATTCTGTGTAAAAACCTCTGGTTTGGACTCATGACAGCCTTCTCCAGATTGCATACTGGCAGACAGAGGCAAATGCTCAAGTAAGAGTTTTATACAGTGGGTAGAGAAGAACTTTAAATTTCTTAGATATCTTTCTTCAGTTCCAAGGAGGCATCTTTGATTTGGGTGCTTTATGATGATACTTGGCCCCAACAGTGTAACTCCGAAGCAAAAAATGAATGACTTGCATATATAGGAAACAAAGTGGCTGCCTCAGCAGGTGGCAAATCCAAATAACCCTTTTGCACTACACAGGGAAGTATGCAGAAACATCTAGTAGGAACTTCCAAGTCAAAAGTAAGAGATGAGGTACTTCCAAGCCCACCCCAAATTACAACTTTTGTCCCTATCCTTAGGCTTATTCCTGGGAGAACTGAGCAGCTTTCTCTGACTCAAAGCATCTGAAGTTAAGCAAGTGGACATGTGCTTTGTGTATTGGCACCTTTCCAAAGAAAATGCTCAGATTTCACCTAAGGATCATTTAACAAATAAATATCATTCAGCTACCCAAGGTGGAACCAACAGCAACATGTTGCATTGTGAAGCTGTTTAGTTTATGAATTGAAAATTACAGTACCCACTCAAAACTGTAAAGAAGCCATCTAGACAGGCAGGAAAAAAGTCATTAAAGTGAGAAGTGGTCAGGACATGATCTATGAGAACTGAGAGCTGTAAACAAAATTAATTGCAAGTGGTCAAGAACTCCATGTAATGTCAGTTGTCAGTGAGATGATCAGTAAATGTTGTTACTACTATTGTATGTATTTGAACCTATGTATGCTTATGTGACAAATTCTATTTTACAGAAAAAAAACATTTAAAAGACTGTTAACTGTGTAGGACCATGTAACAAAGTAAATCCCTGCTATCCTTAGACCTTTGTCATAGTGAACTCATTAAAAGCAATTGATAATACTGTCTAGTTCCTGTCATGAGAAAGACATTAAAATCATTGACTTTCCATAGAAGATAACCTCAATTCATCCAAAGAAGTAATATCCCATAAAGACCAGTCTGCAGCAGCACTACCTATGTTACACAAATAAGTATAACCAGTTTCGTATGTTGTAATTTATACATAACAGCCATAACACACCTTCTCTACAAAAATTCAGCCTGAACACGCTAAAACTGGAATAAAGATAGTGCCTTGTACTGGAGTAAAGGCAGCTCTCAATACAAACCTTAAACAGGCTTGCTTTCAGCAATACTAAAATTAAGCAGTCTTTTAGCTTTTCCTTAGAGACATCCTCATTCAAGCTCTGCAGTTATCATATTAGTACAGGTACAAACATATCAGAAACTATTTGCTATAATATAGGCTTGTTTTATTTACTTTAAACTTGTGTTAATGTTGGAGGGATATTGTGGGAAATGTGCTGGTATCAAATCTCTTATGAATTGCTCCTGATTTTCGAAGATGCCCAAATAACTCATTCATTCTGACTTTAAAGAGACCACCTCAAAAACTGACATAGTGCAAACATTATGACATCTAGTAGCAACCAAGAGAAAATGTGTAATATATGTAATACCAACAGAAATGCCTTTAAACCCACACTTGATGTTACCCTTGGTAACCAGTAAGATACACTGCCATGCTATAACATATTAGTATTTAAGGCTCTTTAGAAAACTGCAGCTCTGGCGATTTAGCCTATAGACACATGTGCACAAACCCATTATCCTAAAAAGTGCATTCTTGCAAATAGCACTTAAATTTTCAACCATAGCCATTTTATTTCTGAAGTAAGTGAGAAAAACAATTTTCTTTTAGTTAGTAGTCCTACATGTCAGTTTATGACAAGCACCTAGAAACACACAGATGTCTTATCTAGGGTAGAAACTCACAACAATCCAATTTTTCCCTAGGGAGGAAAGATTAAATATTTCAGTTGATAATTATCCAAATCAGGGGAAGTGGACAGCTCCACAGCTGCCGTATTTTTGGTCCATGCACATTGCTTTCTTCACAACCAAGCACTGATGCCAATGGTGGCAGGTTTGCCAGCCATTCCAGGTTTGACTCAGTGCTGCCTGCTCCAGAGGGGACTCCAGACCTGCCTCTTTCTCAGAGAATACATCTTTTTTTCTTACAATAATAGATTGCTTCAGCAGGACAGAAAAACTGAGATGGTGTAACATAGCAGATGGAAAATCCTCTTTTCCATTCTTCTCTCTGTGCTACAGCCCAGAAACTGATGTGTTGGTAGAAGTAAAACTACTTATTAAAGGGAGGGAAGGGCTTGGTTTTTCCTTAGCCAAACAGACAAAAACCAGACAACTCTCCCTCCCTCTGCTCCCTGGTCTCTTTTTTCAGTTGTAATCCTCCTGCATAGTACAAATTGCTATATATTTGCTTCTGCTTCCCCACTGTCCAACATCACACCAATTATAAAGGGATGAAAGAAAGACTGCTTTTTCTTCTCTAACCATAATCTTCAACAAATCTCACCTATTCCTGCTACTAAGACATGCCTTGGTTTCCTTGCACTTCACTCAATACCATCTGTACACATCCAAGGACAAAAACATGCCTTTTGTTACTGAGGAGTGTCCTTGTATAGCTCTCAAGTTGCTGAGGGAGTTTTGCTACATAGATTAGTTTTCTTGCTGAGGAATGTCCTATTGTGTCAGCCATGTTATTCCTGTCTTTTTAAAGCGCAGAGAGAAAGAGGTAACACAGAGTTTACTAACAATGCCTAAAAATAATGAAATGTTGTTCAACATATTAATATCTTTAGAAGTACTGCTGCACAGTACTCAAACATTCTCGCTCAGATTCTCTCATCTTTACCACTTGCAAGACACTTTAATAATGTAAGACTGAACCCCAGCGACACATGATTTTTAAAAAATATTAACAACAGTCTGCCTCACTCATATGAATCCACAGGGAAGTCTGCTCCCACAGGGAAGTCTGCTGCCTCCCTGGGGTCCGGATTAGAGAAATTAAAAGGAAGCTTCCTGATCTTGTAAAGCCCTCTGATTACTACCCACTGCTGGTTTTTCAGGCTGGCAGTGATGAAATTATTACAAGTACTGCAAGGGCAATGAAGAGAGACTTCAGGGCCCTGGGACGGCTGGTCAGGGGGTCTGGAGTGCAAGTAGTGTTTGCCTCCATACCTCCTGCGAGAATGGGTGAAGAAGTAAACAGGAAGAGTTTACAGATCAATGAGTGGCTACGAGACTGGTGCCAAAGGCAGAGCTTTGGGTTCTTTGATCATGGGCTGCTATATGAGGCACCTGGCCTGATGGTGGCAGGTGGAACACATTTGTCCCAGAGGGGGAAAAGGCTTTTGGGGCAGGAGTTA
>VZRW01012815.1:109363-180788 GCA_013398125.1 Aegotheles bennettii | reverse complement strand
GAAAGCAGCATTGCGGAGAGGGACCTGGGTGTCCTGGTAGACAACAAATTGTCCATGAGCCAGCAGTGCACCCTTGTGGCCAAGAAGACCAATGGAATCCTGGGTTGTATTAGGAAGAGCATTGCCAGCAGGTTGAGGAAACTCATTCTGCCCCCCTCATCAGCCCTGGTGAGGCCACAGTTGGAGTACTGTGTGTAGTTCTGGGCTCCACAGTACAAGAGAGATGTGGAGCTCCTGGAGCAGGTCCAACAGAGTCCAACTAAGTAGGTCAAGGGTCTGGAGATTCTCTCTTATGAACAAAGGCCTGTTCAGTCTCAGGAGGAGGCGACTGAGAGGGGACCTCATTAATATGTATAAATACCTGAAGGGTGGGTGCCAAGAGGATGGAGCCAGGCTCTTTTCCATGGTGCCAACCAATAGAAGGCAATGGGCTGAAACTGATGCACAGAAGTTCCACCTGAACATGAGGAAGAACTTCTTTACTGTGTGAGTTCCTGCACACTGGAACAGGTTGCCCAGGGAGGTTATAGAGTCTCTCTCACTGGAGATACCAAGAACCATGTGGGTGCAATCCTGTGCCATGTGCTCTAGGATGACGCTGCTTGAGCAGAGAGATTGGACCTGGTGACCCACTGTGGTCCCTTCCAACGTTACTGATTCTGTGATAAGCAAATGTCAAGTGAGGTTACTGATTAGTGCAGATGCTGTGAAAGCAAAAAGTCATCAGAACTTGGCAGAAATTTTGCCATTAAGTAATTCTGTCTCTAAGTGACAAAATGATGTGCAGATTACTGCACTGACTTCTCTGCCTTTTCTTCTCACACTCCAGTACTCTATGAACAGGACTGTAATTTGGGATCTTTTCCCCCTCAACTATAATTATTTCTCATCTCACATCACCAGTTTATCAGAAGGCTTCTGTCATCTTCTAGCAAACACAAGAGTTAGAGGCTTGGATGCCACCTCTGTTCAAGCATTGTGAAATGCAGCAGAAATGGAGCCATTAATCATGGAGACAAAGCACAACACAAAGTAAGGAGAAATTAAATGAAATCATGCAGCTCAGCTCAAAGTCTGAAGATCTCTTAAGGAGACTGGTGGCCAAACAAGGAAGCAGCAGAACCTTATCCCAACCACATGCTCTTAATAAAGTCTGGTGGTGGCACAGGCATAAAGCTTTTTTGAGTCCTAGTCTTCCTGTCTGGCTTGGTTGGGGATAAAGGTGTGAGTTCACAACTACACTCACTGTGGTAAAGGCAGGCTGTATAGGAGTCAACAGAGCAGCTACAGATCAAATGTCGCAAAACTTACTAAATGAGAACCTCACCTTAACCAGGTGAAGATATTTCAGGAAAAAGTGGAGTCAAGTACAGGAAAGCATTCTCTAGATGGTGTCTTCTAGTTGTTAAAAAAATACAAAATAGGATCTCTTCTCAGAATTCAAGGGTCTCATCTGAAACTAGGTCAGCTCGATGTGGGCAGATAGCCACAGTTTGTGCTACAAAATGGGCTGCAAATACCTCTAAGGTTAATTCCTTGTGCTCTTGTGAGCATCATGCTTGTTGTTAGACCTCACTGCTGAAAATTTTGAGCTAACTGATGAGCATATTTGCACTTGCACTGAAATCATCTGCACTATGCAAGTGCTGCCCGCAGACAGAGCATCTGGCACTTAGGAAAGAAACAGTTGTAAGTCTGAGCAACAAGGTATTCAGGACAATGACTAGCTAAAGAACAAGAAGAGTTATGAACCACTAGCAACAAGATATAAAGCTTGAAAGGGAAAATAAACTGTCAGTGATTTCAATATTTCAAAGGTACTGTTTTGTTGTTTTGTTTTTTTAAAAAGAAATCCTATTTTTTTCCCCTCAAGAAATTAAAGGGATGCTAGGAAATACACTGTTCATATAATTATGCAGTATGTATAGTGAGGGATGTTTACATCCACAGCACCCCTCAAAGGGAGAGTTTCCCCCAACACGCACACACACAACTCCATTGCATTCTTTAACCCGGAGTGACTGCTTCTGCTCTTTCTCTGCAGCTATGACTAATATGTCTGCCTTGAAAAGCAACCTGCTCTTTGCCATCAAATCTCTGAAGGTGTGCTTTAAAAATTAAACACACACACACACACACACACACACACACAGACCTTCAGTCTTCAATTAGACCAGGACTTCTTGAAAGCTGTAACAGCTTATTTTGCTATACTGGTTTGACAGTGTGAGTCCATGTGCCTGTTCCTACTGTCATGACATATGCCCTGTTTCCTTCTACCATTATCCTATAATTTAGTCAACTACACAAACTCTGGAAATAAACATAGACATCAACTTAAGCAGCCTTATGCTTAGATGTGCTAAAAAGCATACAGCTCTCAGAGTTACTGCATAGAAAAATCTCTCTATGTGCCTAACTTCTATGTATCTAAGTGTGAATTATTTTTGTCTTAATTACCTGCTGGAAAGCCACAAACCTGCAATATTATTGTTTCAGCTATATTCTAAGGAAACTCTTTCCTATCTCTCAGATTATCAGCTCTCTTCTGTAAATCTGGGCTCAGCTGCATGTTGGTCCCTGAAGAGCCATTTCTGTATCAGAGAATTCATTTTCTGCAGATGATAAGGTACAATAAACACAGTCACTAATAAACCACACCCGCTCACAATTTGGCTTATATAAATGCTACATTTACCAGTTTCACACATGGAAAGCTACTGGTTGTTTGCCACACAGGTGCAGACACTGTTTCTCTTCAGGCAGAGAATCCACACATGAACACAGGCAAAGCATTGCTTGTTTCAGATTTGCTTGGATTCAGATAACACCAAGGATCCTGTCTTCCTGTACTAATTGATGTGTGGGGACTTTAGACAGAGGAAGAACAAAACCCTCTTTGTGGTCCACACATAGAAAGTACCAAAAAAAAATAATTGGCAGCTAGTTTAACAGGAGGTTAAAGGTAAACTCCGAAAGACTGAAAATTCCAGCATTGACCATAATAGTTATTTTGTCACTATTCAGATTTTTACTATGACTGTAGTCTCTTACAAGTAAAGCTGTTTACCAGCAACACATGAAAAAAAAGCATTATCAGAAAAATCAGTCAGACTCCTTCAGCTATAGCAGTGCCTACAACGCTGCCTATTTTAAAGGCTCAGATTTATGAGGCAGAAACATTGCTTCAGGCAGTTCTCAAGAATAGGTGCAGGAGGCGGAGAATATGGAGAGGAGGGTGTTGTGTTGTGGTTAAAGGTCATAAAGCTGCATTTATACAGAGCTCTTCAATAGTTACAAAATTAACTTAGATATTTCAGGAAAAGGACAAGTACAAAATTATCGGTGCTGCAGAGACAAGGGGGAAAAACTTTTTTTCCAGTGAAACTCCTGTCAAACTGGAAAACAGGAGATTTATGTAGAGGTATCAGAAACAAAGTTTCATCTGCAAAGACTTCAATTTAGAAGCAGATTGTGGGAGAAGGGGAGAGGCTGAGGCGTAGGAAATTTAACATGCTTCCCAGGCACATGCTGTGACAGTACGATTCTCACCTCCTAAAGGCCGTGAATCAAAGGTATTCAAGATTCAAGAATTTTTCTCCTGGCAGTGGGTGGCCTAGTCCCAGAATCCAGCTGCCTTTCTGTATGAGACAGCTGAAATAATTTTCACATACACTAGATTTATGTTATTATGCAGATCACATCAAACATACATGCTCTGGTGAGTTTTTCTCCTGATGTAATTGCTCCCTTCTCCAAGATAAACACATGTCCTGTCACAAAATACTCCCAAAATTCAGCCATTTTCTCTTTCTTCTTCCTTCATCCTTATCTCTAACTTTCATCTACTTCAGACTTTTTGCAGTGCTGACCTGGAGCTCAGCTCTTTTCAGAGAAGCAGAAGAGGAGGGCTAAGTCGAAGAGATGTCAGTCCGAGTACCTACTTATTACTTGATTTTAAAAGGATGGATCCCTTGAGGTATTTTCATGTATTTTAAAGCAAACGCTTGCAACAATGGACAAATCTTACAGATCCTAGAGGTCCCTTCTGAATTAAATATGGGACAACTGAAGCAGAACAGCCAACACTAGCTCTTAGGAGCCTGCCTGGCTCTCCTTGTCTCTAACCTATTGCAGGACGCAGCCCATGATGCTCAGATAAAGTCACAGATTA
Source organism: Aegotheles bennettii (assembly GCA_013398125.1). NCBI lineage: Eukaryota > Metazoa > Chordata > Aves > Caprimulgiformes > Aegothelidae > Aegotheles > Aegotheles bennettii. The sequence continues at coordinate 176,614 of VZRW01012815.1, read as the reverse complement.
CGTCAGGCTCCAAACAATGGAAAAACATTTTTTTTATCCTCAATACTGTCAAATAACCATTCCTGCTCCCAGTAATTTGAAGTCACAACAAGCACCAGAAGGAATTTATCGGAGCACAGCAGGCTTCACAACACTTTCCTGTATTTTAGGAAGGTCCTAAAAAACCCTCAGCAGTCCTTACTATATTTATCCTGAAAAGAACAGATAAATAAGACTTAAGGCAAAGCTATTGAAAATCAATACCACAGAGCAAACACACAAGATGTCAATGCAACTAGGAGCCACAGCCAGTGAGGTCAGACCCTTTGTCCTCAACACTGACCAAAACAGGCTCCTTCAGGGGAAAATCCCCTTGTGAGGCAGTTATACAAGAACATGCGGTCTCTTAAACTCTCCCCACTTATGTCAAGAGGTCCTGCACTGGAAGATTTATGTTCCTGTCCTTGCTGCTGATTTCTGTGGTTTACTATTTTTCACTTTGGGAAATCCTTGCTGCATAAACCATGCCTCTTTAGGTTTTCCTCTCAAAACACTGTTGGGATGAGTGCACAGGCAGTGCACACTTCCCCCTTTTCACTTACATTATTTTGCTTTCACCAATTTCCCTCTTGTTTCTGCACCACATAAGAAGGTAAACAAAATAGCATAAAAAATGTTGATGAGAATTGCTGTGGACTGTCTAAACGCCCCCTCATTTTCACCTCTTCCTGTTCAATAAAAGGTTCAATTATACATACAAGAAACTTTCTATAACACCAAATATTCTCATTGTCTGCCTTGGCAGGCCTTAAATATGCCTCTACCACCCAGGAAGGTCTTGTATTTTCTTGAAAGAGAAGAGTCTTTACCCCAAAAAGTGTGTGCACCAGCATTTGGTTTTTCAAATTATTTATCACTTACTTACTAGCATGAGAGAATCAGTGCACAGGCTCCCAGTGCTTCTTCTCATATCCACCACTCAATGCAGCTGTTCTGCAGTGATATAGTAGAAACAGCTTATTAGTGATAGCTGGTATTAGTCATGTTAGCTTTTATGCACTGATAATCTAAAATGGGTATGGTATGACTGCTGCATCTCCACCTGTGTCTATATGCATGTGATTTAAAAAAGTGTGACTGAATAAGAATTTAGGGGACTAATTATAGATACTTTCTTTCTAAAACTGCAACATTAAAAAGCTTCTATTTCACTTTGTAATTAGAACCAGGCTTTTTAGCACTTCTCCAGCTGCAGCTTACCATTAGTCTTTCAAATATCTTCAAATTTTGAATGAGCCCAGCACCTAAAGATCCCACTCAATTTAGACACCAAAGGGGAAGGGGGGTGGGGGGGAGTGTGTTAGGGTGGGGACAGAGTTCCTATTTGGGCATCTAGTCCTTGGGAAGAGCAACTGGAAGCTGAGTACTATGAAAACTTAATTTAGATGATGAAGTAGGATCTGAACTCTTTTGAAAACCAGCTATTCAGTGGTAAAATCTATAAGTGTTCAGTTCAGTAAGAATTATTGTCTCTGTTGGGAAGGACACACTTGTTTTACTAGGCAAAGCAGTAATCATTTAGCTGTTTTTCTCACAGCAAGATATCCCATATTCCATGAATTTATGAGAGTATGGCCAAATCCTGTATGCTTTATCTTCCCTCTGCATTTGCTGAATGAAGGAAACAAGTAGGGTTTGCAAATAGGGCAGAGGACTAGCTGAAAAGCTAATGTCAAGCTCGCAGATTTCAAAGAAAGCAGATATTCTGGAAGGCTGTGTTAGTTCAGCAGTAACTGAAGTCTGAAGACTAAAAATATCCATTTAGAGAAGTCCCTATATAAAGTCCATGCTAGTCTGATAAACTGTTTCTACTCAACTGATGCTATTAAGGTTGTACTTTAATCATTGTTTCTAAGATCTAAAGTGTATTGAGCAGTTTCCTTAAGGAAAATTATTCCACACCTGTGAACGTGCCATTTATATATTATATACATAGCAGGTAAATATTGATTTATTGGCATAGCAGGTTCTTAAATAGAGTACTTCAATCATGTGTACATTCAACCCCAATTTATCAACTACCCTGTGAGAGGGGTAAGGAGGCATAGCTCATGCAATGGAAGAAAAGTAGTATTTGCTCCGTGCTGGGGTTTGAAAAAAGCAGGTACTTTTATAACCTCTGCAAATAATGAACAGAGCTCACTGCTGAAAATTTCTCATCATGTTTTCTAGTAACAAACTTGTACCAAACACAAGGTTGACCATACTCTGCCCATACACAATACCTTGCAGTCTCATCTTTGCCAAGATACTGTCTATCCCAGTAAGTAACACTTTCACTTCTTTAGGCTTGTACATAATTCCTGAGGAACAAAACCTCCAATGCTTACCATTTTACAGAGTTTTGTAAGCTATTTACCGTTTCCTCGTAAGGCCACAAGTCTGGGAATATTACACACCCACCTACACACACAAACACATCTTTCTTTTTAATTACTTTTCTAGCCCTAGAGATTACAGATCAGCCTGGAACTGTAAACGATGTGCATCCTAAAATATCAAAACCAACCCAAGACACATGTCATCTTAGGACCTTTTCACATGCTGCTCATGAGCTTTTTTTGGGAGGGGTGGGGAGGAGGAAAAGACTTCTCATTTGGGAACATTTCTGGTTGACAAAGTTTACCACGTTGCAGTGTGTGCAATAGCTCTGACTCACTCACCACAAGCCATCTCCCAGGATGCCTCCTGCTCCTGCTGCCACTCAGCCGGCAGCCCCACTGGTGTGGCACAGGGCAGGGCTGCCCAGGATGATGTGGCTGGGAGAGGAAAATGCCACCATGGAGACAGAGGCTGCAAAACTAACCTGGAAGCGGTGCAGACAGGAATGGTGAGGAGGACCTGGAAGCTGTCAAGGAAGGCCCAGCCTCTTGCAAAGATGAATCAACAAGCCTTTCTGGAGGGTGTATACTGAAACACCGCCCCTGTTTCCTTAACTTATTTACAGGCAGCATGAGCTCAGATGAATTCAGAGCCCCGAGGCTGGAAACACGGCCCACTAAAACCATTTGTGGAGATGGGTCAGCTGCAGTGTAGATACCATTACAGTCAATGTCTCAGCTTGCTTAAGCTGCCATTTATTTCCTAGCACAGCAATATCATGGGAAAAATTGCCTTTATCTTACATTTATTGAAATGTAATTTAGAAGTTTTACTTTCAAAACATTTTTCTGGCAGAAGAACATATTTTGAAGTTTATTTATTTATTTTTAATGCCAGAGCCTTTAACAAGTTAGCAATGTTAATGAAGAGAAGAATGTTAGCTACTTGAGTAAATACAAACCATGAAAGAAGTGAATAATTAAACTTTCTCTTCTCTTGGAATCTGGAGATAATTTCATATCTGTGGGAGGTACTGACTGCCCAACTGTTTGCTTAACATGTTATTTAAAGTATTCTTAAAAATACTGTTCCTTCATAACATTAAGCATCCCCACCACCCTAGCCAAAGTTATTTTCATAGTGAATGCAGGACAGCACATATGTTCTCATTTGATTCATTACAAGAAACAAGGAAAATACAAAACAGACAAAATCATGAATGGTTGTGAAGCATATTTCTGTGATGCAGACAGTATGAATGGCCAGAAAGGCCAAGCTAATAATTTCTGTATCTCCACCATTTCAGACTATCCTACTTAGCTACTGCATGAATCAAAAGTTCTTAATTTCTTGATCATCCCTGAAAAATACCAGGAATACCCTGAATAAACAAGTACCAGCAGCCTTCAAAGCTAAAAAAAATTAAAAAAGCTCAAAATATAACAAGGAAGTTAGGAATACATCTGCCTTTGTAACAAATCACACTGATGAATAAATGGCATCCATGCTAATACTTCTGAAGACAAAACTGTGACCTAAGAAGGAACATCAATCTCTTCTATATTGCTCTAGTTTCACTGGGACCACTGTATTTATTAATATCCAGATTTTTCCCATTGCTACCATTACTTCGTACTTTCTCCTTTACAAGGTCAACACTTAGCCCATTGAGGCTTACTATGGGAAAAAAAGAAAGAAAAAAGAAGAAAAAAAAAAGAAAAAAGAAAAAAATTGTTCCCCAGTCAGCCCAAAGTCAACACAAAATACAGGCTTACCTGCACATGTAGCAACCTAGAAAAGAGCTCCAAACTGTAAGAGCAGAGATGCCAACAGAGCCATGCTGAAAGGTCAATACAGTTTGGAAATTAAAATAATAATAATAAAAAAAATAATGAGAACCTGCCCTGCGCTTTCTTGGATGTTCATGTACATGTGAGGAGCACAGCTATGGCTCAGTGTTGATGCCCATGCACCTACAATAGGTGTGCCACATTCCTGGGCCACATGGCACATCCCAACCTTGGATGCTGATGCTGGAGCAGGGTACCTTGGTAATGCATGTTGCCAGGACCCTATCCCCTCCCTCTATGCACCCTGATAAATCAGTGGCACACAAGTTTATCTTTCAAGAAACTCAGTACTGCTACTTACAAAAGGCTGGAGATGCCAATGGCTCCACTACAGACCATATGTTGGGGGCTGTCCCGGAGCCACCCACACTCTGCGGGACAAAGCAAAGCCTAGGATGACCATAGATTATCTTCACCCCAAAGCAAGCAGGCCAGTCCCAGTCCTCACTCCTCTGCCCAGGTCTGTGCCTAAGAAACAGTAATCCATCCAGCTCTTACCAAAACACAGCACCCCACCTCTCCCCACTTGCATGGCTGCAGGAACCAGGACAGTACAGCCACCGTCTTCAGCTGCTGATCCAAGCCCTGGTAGTACAGTGTAGTACAACATTCACAGAGGAGGTTCAGCCATCTGCTAACTGGCTGCGGTCCTGCCCACAGCCCAGCTGGCTGGGCTTCAGCAGGCACGACCATTCCCTCTGAACATGTTAAAGACAATAATAATCCAGGGGCACCAACAAACAACTGCAACCAGATGAAGTTGCAGCAGCTAATTCACCCCGGTGATTTCAGTAAATGCTAAAAGATAATCTTTCTGCTGTTCATCTTTGTTCACAGTTTATTTTCAAGCACAAAGTAGTCACATTATGTCACAGCCATGGCACATGTACAAGAATGTGTAATTACTGAAGCCATGCAAGTGTCACCATTCTGGCTCACAGGTGTTGTGAAAAGGAAGGTTTTGTTTCTAATGCATTCACAACACTAACTTCTTTTGAGTGTAAATTTACCCCAGATGCAAAGTGGTCTCAGAAACCATCAGGTCTAACACTTTCAGTCAAAGCCATCAACTAAGATCGCCTCAAAACTTCACAGAAAAGAACTAAATTTAGGATTTTAACAAGGCTCAGGTAGGATGAGTTGTGTTTGTTTTCAGATGTGACAGCAAAATTTAAATACTCGTAGTGGTTTCTAAATTTAGGCAAGAGCTATAAATCTCTTTCTCTCATTTGTCAGTTCAGTTAAGTTCCAGTTCTGCTGTTCTACTCAAATATTTGGCAGGATTATATTTCTGTGCTTTATTTTATAATCTGACCATTATGACAACTAATTTATTTGTATGTAATTTAATTATCTTTAGCTGTTCTGCATCCTTGGCGTTCTCTGAATACTCTATATTCAGTTATTTAATTTTCTTCTCACTCTTCTCCTGCATTTGAATGATTGCTCTTTCCATAGATTGCTGGCAAGGAAATGTTACTTAATGTGTAGCATCTGCAGCCAGAGCTATTATTTTATTTCAATACACTGTCTGGCCAAGGGGACGAACCACCAGGACTTTGATCTTCGGTCCTCAGGGTTGGCTATTTTTTTCTCACTGATGCTAATGAAGCCTCTCTGCTCTTTTGATTTCTGCTCCTGTTCAGCCAGTATTTGCAAAGCAGAAACTTCCCTTGATCCTTTCAAGGCACCTTTAATTCCCTTATTTCTATTTTAAAATCCTGCTAAGCTACCGCTGGAAGATTCAAGTTGAGGAAGAACCTACTTCCTTTCCTTTTTGTGCCACTGATGCCAACACATGTTTCAAATCTAGACTCCACTAGATTTTACCTATACCTGCAATATACATTTAAACAATCTCTTAAGTCCTTACTGGAACTGTAACACCCACCCCAGCAGTTCAAAGCAGCAGCCGGTTTGGCCTCCACTGGGCCAGCCTTTCCATTGAGCTCCCCCCAGCTCCTGGGTTCCCCTGCCACATACACCCCTCTTCCCAATATACAGCAACTGCAGTATATAGGCAGAATTTCTCTAGTTTAGCATTTTCCCTGTACCACCTTTCTTACAACTGTTCTGCTGCTGCAATAATTATAAAAGTATAATAACCTAGAAAGTGACATTTGGATAACAGAGGCATTCCACGTTAAGTCCTTGTCTTCAATTTAGCCATGTATATTTGTGTCTTAGAGGAAAAAAACGTCCCTCACACCTTTGTTTTCCACATTTTTTTTAAATTAATAAGCCTTAAAATAGAACAACAACAGATAAATTTATTTATTAGGTAACAGCTGCCAAAATTTGCTAGCAGACTGGAATTTCTGTGGAGAAATGCATTCTGCAAAGAAGAAATCCAATCTGCAAAAGACTTCATTCAACACTAAGAGTTCTTTATTCCAATTTACAAGGTTTCCATATAGGTTTTACCATTCTTTGTGGTATAAAAAAAAATTATACTTTACCAATGTGCTGTTGTAAGGCCAAAATACAATTGCCAGATGATATCTTAAATCACACAAAACCACTCCAATTTGCTTTGAGAAAGACTGCACATCTCTCCCCACTTTCTATTGCTTCTTTTGCCTACTTTCTTTCGCAGCTGGTTTCCTTCTAACAGACTATGCAAACAGACTTTTGTTTCGAGGCAAAGACTGAAGTGGGAACTTAGATACCACTTCCCTATTTGAAAGTGTTTGGAGAGTGAGAGAAAGCTGACTGAGTATGTAGCGAGACGATGGGACACAAGGTTATGGTTGGGCCTGGCCAGATCACCTGGCAGCATGAAAGAACATTGTCAGCTGTTCTGACTTGCTCTGAATTTCTTTCTTGAAGACTTCAGCAAATTAAAAATATAAAATAAAAAGTAAAATAAAAAATAAAATAAAAAATAAAATAAAAAAATCACACAGCAATTCCTCAATGTGAGTTACAGAAAGCATGTGTTGCCCACACAAAGAAAAACAAAGTGAATTTAAGTCATCCACTGAGAAACTTGTAGGCTTTGCCTGTAGCTAGTGGTGTCCCTCAGGGGTCAGTACTGGGTCTTGTCCTGTTCAACATATTCATCAGTGACCTGGAAGAAGGGACACAGTGTACCCTCAGTAGTTTGCTGATGATATCAGACTGGGAGAAGTGGCTGACTCAGCAGAAGGTTGTGCTGCTATGCAGCAGGACCTGGACAGGCTGGAATGTTGGGTGGAGAGGAAGTGCATGAAGTTCAACAAGGGCCAGAGCTGCAGTTCTGCAGCTGGAGAGGAACAACCCCAGACACCAGGTTAGGGTTTGACCTGTTGGAAAGCAGTTCTGGGAACAAGGACCTGGGAGTCCTTGTTGACCATGAGCCAGCAACGTGCCCTTGTGGCCAAGAAGGCCAATGGTATCCTGGGGTGCATTAAGAAGAGTGTGGCCAGCAGGTTGAGGGAGGTTCTCCTGCCCCTCTACTCTGCCCTGGTGAGGTCACATCTGGAGTACTGTGTCCAGTTCTGCGATCCCCAGGTCAAGAAGGACTACTGGAGAGAGTCCATCAGAGGTCTACAAGGATAATGAAGGGACTGGAACATTTCTTTTATGAGGAAAGACTGAGAGACCTGAGTCTGTTTAGCCTGGACAAGAGAAGACTGAGGGAGAATCTTATCAGTGCTTATGAACATCTACAGGGCACGGGTCAAGAGGATAGGGCCACTCTTTTCAGTGGTGCTCAGTGACAGGACAAGGGGCAATGGACATAAACTAGAATGCAGGAAGTTCCATCTAAACATAAGGAACTTCTTTACCTTGAGAGTGACAGAGCACTGGGACAGGCTGCCCAGAGAGGTTGTGGAGTCTCCTTCCCTGGAGACATTCAGAACCTGTCTGGATGTGATCCTGTGCCACCTGCTCTAGGTGAACCTGCTTTAGCAGATTTAGTTGGACTCGATCTCCAGAGATCCCTTCCAACCCCAGCTATTCTGTGATGCTGTGAAAGCTTAAAGTCTGATGAAGGAGTTCAGCAGTGGCAGGGATATGTTGGCTGTACTGACCCTTCTCATCGCTCCCCTGTGGCAACCCTGCTGTGCATGCAGTCTTACCCGAGACAAGACTGCAGGACAAGCACAACTTACACTGCAAACGCTGCTCCCACCTGTTGGAAGTGGCAATGGACATGATTCAGAGAAGGGAGAATATTCTACATATGTCCCCCAGTGGGACATATTCTACATATGTCCCCCATACAGATTTGGGGAAGTTAGAAACAGGAGTGTTTGCAGGAACTTCAGCTGGTACCAGGAGCTGGTTGCAGACACAAAGAACAAGAATAAGCAAGTAGGTGAGTGCAGAAAAGTCTACAACTGCAGAGTGCAACAGGAGCCTGCACTCACAGCAGGGACTGTTATTTTATGGCAACAGAGAATAGCGAAATCAATACTTCACCCTGATCCAGTGTCCAGCTGACACCTACAGCATCGTGCCACAGATGCCTTCTACATTGGTAGCTCATGCAACAGTTTTGTGCACTATATCTTCTACCTAAGGAAACATACACCTTGTGGAAACTGTTCTGATTCTTGTATTATGTTTGTGTTTTCGGAAATTTCTGAAACCTTGCAAAAAAACCCCAAAACACCATTACACACTCACCCCCAACCTACAGATAATTGAGATCTTGGAAGCAAGAAAATATGATAATTGACTCATTGGTACACATTTAATTTGGTCTCTTTTAATCATGATATACACTGTCTTTAAATGCAGGAGAAATCATTAGACACATTTTAACAAGATACTTACAATTATGACATACACCTGGAATCTGTTTTGATGGTTTTGGGTGTCTAGTTTTGTTTTTGTAACCACACAATGGCATGCAGCCTTTCCACTACATAGACATACTACAGATTGTACACCTATATCCTGGAAGATGCTCATTTGGAAATCTTGTATTTCAACTACATAAACAAACCACTATTTTACAGGCTGAAAATACATCCCAGAAGGCACATTCTGATTTGCCCATTGGCACTGCCCCTCAGTTGAGGCTCTGTAAAGGGACACCCAGCCAACTAACTCACCCTAATGCAACTGAAGAGGAGTTCTGCTGTGCTCAGAGAGATCATTCTGCTTTCCTTGCTGACACTGCCATAAGCAGGGACAGAAACTGCCCTAAAACACAGGCTAGGTCTCTGGACCTTTTAGTCTGACCTTCAAGATAGAAAGAGGGGAGGGGATGAACAAGTCAACCTCTGCTTCTAACAAGATAAAGCCTAGCAAGCCAATATGAGAACACCAAGTACAAAATACCCGCTGATCACGACAAAAACCTTGTTTGTTCCATTATTGCAGGCAATATAAATCCAAGGCATCACACAGCTTCCTCACATAGGTCCAATGCAGAGAGGGATTTCTTAGAGGGACATATGCTTCCAGAACCATTGCTTCAGTGCTAATAGTATTCCCCTGGCTCCTTTTACTTCTCTGCTTAGAGCTCACACCCAACCATGAAACACTGGCTCTTTCATAATTAAAAAGAGGATTTATTTTTTTCCAGCTTAGTTGTTGGTGGAGGTTTGTGCACTTCTACAAGCAAAACTTCAGGACTAAAAGGTACCATAAACTTCACCTCAAAGATACACTTCAAAACAGAGATATAGATGTTACAACACCAGACATTGCCAGTGATTTTCATTTTCTCTGTATACCCACCTCTGTTTTAATGCACTAAATAAACACCCCTACATATTGCACAAAGACTGGATTTTGTTGCAGTTAGTGCATACCAACAAGAGTTCAGTGGCAGCATCAGTGTCTGACAGGAGGAGACAGTGGCTGCTACACACTCCAAGTTTAGTACTTTGGTATTTTTCTTAAACTTACAAAATCAAATTGGCACTACTCTGTATTTAGGAATCTGGGAATACAAAAAGCTTCCCAGGGTATATTTAAACTGGTAATATCTGCAAGAGCAAATTTTGCATAGACACTGGAAATATTTATTAAAGGAAGAGACAATATAGTATCAATTAGGAGATGTTCAGCAACTAGCTAATAATAGACAAAACCTTTGGCTCTTCAGCTGTGTTTAATGATTAAATATCCAAGTTAGATGAGCCTAATTAAAGAGACTACTCCTCTTCACATACCTTTCCATCCTTAAATATTTAGATGATATAGATAGATCAAATATTTAGACCTACAAAAGTAGAACCTAACTACACCTTCCCCTTCACTTATGCAATGCCACAATATGGTGTCAGGGTCTACCTCATGGCAAAAGCACTTCCAGTTCAGGGAGAAACCAGGACATGCAGACCTTGCTGTGCTGAAGGGGTGACTTGCAACTTCTAGATCAGCAACTATGCATTGACTTGTGGCTGCTGCATGACAGGAATGCCACTAGCTCTCATGGCACCTCTATTTTCTTGTTTTCTCCTTTCCTTTCTACCCCTGCTCTGCACAGTCCAGGCCTGGTTAGCCCCACCTCTTACCCAAACTATGAGAAATTGCAGCTTAAGATGATGCAGGAATTGAGATGATGCACCTGAGGTCAGCCTGGTGAGCATGCAGGGCTAGCAGTTTGGGCAGACAGTGTTTTCCCTGGGCTATCACCATTACTACCTTCCAAGCAGCTTTTGCAGTAAGTCTCCATATCAGATCTCAATTACTTACACTGGGAATTGATGAAATTGCTGCTGGCTGCTGCAAGGGACTCAACAGCTTCTCTTCAGCTGCCCCTTTCTGCTCAGCAAGGAATTGCCCCTAGGGAGGCTTTGGATGGTTACAGGACCCTTAGGCAAAACCCTACCTCTCCAGGAGAAACACCCTCCTTGTCCTTGCTGCCTCTCACTTGCATTTCAGCTCATTATCTAGCACTTCCACAGCAAGACATTGGACAATCACCCTTCCATCAAGGTATATTTAGTTGAAATTTGCTGTCATTTACTCACACCACGGGATCAACATTATTTTATTACTGATTCTTTCAAAAATTAAGTGAATTACAAGAAATACTAGTGTAACTGTGATCTGTTCTCCTAAATCCCCAGCACCAAGAGCTCCTTTTCTTTAGAGTCCTTCCCACAGGCTCTCACATCAGAGATTAGCAGACAATGCAGAATTGTCTGAGAGCATGTTGACAAGAAACAGTTAGTGTCAAATTAACCAAGTTAATATGATAGATTGTGATAAATTGAACACTTGCAGTACTACATGCTTGAACTATGTGATGCTGTGTATCACAGCAAATCTATTTCCTAAGAAGTCTAACAGGGCAATTTCATCTGTATAAAAACGCCACTAAACATGTCGCTGCTTGTTGCCAGACAGTTTCCTCTCCTTTTCAGCAGCTATAAAACATATGGTGTTTATGCTGCTAAGAGCCTTTGTAAATCATGCCGTGATCCCTATGTGTTATACTTAGCTATAGACATGTCTTCAGCTGATGTCAATTGTTGTAGCTACCTTGACGTCAGAGCCAAGATTATTTACAGCAGCTGAGCATCTTCCTACTCTGCTCAGCACTTACAAAGGTAGGCAAATGAGATGTGGTTTTGCTTCAGGATTAGGAGGACTTTTAAGCAAAACTTGGTCTTGAGAAAGTAAAGCCAGACAGTCACTCAAATCTGGCCGTTGTCTGAACTTCCAAAGAGTAGATCCCTAGATATCAAACAGTTGGTCCTGGCTCTCTCCTGCTCACCACCACTTACCTTACATGGCACAAATCTAAGGAAACATCTCTGACAGTAACATTAATATTTACATATATACATAATTTTTAAAAGGTGTTTACCATTTGTCTTGCCCTCTGAAAAGAGAAGGCAACAACCACCTTCAGTAGGAGCTGATAGAACAATGCTGAATCATCTCAACAGGTTCCTTATGTAGTCAGGAATGAGGTTTCTCCACACTGTAATTCACCCCACGACACAAGGGAAACTTCAAGCCCGCTCCTCCCTCCTAAGTATGGACAGGAATGCCTCCTGGGCTGTAACCACAACAGGACTCCAGGCCTCCTCTTCCCTCCTCTTGGGAAAGGTTTACTAGGAGCAGGGGCTCCCAGCTAAGCCCAGTTCTGCAGACCAGGGGTGAGCCTCCTTCACAGCAGGGTGCAGATGCACAGAAGGGATGTTAACCCCTGCCTCTCCATGAAGCCCAGGCTCCTTCTTAACTGCAGACATGTTACAGGTGCTTTTGACTACTGGTGCTTGAAAAGTTTGATCTGTATCCCTTCCCCAATGAAATCTCTCATTTTACTTCCTTATATACCAATTAGTAAGTAATTACTGAAAAGTAAGAAACAAATTCAACATTTTTTACCACAGGTTTAAGACCATTAACAACAGAAGAATAGTTCTAACTCTGAAAATACTGCTTTTATATTTTTAGTTTTCATGTAAGGTTTATAATTACAGCTGAGCCTGTTTCCAGAGCCACTTCTTAAGCAAAGCTTTAGACAGCCCTCGCAATACTAAAAGGTTTGCACTGCTTATAAACCTAACAGTAGACATTTTTGCAACTTCCACCCTATAATTTTATAAGGCAACCCAATAAAAAGCCGGGCAAAAAAGTAAAGTGTGTCATAACAGGCTGGTATCTAAACAACCTAAATCCCTACCTTTAGGAAGCACTAGACCTCACAGGGTTAAATACCATTTTTCAGTCGAACTTGTTATTAATCCTACACCTCAGAACTTATCTGACATGAAAGGGGATAGATAAATATAGTACATAAAGTACAGTATTAATTTTAGTACAGACAAATTATGTTAAAGACTGTCAACATTCAGTCTGGCACAACTGCTATACAGCTACAATATTCTGGGAAAAAAAAGTCAGGATGGTCTCATTTGTCTACTGTAAATGGGTTATTTAAAATTAAATTCTGTGTTAACCCGATCCCAGGCTTTGGGGAGCCTCAGTCAAAGCATGCTATTTCTGAAAGCACTTACACAATGTTCCAGAGCAGCTTTATTGTGGGTTCTGCATCAGGAAGCAGCACCACTTTGTGGAGCTCCTCGTGGGAGTGTAATGGCTTGTCTGGGAGATGCCAGTACCTGTCAAGCACAGGAAATGCATCACCTGCCAAGGACAGCATCTCCTCGTCATGTAACACTGCTTTCAGAAGGTATTTGCAGTTCTTGGTTTTGTTTCTGTTTTAATAATTCTAAGAACTTAACATTTATTTAAAGGAGAAAAAACAATAAGAGTCAGAACCCCCAATTTCCTGTTTATTTTTAGTGCCATTTAATGTGCGTCCTGCTCAGCCAACAATCATCCCAGCATGAGCTGACCAGAAGCAGCAACAGGTAGCTTCCTGGCTACCTATAGCAGGGATCAGATTGGATGAAAGAGAAATAAGGCTAGGTTTACTATGTAGAGTAAACCCAAGCAGGGGATCTTGCTTGCACCCCCACTCACATTTTTAAATATATTCATTTTTGTATGACAGGGCCCCTTAACTCGGCATACAAAAACCCCAGGGGACTCCTAGAAGGGGAACAAACTAAGCTTCTAAGGCTCTGCTATGAAAATTGCACAAGGCCAAGTAACTGCTCCCAAACAACTGCTAGTACCAGGACCTAAATTCTTTTCTTTATTTCTGCTCATTGCAGGCACATTTCAGTATCACCTGGGGGAAACAGCAGGAGCAGCTTCTGCCAAGCAGGGACAGAAGGGGGAATTTTGCAACAAAGTCCCTGTATCCTGTAGAGATGCTTCTAGATGTGACTTGTATCTGCCTGCTGGCTCACCAGCAGCTGCTTGCTAACTTCCAAGACAACACTCAGGGTGGAGGCTTGCATTTAGTATCCAATGCTCAAACACTGCCATGAAGCTTTTTTTTTTACAGATACTTGCCCAGTGGAAAAGTGTACTCTATTACCTGCACATACATTCATTAGCTTTGAAACTCTGGGGTCAGATCTCTGTTCAAAGATGGACATATACATATATGCAAAAGCAACAGGAAAAATAATACTCAAAGGCAACCTTTATTTTTACAACAGCATATTTGAGTTTTCCCAACAAAATGAATCTTATAGTAGTACGAGCTTTGTCTACTGCAGGAGAGCTTGCTAAAAAAACTATACTGGCCAGCCTTTGTGGTACAAACCAGGCTTCAAACCATATACATGCCAGCCAAAATAATGCACATGCAAATGCATTAATATCCAAACCAAATTCCAGAGCTGTGTTTTGGACATAAGACTTTGGAGAAATCTAGATTTCAGATTCGAATTCCATCTTCTACTTTGTCTTCAGCAAGAAATACCACAATAGGATTTTCCAAGGAATTCTATTATCAGTGTAGTTTAGGGCCGAGTTTACTGTTCTATTTTACTTCACTAACCTAGTGAAGACATTTTGTGAATTTTGTAACAAATGATAAACAAGAAAAAATACCCATCTTGCTGTGAGCATAATTTCTTTCCAAAAGTATGTATTTAGAGCTATTTAAGCACAGCTCTATCTGCGAATTAGTGAATCTTTTAAGAGTTCATTTTGAACAGAGGAAGTCAAAATAGTAGCACAGATAGGCCAACTGAAGCTGACATTTTTTCCTTGAAATTCCTACTCCATAAGGTATATACCTTACTATTAAGTTATGCAGATCTTAAATTATACCCGTTTTATTCATTTCATTAGGAAAAGAGAGTTTTTTGCTAGCAGAATAAAACTGAGTTGTGGTGATCCACTCTGCAATCTCTAAGTGTTCAACAGGACTCCTGAAGTTCTCCTGTAGCTTTATGTCAGGCAATGATGTTATTGTAGTCAACTTTTCTGCACTATAATATTTAAACTATAAGACATATATTACACTGCAGTGGTAATAAATTGTCTATGCAGGCTATTTTCTGGCAAAAACCCAAACATCTTCTGCTATTGCAGAGAGTCCCAACTCGATATATTACTTCCACCTTGGTAAGTCACTCACTGTACAGCACAACTTTACCTTCTCCCTAGCAGCAAAGACAATTTAAGACATGCCTACACTTCCCCTCCCTCCCTCCCTCCTCTTTGTTTCTGATGATTCCTTCAGCTGTGCCACTGCAGCAAATTCAGGAGAGCCCTGCCTTCAGGCCAGCAAGGCACTGTGGACTTGGGGGAAAAAAGAAAAAACTCCAAATCCAATCAGCATCGCTTCTTGATCCAGAACAGCGATAGTGTTCCCAGGATGGACCCCTCCCCACTAACTTGGGTGCAGACACTGAAGCATAAACCCAGGGACTAAGGAGGAAGGACCACCCACCCCCTCACCTCCTGCCAGGATAAGCCATCCGTTTTTCCACACCAGGCCTACAATCCCCTCTGCCCTACTTTCATCACAGACTGCTAGCATGTTTGACCTCATGTTTTATCATTTCAGGAGAGCATAAGTACTTCAGCAGAGGGGTACGAGCTGAGGCTTTATACAGGCAGCCCTTAAAGAGACCATACTTTCTCCACAGAGTTCATGGTCTCTACTATCCAATAACTCATCACAGGCACAAAACAAGTCCAATAGGACAGGTGAAGCATGAAGAAATGTTGGGACAAGTGCAGCAGTATCTCACAAATCTGAGCTCCTTAAAGCTAGAGTAGTAAAAAGTTACAACCATGCATTTTTGTTAAGAGCAAGTATACAGTCTCCAGACACACAATTAAATCTTTCCACTGTAAACTAGCATCTTGGGATCAAACACAAAAAAGGAAACACACTTTGAAAGTGAACTTCCAAGTCACAGTAGCACACAGCAGTCATGTAGTCTACTAAGCAGACGGCCAGATAGCAGGTCCCAGGACACCAAAGAAGTACTCTGCATTTTCATAAGAGTAGAGCTAGTTATGACTTTGCACCTACCTCAGAGGTACAACAGCCCGAAGACACCAGCAAGCATTTCCACAGAGAGAAAAGCAGAAGAGAGGCTTTGTTCCTGAGGACCAGCTTCCTGCTCTCCCCCAAGGAAATTACAGGGCCCAGAGGTGCCTCCTGCGAAGGCCATCAGGCATGTGGTGGCAATCAACAGCATCTCCTGTCCTACTAATGCTTTATTCAATGGGATTAGGTTGATTACAACCTTGGACTTCCAGGCCTTGGTGATGGCACTGCTCACCTCTCTCAGTGAATCGGGAGGAGTCTGAGTGAAAGGCAGATGTGAGAAACTATTTCAAATAATCTGCTTCTTATCTTGTCAAAGGAATAACACTTGGAACTTACACTGACAACAAAGTACAGGAGCAGGTTAGTTCACTGAGCCCTTTTACCTTTATATCTCAGTTTAGTGTTAAATTAGGTAACACAGAGGTAAATTCCTCGTCTCTCTCTTCTTCCACTCAGGAGGCAGAGTCTGCCCTCAAAAACCTCATATTAACCCCCTACTTCAACAGGGACCTGAATGAGAGTAGCAACAGCATCTACCCATGCACTCTGCAAATGTGGTGGCAGGATTATCAAGAGGAAGGGGGCAATTCTCCACACCAAGGTCTATGCTAGAACACAGCACATGACCCAGCAAACTGACAGGAAGATTCACTGCAGCTGTCAGTAGAGTGTAGCAGGACCTATTTTGCAGAGCTCCAGTCACAGCGTGACACCTAATATCAAAAGGCATCTGCAGCTCCTCGTCAGTCACCAGAGTTAGCCTGACTTAGAGGCATCTGCCAAGCTGTAGGCAAGAAAAAGAAAGGACAGAAAGCTGAGCCTTCTGGGATACTCAAGAAGATGAGATGAAGAAGACAGAGTGCATCCCAGGATACCAGGTTCAGCACTAGCTTGGTGGAAGCCGTAGATACTTTAGGTATTAATAGGCTTGCTCATGAAGTGGAATAAATACATCATTATCATGGCCATGTTGTTGGGATAAATTAATTCATATGCATGTACCTCTCTGAGTCAATGAGAATGAGCACATCCAGTTCAACGTCTGTCCATCAGCTCTGGATGAAAGACATCTGGGCACTGTTGTGTTTGCACATTGCTTAGAAATCACCCAGACACAGTTACAAGTCCTGACTTCTAGCAGGAAAACCCCAGAGCTCTGTTTTTGCTGAGCAAAGTGTCCAGAGATGCAAAAAAAACCCTTTCACAGAGCCAGCATTAAACAGAGCATGTGTAAGCAAGGGAAATAACCTGTGCCCCCTGAAGACCAAAGCAAGTCTGCCCTAGAGTAATCAAGAAGGGAAGCTCGTGTTTCTTCATGCTTGGGGTTCTTCACCAGCTTAGTCAAGAAGTACCTCTAACTTTCTTGCCCCTGCAGAGGTGATATGGTACTGTTCCTAGGAGATGGCTTACCCTCTACAATGGCAAAAACAGCAGGCCATAACTCTCTCCTCCTTCTCTGTCTTGCAGCAGTGAGCCACACCTGTCTGACAGACATGCACTATCATCTACAGGCCAGCACAAATTAGTCTCCAAAATGCACCACATAGCTTCATTTAAGGCAGGTTGCGAGGGCTCCCTATTAGAGAGAAAGACTACAACATAATTAAAATGCTCTGTTGATTTTAAATAAACTCATCACACTGCAAATACTGCTGAATCTAGGGAAACATTTGTCATTGGGATTCCTGTGGATTTTTTTGTTTTGTTTTTAAACAAAAAAGCACTCAAACTGCAAACCATCAAGCAGCTGAATAATCCTGGTGAGATTCCCCTCAAGTTCTCACACTTTGAAGTGAGCTCAGCATGAGCCCATCTTAGTTCTGAATATTGGATATTGTTTCCAGTTGGTCATGCAGGACATCAAGACAACAAATTGCCAGGACAAGAGCCCTCCCTTTCAGTGCTGTCCTCTACTGCAGGACTGGCTTTCACAGAAATGACATGCAGATTGCAAACAAGGGACACAAAGGATGTAAGACAGCAACTCTAGACAGGATCTGTTCTACATTGAGTAACTGCAAGGCTAGCCTTTGCAAAACCACCCTCCACTTCTGCACTTACTCTGCTACAGGAATTAAAAAGATAAGGAACATTTTCTCAGACAAACATTCATAACACAAAACAAAGAGGAAGCACCAGGTGCAAAAACTTAACGGTGAATGTAGGTCACATTCAAAAATATTAATAAGAGTATGCAGAGTATATTGTACCTCTATAATAAGCTTTGTTTTCATGAAAATTAATGAGACCCAGATTTCAAGTATTACTTTTCATTTCTGTTGTCTCAGGTCTTTGGTGCTACATCTGAGACACTGTGGTTCTGATATTTGTAAACACTGATCACCTCCAGCATGATCACAATGATCAATAAATGCCCACTGAAATGAAGCATTTGATATCTCAAGGCAGTGCCTGAAAACTATGATATGTTGCTGTTGAAAATTTAACTTCTCTGGAATTTAACTTCTCTGACAAAAAATGCATTTCATCTGTTTGGCAATCAGCAAAGGATTCATGAAGATAAAGGTGGCAGAAAGCCTCCTTCCTCCTCTATACCTTTCTTGAGATGGATGCAAGCACAAACAAGAGCAGCTTTTGGGCTATATTTTTGTCTTCAGGAATCTCCATTCTGAATTGCTTCTGGATTTTGTCATCCATATTCGAAGATGTATTTTGTACAACTAAGGAGCATGTTTAGAGCAAGGAATTCTCAGAAGTTGATTACAGGAGAAAAGATCACAGCACATATGAAAGTCAATTCAGAATATATTTTATGCTCATTTCAATCCCATGATATTAAAAAGTGTAACAGGAAGATGAGACCCTTTTGCCTGGAAAAGATGAGCCTCTTTTGCTTCCACCTTTTACATATTCTTTAGGCCAAAAGCTAGGGAAGATTATAATGACCAGTGTCCCAGTTTAGAAACGGCCAGAGCAAGCCACAACTCAGAGACAGAGTTTTGCTTTTACCACTCCCCTCGGAAAGTAGAAGGGGAGCAAGGAAGAAAGGCTCAACGGTTGGAAATTAAAACTATAACAGATTTAATTGCACAGGGAAAGGGAAGTAACAGGTGGGGAAAAAAGGGAAAATATATATATACAAATATATACAACCCAAACTCCAACGACCACCAATACAAGCTCTGGAAAAGTCCTTCACTGCAAAGCCAATGGGGATAAAAGAGAGTCCAAAAACCCCCACAGCACCTGATGCAGTCGGATCCCACAGAGCACATGACAAACTGGTAACAAAAGGCTGGGCCTCTCCTCTGGGCTGGCTCCACGTGGCGATCAGGCAGGAAAGGGAGCGTGGGAGAGAGAGAGAAAGAGAGGCAGGCAAAGAGAGTGAGAGCTTCCTGTCCTCCTGGCTTTATAGAGCTTGGCAGGAAATGGGAGGGAATACTGACACCGGATACCCCAGACCCCTTTTCACAACAGGGTCCTAAACTCCACCCCTCCCTCATTGGGTCCTGGAGGAGCAAAAGCCATAAGAATTTTGCCTGCCCCCTCAAACTATAACAACCAGGCACCTGAGTATCACTGGAAAGGGATTTTTCCAGGAGGCCAGAATGGGGGAGGCAATTTTGTTTTAAAAAATATTGAGGGGTCAGGTATCTGTCATAAACTGCAGGGCATGGGGATGCAAAGGTCCTGTTGTCTTGTATCAGTGGCTCTAAAAGTCTCACATTAGAACTTCTTTCAGCTACTTGGAATCTTACCCAATTCCTACTCTTCTATGTGGTGGATATGGGAACTTTGATACCTTCCACACTTACAGTTATGCTATACAAAGTTGTGACTACACAGGTAGGTAGTTCATAGCCCTGAGGAAGTCAAATCGCTGACTTCCCTACCATCAGTTTTTGCAGCTCCTAGAGAACAAACAGGAATTGAGCTGAGCCCCTGATCACAGAGTCCAGGGAACCCCTGTTTATGTGCTGCAGTTGCAGAAAGGGAAGCCTTCATAAAATAGTATTTTTCTTTCTGCAATATTTTCTCTAAAAAGATAAGGAATATAATCATCAGTGATGTCTTGCTACACCTCACTATTGCCAAGTGAGAACAAAAGCCCCAAAGCTCTCGTAAAAATTAAAGCAAGACAAACTGTGCTCCAAATCTCCAGAAAACAAGAAAAACTTTGGAACAGAGAAACATAATCCATTTGGATTTTATGTTGCTGCAGCACCAGGTATTTATTTACGTTCTGATGTAAATTGACAGTTCATAATGTCAACATGTGGTAGATACAACTCCCCCAGCAACATGAACAGTAGCCCAGAGTAATTGCATCACTGTGTGTTACTGCGTGATGTTTACTGAATTTCTACATGTTGATGCGCCTGAAAGTTTAACACATAGTGACTTGAGTGCAGTAGATCCAGTTTAAATTAATATATCATTTCTGCACTTGAAACTACACCTTCCACTTACCTTGCTTGCTTCACAAGACTTTAAAACGCAAATGTGGTTTTAAGGATCTACTTTCTAAATATTCAGCAAAAACAGTTTGTTCAGAACAGAGAGACAGATTTTTTGATGGGACTGTACTAAGATGTAAACAGAGCCTTATATTATGTAAGCATCATTTCAAAGCACCCTCAACATGTCTGTTATACCAGGCTGTTCTATGCTATAAGAAGAAACACTTTCTGTTATTTCTTCTTGCTTTTCCTACAAAGGGATATGTTAGGGTTTGGAGATACATAGTTATTGTTTCTGGAACAGAGCACGGAAAACTGCAGCATATAAATTACTTCAAGATACTGGTAACAGGCCATTGTTCATACTGCACTACCACGTATAAATGGAAGTGCATGCTCTGTAACCTAATGGGTATTTTATATCCATTGACTCTTTTGCCCCTTCACAGATCTTCCAGCTAACTAAAATTAAAGACATTTCACACTAAAAAGATTACACAGGAAACGACACAGATAATGATATAGCTGCTCAGTTGTCAGTGCTATAGCAGTAGCCACAGCTCAGTGTTAATCGTCATATTAAAAATATTTCACTGTTAATTACTTGGACATCAAGATCAGTTTATCACCACTACAGTATCTAGCATGAAACTCACTGGCAGCCGGGCACTTGTTGCTGTTTTGCAGCTGTGGCATGGCATTTATTAAGGAGCTTTGCCTTAGTGCTTGTTGTGAGTTATATTTCTCCTTTGAACTTTTTTACTTGTCCCTTTTACCCAACTAATGGCAAACTTAACGTTAGCTGTATTTTTCATACAAGAGTCACTGGACTGCATTTCATTCCCTCCCACAGCATACCTGATAACAGATTGCAAGCAAAAAGTTCCCTAGGATGGTATTTTCCGTCCTTTACTTGGTGAGAACAAGGCTGGGGAACTTGCATGCAGGATAACACCCCTGACTGTTAACTAATCCTTGCACTTAACATAGAATCAGAGTGGAAAGACCTTGAGACAAGGGTGTGCTTTAGAGAGGTTCCCCGCTTGTAATGCACAGGTGAAGAAACCCAGTTGGGTGGCAGGATACAGAACCCAGCTGAGCGATATTTGTGGTCCTCACCAGAGAACCTAAGCATCATAGATGTTGACACACCTGGAAGTGGCAACCATTATTATCCATTTTAGAAGTGGTGAACCAAAGCAGAGAGAGGTCACTGCCTGTCTAAAATTGACTTGGGAGGCTCTCAGCAAAGCAGGGACAGCTGCTCAGGCTCCCAGCTGTAAGGACAGCAGTGTCACTCTGCCAGACAGATTGTGGCAGCACCTCACGCTCATGTTTTGTTCACAGCTGCAATGAGCACCGTAGTGAAAAGCCTCATTGCATGGGTTCAGCAGTAACATCCGCAGTGCTGGCTGGGCACCCAGTCCCAGGCAGAAGAGCTGGCCTCATTGTATTTGTCCAAAGGGAGATTTGTGCAAATCACTTATGTTCATGTTCTCAGTTTTGGGCATATTTACTAAAAGCAACAGTCCAAATGATGTTTTTCTGAGAGATTCCATGGTGTGCACATCACCAAGTTGTACAGCCACTGTGGCAGGCAGCCATACATGTAGTCACTAAGGCAGCTATTAACTGCAGATATTATGTCCTGAATTATAAAATTATTGATTGATCACATTTATTATTGTGAAAAATTCTGTAATCAGGCCCATAAACACTGTTAGGATGTTTTTGATGAGATTGCACATATGAAGAAAAAAAACCTGCCCTCATAGACAAGAAATGTAGCAAATGAGAAGCAGCTTTGGGTTTGGTTTAGAAAATACTGGGTTGGTTTATTTAGTGAAATCCCCCATGGAAATTCATGACAATAAAGTTTCTGGCAGTTCTACGGATGTATGTAGATAAACTTGTACATGAAAAAAAATTTACTTTAAAAGTCTATGCCTGGCAACTGATCAAAGAAACACAACTCTCATGATCTTTACACAGTAGATGGCAGTAGACAGCCTTTCGTAATAGAGAGTGGTTTTATTTAATATGGCTGCCATATAAAATAGTGGTGGAGTTATTTTCTCTGCAGATTTTAGTTAGAATTTACCTACCAAAACAAAAAAATTAAAAATTGCAGCAATTATTTTCTGGAAAGCAACACTAATACTGTGAAATCAAACAGCCTGAATGAGGGCTGACACCTCAACACTGGTTCTTCACACACCTCCTTCCGCTTTAATCCTGGACAAGCTGCAGTCCCTCTCTGTAAAGCAGGAGTAATTATATTTACTTACTTTGTATGAGGAACTGGATAACACTCAAGGGACACCACACTATTCAAGTGGAAATGTTTGTGAAAGCCAACTGGCCTGGGAGGTAGGTTGAACTTCCCTTCAACCATGCGCTGGTGAGCATGTTACAGTTTGAGGGGACACAACAAAATTTTATGGTATTAGTGCAAGTACCCAGAGAGGAGTGTGGAGTTTAAGACCCTTTGTGAAAAGGGGCCTGGGGTGGGGAAAGCTTAGAAATCTGTATTCCCTCCCACTTCCTCTCAAACTCTATAAAAGCCAGGAAAACGGGAAGTTCCTCCCCTTCTTCCTGCTCTCCTCATCACCACGTGGAGATGGCCCGGAGGGATAAAGAACCCTGCCTTTGTTACCAGCTCGCCACGTGCTCTGCAGGATCCAAATCCATCGAGTGCTGGGAAGAGCTTTGGACCCTTTTCACTGCATCAGCTCTGCCGTGAGGGACTTTTGGGAACTTGTATCAGTGATCATTTGGATCGGGTTTTGTATATACTTGTATATCTTGTTCCTCTCCCTGCCTGCTAGTCTCCCTTCCCCATTTCATTAAATCTGTTACAGTTTTAACTTCCAACCTTGAAGTCTGTTTTCCTTATTCCCCTTTTATCTTCCACCTGGAAGGTGGAGGGGAGTAACAGAGAGCAAATTCTGTTCTCTGGGTTGTGGCTCACCCTAGCCACTTAAACCGAGACAGAGCAGAAACTGCACCCTTAGCTGCTGGTTTCCAAGATTCAGAAGGGCTTGTTTGATGGGAGGCCCTGAGCTACCTTTATGAATAATAAAATATAACAGGAGTTCAACTCTTTTACTAGCTGGAAAAGGCTGAACCAAGCTGCAACTTTGTTAAAAACCCTCACCTCAAGGCTTTAAGGACCAGCTTCTGTTCTACTGTAAATGCCAGGCAAGCCTGCTGGGAAAAAAAAAGATCCTACAACAGGGAACCCAACACCAAAGACACTTGTTTTCTTGGGGAATGAGTCTCCGTAGGAGCTGTATGGCTGCTAGTTAGGTAATAGCAATGATGCTTGCAATTTGAAATCAATTTAAAGGATCCCAAGAAAGCCCAGATATTTTAAACTATTGAGTCAAGCACCTGTGTATGTATGGGGGGGGGTGGGGGGAGGAGTATGGTAAAATATGCATTGTTTCAGCATGACAAGCAATTTATTTCAGAATTGCATTGGTTTTAGTTCTATTTGTAAATCTTTGCAAGATTTACAAAACAAGAGAGTTTAAATGGCTCGGGTCACCTGTTTTTTTATGTTACCACAAGGATAAAAAACAACATACTGTGTTTTGGGGGGAAAATGACACTGAAGCACACACAGTTCAAAGGTCATTGAATAAGTTTTGCTTACACCTTCCAAAAGCTCTGCCTATAGACAGAGTCCAAGCATGCAAAATTTCATCCTGCATGTATTTGCCAAAATTGTAAGCACCTAAATAGTAAGGGCTTTTTTGTGGTAATGATGCAATACACAGCTATCTGTGCTGTATACAGTCAGTAAACTGAGATAGGACTATTCATAAGTTCTTCTTTTGTGTACATATATGTAATTTAACCAGATTAAGACAATTAAAACTTCAGGCTGAAAATGGAATATGAAATTTGAACACTTCGATTTAATGGACCTGGCTAATGAAAACCTGTCATATGCAGACACATGGTTCAAATCTACCCAAGCTGCAAGCCATGTGTTGAGGTTTGGTTTGCTTTCTGATGCTTACAAGTTGCTCCCCATGCAATGGATCAGCAGGTCCTAGTCCGTTGCAAAGCACGACGATGTCCACCAGGAGGCGGCAGTGCCAGCACCGAGGACTCCATTTCAAAGCCTGCCAAGTCCCTCTGAATTCCCTCTATCCTCTGAATTCCCTCTATGCTGCTCTTATGCACACCTTTTGCCCCTGATTCCCTCCAAGCACATTAGCCTGCACCCAGACTCTTTTGTGGGGCACAGAACTGGCTCCTGGTGAGGCAAAACTGCATGCAGCTGGAGCGCAGTGCAAGCCAAGCAGCAGAGCCTGCCCCTCCAGGCTTTCCTCCTGCCTTTCAGTCTTGCAGCAGTTGACTTTGTGTGCTGCCTTCCCCCGTCGTGCCCTCACGTCTCACCCTCTGGCTACACAAAGTCTCACAGTCACTGGACTGTGAAATAGCTCTTTCTTTGTTTGTGTCTCCTTGATAAGGTATGATGCATGCTCAGAGAAGGAGGAGAGGGGCTGTGCCAACATTGGTGAGAGCTATGCTTGCTCTCCTGACCTTGCTGATGGAAGTATTTCCCATCAGCAGTGCCAAGGGGCAGAAGGAGCAGGCCATGACCAGCCACACTTGATCCTCAGAGTAACACAGGGACCCATGAAGGAAGGAGAAAGCTGCATGTTCCTGCATGCCTGCTCCAGGAACACAGATGCTGCTGTGTTCAACCACCCTTTTGTGCTGCTCTGAATGCTGCTATCTGGAGGCTGAAGTCCCCAGGACCTGGTGAAGCTGAGGACAGTGCTCCATGTGTGAAGTCAGCTCTCCTGGTCCCTCCCATCCTGTTTGCTTTGCCCACCTAGGCAGTAAGGACAGAGAAAATGTCCCACTGCTTCTCACCTTGTGGTCTCCCCTTTCCTCAGGAGAGGGCAAGTGCTGGCCATGTGCCCCAACATGATGGAAACAACTGTTTCTAGGCAGTGGCTTACCCACAAGAATGATGCTACCTTCAGGACTAGGGAGGTGGAAGAAGAGAGCTGTGCTTAGCTTCTCTCACTTTCCCTCCCATAGAGCTGCTCCTTCTCTGGTTCCCAGGCTAGGTTACATGGCATGGGAAGTGCAGGTGGCCCCGGCCCCATACGATTACTCCCAGGAGGGTGTTGTTGGCATCCTGGGTGGGAGAGTGCAGCAGAAGATAGAATTAATGACCTTTTCTTGCCTAATTAGTTGGATCTTTAGGCATTTGGTTTTGACAGAACAGAAAAAGCTTCTGTTCAGTATCTGATGTTGAACAGAGGCCTTACATCTACAGGGATTTTGGTGTAGCACTTTTGATGAGCCCTACATTCACCCCCAATAAATATTTTTATTTTTTGCTCTTGCAGGAACCATTCTAAAAGGCACTTTGAGGAAACCTTTGATAACTCTTCTCTTGCTTAAAAACATCCCCTTTGGTTGACAAGGTGATATCAAGACTTCAAATTGGAGCTGGTGAAATGTTCAGATTAAAAAGGATGAATTTATCTTAACAGTAATCTATATCTGCTATGTCAGACACTGCTGCAGCATGTCCTGCTGTGTGCAGTATGCCACTTACTTTCTAGTATGCCACTTAAACCTTTCTAGATGGTGCCTAGCACAAAGTGTTTACCAGAATACAGATTGCTGTGAGACATAGTTAAAAGTTGCTCAGAAATAAGAGATCAGGGAGGCTGACCATTTCTGAGGAGGTCAGTGATGCTTTTTTTTGTCAGCTTTTGCTTTTCTTCTTTTGCCAGCAGCATCTAAGTGCAATAAAATATCAGAATGAGAAAGAATTGCTATAGCAACAAAGTATGTTCTCCTAATGGAGGCTGTGTGCAACACCCAACTGCCACTAGGAATTTAAGGTTAAGGAATAAAATCTATCACAAAGGCAGGAAAAGGAAAAGCATTAAACATTAAGATTTTATTGTTCTGTGATTTATATTTACTTCACATTTCCAGATGACCTAAGTATTTTCAGTACTTCCCTGCTCCTATTTACTCCTTGACACAAAAATTTTCAGAAACTCAGAAAAATTATAGTGTGAATGATCTATCAGTAGTAACATTACATATTTGCATTCAACAGTAGTGCTTTCACTATAAATATGAAGAATTAGGAGATTATAGAAGCATTGGGAGACCACAGGTAAGACAGGAGTTAAGACTGACGTGATGCCAATACACAACAAGAAGCTGTCTCTCCTGTCAAGAATTTTCACAATGATAAAAAAATAGGGTGAGGGGCAAACTGGTCCAGAGATGAAGTGACAAGTTCAGGGTCACTCAGCAAGCCAGTGGCAACGTCAGGACCAGAATGCAGGTCTCTGGTGCCCCTCTCACTGTCCATCGGCTGTTAAAGCTGTCCAGAAAGCTAATCACAATGTTCTTGTGCAATATGATTGCCACATACCTCAGAGTGGGCTATGTATATAAGGAAGCTGGTTTGTGTCTGAGTTCATTGTGATTGTTAAACTATGCCAGATAACAACTGCACCTATGCTCCATTGTCAAGCCCTAACCAACCTTCATCCTTAACAGGGCACTAAAATCTTCTTTCCCTTCTCTGCTTGCTCTTCTGTGGCCCAGGCTGGGCACCAGTTGCAGCAAGGAAAACAAGTACTGCAAAACAGGAGGAAGCATTTGCCTTTCATAATCCTCACATGGGATATCTGGAGAAAGAAGAAAGAGCAGATAGGTTAAGGAATCTAACTGCAAGTCACAACTATTTTTTTCTCTGCTTTTGCCATGACGAAGCGTCAAACACCTTCAAAAAATGTTTCACATTATCTCATGCTGGCTCTGCACAGGCCCTCAGATTATAATCTAGGTTAAGAGAAATTCCTTCATCTGCAGGTGAACAAACTGAAATTGTGCTTCAAGGTCTGTGGCAAAGCAGGGGGAAGAAGCAGCAAGGTTTGAAGAGTCCTACCACCCTGGCTGAGTCTTTGGATACTCACTACAGGAAACAGCAGAAAAATTGGAAGGCTGTTTTGAAAGATTCTCTCCCCACAGATAAAATATTTTCTGTCATATCTTCACAATAAAACTTGTTATATGTTGTCCTATTTATAACTTGCAAGTCTCCATAACAAGCAAGCTCCTCAGAGGTAGAAAAGAGAGTGTGATTTGAATAGAGCTGTGTATCACAGTTTGATGTTCCCACTCTGGCTATGATTTATAACAAAAGCGTAGCAGCATGGGTCAATCAGTGAGGGACATTCTGCAACAAAGAAAAATGAGTAAGTTAAAAGTTTCTGTATGTGTATGAAAAACATTTTTTAAAAACTTAAAGAGAAAAGTGTTTTAGGCTCACATCCTGCTAGACTAGGCAGCAAGTCTTCCTCATTTTACAATAGTTTCTGCCAATCAGTTCCTCCTCTAACGTTCTTAAACAAGGCATTTTATCAGATAATACAAAAATCAGAAAAATAAAATATGATTGACTAATGCATGACCAAGGATACAAGTTATTTCAAAATTATAGCAACACCTTAGATTTTTACCATCTGTGAAACAAATAAACAAACAAAACCACTGCAGTTTCCCATAGGCAGCAGGGGTCATCTTAGGTTAAAGTCATGGCAATGAGAATCAGACCAAGCAGACCAGACAGCAGCTTCTTGGGTGGGAAAGGGCAGAGAGGAGGCAGATGTGCACTCTTCCCAGGACTGCTCTCATAAACCTAAGGCACAAACTGCTGCATAATTTCTTGTGATGGACTGAGAGGAAACAGGCAGCCTTCTCATTTGGACATCTCAGAGACAACTGAAACCCAGTAGGTAAATCTGTCTTCACATACACTTTAGTCAGTTTTACAGACTGCAGCAAAATAGTGACATACCCAAACGATAATGTTGTCTAATCTCTTCACCAACATAAATGCACAAACAGAAGAAGGAGCAAGGTTGAGAAATTCAAGGACTGCCATCTCCCATTCAAAATGCTGCCTAGTGATCAGAATCATGCTCTGTTTTCATCCCTCTATTGTCCCATGGAACTTTTATTGCTCTCTCATCTGTGGCCCAGTTACTATCACCTCCTGCTCTTCTGGGTAGCCATCTTAAAAAGAGAATTGTGCTGCTGGGTTGTTTCAAAGAATCATAGAGTCATTTTGGTTGGAAAAGACTTTTAAGATCATCAAGTCCAACTGTTAACCTAGCACTGTCGGGTTTACCACTGAACCATATCCCTAAGCACCACATCTACATATCTTTTAAATATCTCCAAGGATAGTGACTCCACCACTTCCCTGGGCAGCCTGTGCCAGTGCCTGACAACCCTTTCAGTGAAGAAATTTTTCCTCCAACTTAAACCTGCCCTGGCACAACTTGAGGTGATTTTCTCTTGTTCTATTACTTGTTACTTGGGAGAAGAGACCAACACTCACCTTGTTACAACCTCCTTACAGGTAGTTGTAAAGAGTGATGAGGTTTTCCCTCAGACTCCTTTTCTCCAGACTAAACATCTCCAGTTCCCTCAGATGCTCCTCATAAGACCTGTGCTCTAAATCCTTCTTGTTGCCCTTCTTTGAGCACACTCCAGCACCTCAATGTCCTTCTTGTATTGAGGTGCCCAAAGCTGAACACAGTACTTGAGGTGTGACCTCACCAGTGCCAAGTACAGGGGGACAATCACTTCCCTGGTCCTGCTGGCCAAACTATTCCTGATAGAAGC
Source organism: Aegotheles bennettii (assembly GCA_013398125.1). Classification (NCBI taxonomy): domain Eukaryota; kingdom Metazoa; phylum Chordata; class Aves; order Caprimulgiformes; family Aegothelidae; genus Aegotheles; species Aegotheles bennettii. Next base: position 147,458 of record VZRW01012815.1, on the reverse strand, counting down.
CAGGATGCCGTTGGCCTTCTTGGCCACCTGGGCACACTGCTGGCTCATATTCAGTCACTGTTGACCAACATCCCCAGGTCCTCTTCTGCTAGGCAGCTTTCCAGCCACTCTTCCTCAATCTGTAGCATCGCATGGGTTGTTATGACCCAAAAGGGTTTTTGTAAATGCTGATTCTCTGGGAGGGGATTCAAGGTCCCTGACTGGACCCATGGCTTCACCAGAGCCCTGCTGCAGGCCCTGACAGGACTTGTGATGCTCTCCCAGATTCTTGCTGATTCCCAGCATCTTCACTGTTTTGGACATCATGGTGAAACACCTATCACTCCTTAATGTAGAAGGTCAATTGTGGCTAGTGAACTCCAGTTCAGGGGCCAGACAAATAAACCATAGGCAGTCCAGCAACTTTTTGGCTTCCACTACTGCACAATGCAAGGAGTTTTGAAAGAGTCTCTTACTTGTGTTCATTTACCATAAACTGATGAAACTACCTTTTTTCAGAAACTGAGCACATGCTGCATTTCCACTTGAAGGCTTAGCAAGTTTCTACTCAGCTGGGAACTTTTTCCAATCCCAGAAGACTCAGCTTGCCTAAATGTTTATAAATGAGGTTACTCACATTCTGGGTAGGGGAAAAGAGGGGAAAGAATAGGAGGCTTGGAGAGATGAGGAAGTGACTCCACCTGCTTTCCACCAGACTTTTCCAGTTGCCATTGCCTATCAAGCTGCTGTCTAGGTATCACCAGGACCTTGGGAAGAGAGCAAGGGCTCGAATAGTATCCTATAGCTCTCACTACAGATTCCCCATTCCCAGAAGAAGCTGAATGATCCTTTTCTCATCTTTCAGTGGAATATAGCTTATGCACATCATACTCTAGCATAGTCCTTTCCCAAATATTAATGGCTTTGATGTATTGTTTTTTCCTTCATGGATCAGTGCAGAGCTGGCTGAGCATGGTTTAATACATCAGCTCTCTCCCACTTAAGAGCTTCCCTTACTGGGAAACATATTGATGGAAAGGTCCAGGTCTTTGAAAGGGATGTTATTCAGGTGGTGTATAGGTGTTGGGATTTGCTGGGAAGAAGTTTTGTTGTCTTAGTATGACAAAACATTAAACAAACTGCAGGGACTCCTCATGCTATTATTGACATAATTCTATCACAGACATTAATTGGAGTTACACCATCATTCAGTGTTTTCTTTACCTGCTCTACAAATCTACTACAATGAGAGAAGTCAGTCAAGTTTTACTATATTAATTTCCTACTCAAACAAAAACTGCTTTAATTGAAGAGTTATCATAGACTATGTTTGCTTTAACATGAAGGCATATGAGGAAAACAAACTAAAGATTAAGTTTTCAAACAGAAGAGTTAAAACAAAGCCATAAAAAGTTTCTCTTCCATTTACTTGATTGCAGATGATATCACTTGTGGTCACAGATTTACCCTGTTCAGATCAAATTTCTATGAAATGAAAAAAACTGTAACTGTGATAAACACTTGATTTTCTCTTCCATAATTTCACACAGCTTTAGCTGGTAAGCTTTCTTCTCAGGAAAGGAAATTATAAACCCTGAATTTTTGCAGAACAGGTTGCAGGGTATATGGTGTGCTTCTCTGATTCATTCATATTGTCCAATGGTGCCTGAAGCAGACTCTGCCAGTCATATGGTGACATGTCATGCTGTCATGCTGGGCTGTAATGTAAAACTCATACAGACTGCAGGTCATTAGAGAACAGATAGTGAGTCTTATCTTACTGGTGAGCAGGTTACCTGGAGTCTGTTACAGTTTTCTCCCCTTATTATTCAGTGAATAAACAATAGACTATACAAAGATGTAAAAAAATAAACAAAAACAACAACAAAACAATTGTAGCCCTTAAAAATGTCCAGCTATGATAAGTGGTACAAATACGCAAAACAACTACCCATTGTCTCCTCGATATTTCACGTAGCTTAACATTTCCAGGTTGTCACGGTTTCAGCCAATAACCAGGTGACAGATGCTTTCTGTCCCCCCACTACCCTCCCGGGGAAAGATAAAAGGGGAATAAGGGAGAGAGATTTTAAGGTTGGAAAAAATTCCCAGAATAGGATTAATGAAATCATAAAAAATAATAATTATAATAATAAAAATCATAATAATGAAGACAATTAATTATATACAAAGATATAAATGAATATGCAAACATTGAACCCATGTTCCTCAGGTGGTAATTACACCCCAACCAGTAAAGTTCCAAACTGGACTCAACAGCTGATAGGAGTGCCTGAGCCTAAGGTCCCACCAACAGTCCACAAAAACCCTGGCATGGTCACCCCAGTCCTGCTTGAGGAGGCAGGGGAAGGCAACCTGCCTATGCGCACAATGTTCTTCTTCAGTGAGAAAAAGGAAGCAGGAATACCAGCAGCACAGCGAGAAATAACAAACAAGCAAACCCAATCCTGTCCACACAACAAGCACAGGAACCACAAGAAAGTGCTCTTAGGAGCCATTTTATACTGAGCATCATGGGAAGGAACACTGTGATTGGCCTGACCCATCCTCTCTTTCCCATAGGCACAAGTGCTTCCCTATTGTCATTGCCCCATGCACAAGCTGCAGCAGCTAGGGAGGTCCTGGGCGGTCTCAGGTTAGTACAGGAAATTTTTTTCCTGATACTCTCAAACCAGATGAGAGTAGTAGAAGAGAAAATCTACAGATTCCTCTCTGAAAGCTCTCTTCTCAGAGGACCTCAACAAACCGCTCTGTTGAGGACACAAGTTATTGCCCCCTGCATCAGCCCTGTTACGGTGTGCTCAGCACAGTCTCAGCTCCTCGTGTTGTCTAAGGAGGTGCTATGGGAAGACAGGGAACCATTCTGCTTCTCCTGCAGAAGAAAGAGAAAGCACAGGAGGGAAATAAAGAGAAACAAGCAGAAAGAAACATCAGCAGGATCAGGAGTGTCTGTTTGGAGGGCAGAAAGGCTGGGACTGTGCTAGTAAGGAGAAGTCCTTGAAAGGCAGAGGGAAAGAATAATCTTATCAATAGAAGGGTGGGTTAGGCAGAAGAGAGATGGAAAGAATGAAAATTGAAAATAAGTGAGTGAGCAACAGTCACAACAGCAGAAAGCAGAATCCATATGCAGGGAGCAAGCCCAGTGAATATAAGCAGTCTGAAAAACGCTGTAACAGTCCTACTAGTCCTACTTATTAATTAGATTCTTGAGTGCCATTTTCTAATATTTCTCTAAAAGCAATAAGAACACCCAGGGAATGAAAGCTAAGGTTTACTTTTTTGATTTTTTTTTTTCATTTACATGATACAGTACATAAATCTTCATAAAGATGAGGTATAGATTTGTGAGGGTTGTGTTATAATGGAATAAATGTACACCCTATAAAATGCGGAACACCATCATAACAATTCTCATTTTCATGATGAACCATACACTAGGAGTCTGGCCTTCGTCATTTTATTATGGTGGAAAGTCTGCACATTTTAATTAAAATTCTGAAGCCAAATTTAGAATCCTGGCTGGGGCTACACTCCTATTAAAATTGTCTGTGGTCACGTGGTACGCAGTAGGATTCAATACTTTTTCCTTTCTATGTGAATTTGAATAAGTGAATTGAAATAATTTGCATTTTTCATAATGATCAGGGAGTTGAAATATTGAAAGGTGATCATGAATATTTTAATTGAAGAATAAAATTATGTTAAAATAGTCTCAGATTTCTCTTATCCTTTTTTAAAAGCTACCAATACTATAATGGTACTGTAATTTTTAGAAATGTGTTATAGATTCACATATTTGCTATTCATAAAATTCATTGCTGCCTTTTTTCAAAGGTGTTTTATAAAGGATTTAGAAACCTCCATAATCTTTGAAAATAACATTGTAGTTTATGATTAAATATATCCACAGCATATCTATAAAGATCTGCATCCGCATCATAAAATAAAAATTGAAATACAGCACAAAGATCAGTGAAATGGTTTTTCTTAAATTCACAGCAGCCAGAGGTGATGATGGAATCTAACTTGGACCAAAATTTTGTAGTTTTAAGTTTCAATCCAAGGGTGTCTCTCTCTCTTTCATCAAAAACCTTGCAAATGCAGAAAAGACCATGCAACTCAGAATAAAATGGATTTGCCGTAGTGGGAGAGGTGAATATCAGCTCAAAATTATACCTTCATAATATTTCTTTCTGTTACCTGTTTTAACATTCAAGGTGTCTATGTATTAGAACAAAACATGATTGTGTTTTATTGACGCTCATACAAAGTCTAAATTAAAGATCAACATACTTTAACATTTTATATAAAATATTATTTTAAAAAGCAATGTTTATAAATGCATACCCCTTCAAAGGACTGCCATTATGCTTCTACGGCCTAATATCCTGCAATAACTGCAGGAAGCTCAAAGAGTTTCTGTGTTTTTTCAAAGCCTTTGGCTGTTATTGTTGCTTAACAATGTATAATCAGTTGCAATACTTTAAAAACAAAACAAAACTAATACTCAAAAAATGGAAGGATAGAGGGGTTGGCTTCATTCTTGAAACATGTATTTTTTCCAATGTTACACAAAGAAATCTATTTTTTACTATTAATTATTGTAGTCTAATTAGATCTCTATGTTTCTGCTCCCCAGCTGTCTGAGAACATCCAAAGATACACTCCTTCTTAACCAGGAGATACAGAGAACAGACCAGGAAGTCTTGTCAGCAGAGCAGTTTCCACAATGCTCTTATTGCTGACAAATGTATACAATTCAGGAGCCACACACAGGAATGTATATTCTCTACAGCATTTCTCTGACTGCCAGAGGTCCAGGCCTAATGAGTGCAGAACCCTTTAAACCCTACCTAATTATATTTGCAGAGAACTGGGGCACTGATATATGCCAGTTATACCTTTAAAAAATACAACAGGATTTCATAAATTATCTTTCAAAACCTATGACTGCAGAAATATTGGTCTCAGTAGGAGTTACACGCATCATAACCAGGAAGTAAATACTGGTGTACCTTTAACTGTAACAGCCAGGGATTGCAGCATCTCCTAGGTGAGTAAATGCTCTGCACTGACAACCCATCTTGAGTGAAGCATGGCATGGCGTCTGTGGGAACGGTGGCAGAGCCTGACCCTTGCTACTGTACGAGTAGCCCTGGGGTCATGCCGCTCCCTGTGCCTGCATCAGTTCACCCATGGTATCTGATACATGATGCTGGTGAACGACTGCAAGACAGCAGCTAGTACCAAGCTCTGTGGAAGGCAAAAGACAGGGTGAAATAAATGCATGAAGGACATTGAGATACTGGCACAGCTTCATCCATGTTCTGCTCTCACATATATTGACACGATCATGGAACAGCAGAGAGAATGTCTGAGTAACCACTTGTTTTGTAAAATGACTTCATACCTGATGCAAAATGGCAATGAATGAATTTAACTTTTAGGTTGATCACACGGTACTGATCAAAGAGTCTGGTGTACCTTGTCCCTAAAATCAGGCCACTTGTAAGCAGGAAGTATAATTATATGTCATGGGCTTTATTTGCAAATGAAGAGAAGCTTTTCATTTGAAAGAAAAAAACAAGCAACACAGAGGGATTTTTGAGAATCAGCCTTCACTTTCCCATAATGACCAAAAAGCTATAGAAAAGAATAATAATATCTAAACTCCTGGCTATCCAAAAAGGCACTTCTTATCACCTTTAGTGGGGTCCCACTTTGCCTGTTCCTCACCTCAATAAAGAAAACAGCTCAGCATTAATCAGATTGCAAACATGGAGATTCATTTGTGAAGCACGTGCTTGTGCTCATCTCACTTTATTGTACCTGCTGCCTGCTGCCCCCATTCCCTTGTTGCAATTCCCCTGCCCATGCTCGGCATCCTCCAGGGTGCAACCTTATCTTCACAAAACAGACAAACAGCTCCCTCCGGATGCCATGCCAATGCCACTGCTGCGGCAATAAACTGGCAAGTGGGCAAGGAATAAAGGAACAGTTACTGAATGAAGAAGTAAATGCTTCTTCTAGAGACTGAACACATCACCTTCATCACCCTAAGGTCAGAAAATATCAAGTTGTTTCTGAACTTCTTTCCATCTGGAAGTGCAATTATGTTAGTTAATCTTAAAATGCCTTTGGCATCTGTCATCTCATTTTTTGTATTATCCTTAAAACTTTTCTAATGGTAAGTACACATGCAGTGTGAAATAATAGCCCTCCGTGTAACAAGCGATACACACACTTTGTCCAATTTATTTTTACAGTCTTTTTCTCTCTTTCTGAGGTTATTATCACAGAAGAGATTGAAAGCTGAAGCCATCATACCAGAGCTTAAATGTAGAAATGCAGCAGAACATTTCTCTTCATAAAGAACATTGAATCCAAAAATTGAATTGAAAGATATGAACTCTAAATTCAGGAAGTGCATGATCATGCATAGCACTTTTCTCCTTTCATTCTTTTTGTTTGTTTTTGTTTGTTGTTTTTTTAAAAAAAACTTCCTTTAGAATCATAGAATCATAAAATCATAGAAAGGTTTGGGTGCGAAGGGACCTTAAAGATCACCCAGTTCCACCCCCCCTGCCATGGGCAGGGACACCTTCCACTAGACCAGGATGCCCAAAGTCCCATCCAGCCTGGCTTTGAACACTTCCAGGGAGGGGGCAACCACAACTTCTCTGGGCAACCTGTGTCAGTGTCTCACCACCCTCACAGTAAAAAATTTTTTACTACTATCCCATCTGAATCTAGCCTCTTTCAGTTTGAACCTGTTTCCCCTCATCACCACATGCCCTTGCAAAAAGTCCCTGTCCGGCTTTCCTGTAGCCCCTTCAGGTACTGGAAGATGCTCTAAGGTCTCCCCAGAGCCTTCTCTTCTCCAAGCTGAGCAACCTCAACTCTCTCATCCTGTCTTCACAGGAGAGGGGCTCCAGCCCTCTGAGCATCTTTGTGGCCCTTCTCTGGACTCGCTTGAACAGCTCCATGTCCTTCTTATTCTGGGGACTCCAGAACTGGACACAGTACTGCAGGTGGGGTCTCACGAGAGTGAAGAGGGGCAGAATCACCTCCCTCAACCTGCTGGTCATGCTTCTTTTGATGCAGCCCAGGATAACATCAACTTTCTGGGCTGCAAGTGCACACTGTGCTGTGCACACTCCTTGCTGCCCTAAGGATCTTGAACTCCACCATTTCATGGTCACTGCAGCCAAGACTGCCCTTGAGCGTCATGCTCCTCACCAGCCCCTCCTTGTTGGTGAGCACAAGGATAGCACCTTTCCTCGTTGGCTCCTCTATCACTTGGAGAAGGAAGTCATCACCAATGCATTCTAGGAACCTCCTGGATTACTTATATAATTATTTGCTTATAAATTGCTGATCTAATGCCTGATTGATGAAAAATACTAACAAAATTATGAGTGAACAACTGTGCCAGGTATGATCCTGGATTAACCCTCAGGATCTGTTGTCTTTTCTACAACCTGCCCTGGCACGGCAAAAGTTGGCTCTCACCTTCTACTTCCTGAATGTCCTTCCTCACTGGTAAAATGCAATCTGTTTCCAGAGAGAAATGTTATTTCAAATTCAGCAAGTTTTACTTAAAACAAACATCACTATTAGTTCTAGATGTATCAATGCACTGTACATATAGTAGTTGTGTATCAACATTATATTTCAGAAAATGAGGCTGTTATACTTTTCCCATCTAGGATTCTCTGCAGGCATTTAAAGTATGTTTTCATTAGCCTATAGTACCCATCATATATTTGATATAAATGCTCAAAGGATTTAATCTTGGAGTTTTCAAGGGGGCTTTATTTCAAGGGGGATTTTACCTTTAGCCTATATATACAAAATTTTAAATTAATTCTATATATTCTATTATTATGATAAATTTAAATTAAACTATAAATTTAATTATTATATTATATATTTTATATATAATATATTGATATAAAATTTTGAGCCTCACCAGTATACTTGTTCTAGTGACTAAAAGAAATTAAAAATATAAGTCCCAGCATATGCTGTTGGAAGAAAAACTGAAGGTCAAGTAATGTTGGATGGCCAGAGGTACTTATTGATCAAAGAGTGGTAGGTAACTTATCTCTAGACTGTGGCATTGTAGTGAGGTGGGGGTCAGTCTCTTCTGCAGTGCCCATAGTGAAAGGACAAGAAGAAACAGTTTTAAATTGCAGCAGGGGACATTCAGATTGGACATTTGAAAAATTTTTTCACTGTAAGGGTGCTTAGATACTAGAATAGGTTGCCCAGGGAGGTGGTGGAGTCACCGTCCCTGCAAGTATTGATGAGGTGTCTGGATGTGGTGCTGGGTGATATGGTTTAGTGATGATGTAGGTAGGTGGTTGGACTGGATGACCTTGAAGGTCTCTTCTGTGATTCTATGATTCTATGTGACCGCACATTGGTGCTTGAACAGATATCTATTTGCAATGTACAAAGGAAAATAATTACTCATCATATATTAAGGTCAGGGAAATGCAGGATATGTGTCTATACTTACTTGCAGTTGACTGACAGTCACAATACACTATTTATCAACTGTAGTTGTAGTGATCTTAGAGCAGCAAAGCCATTTATAAGGTATTCCTTTTACTGAACATGTTTTCATCAGAAAAGTAGATAACAGGAATAACTTGCAACAGAAATCAGGCTTAATATTTCAAAGCTCTTGAGACCCTGATTAGACAGTTGCTATGTCAGTACATAATCTCTGACTAAACTGAGTTGCTGGTGCTTTGTCCAGGTAAAAATAGCACTGAGACTTTTGTATCTGGAAGAAGCAGGACTCCCTGACGTGCAAGCAAGGAAGTAAAATCTGATTTACCCAACAAAAGAATGAGATAGGGATGAAAATGTGGATATTAAAGCGGACTAAAAATTGATTGGCATAAAATTTTCAGTTGTAAATTTTCTGAATAGGCTGCACTTGTTGGGCAGATTACTAATTATATGCTTCTCACTCTGGAGTCTTTAGGCCGAATGCTGCTCTCACCCAAATATAAAACTCAAGTAAATCTATTAGTGTTACTGTAGAGTCATGTCAGCTTCAGGGAGACCAAGATATGAAGATTTGTTTACAAAATTAAGCTTTGAAAAGTACATCTGTGTATGCATTTTGATTTGTCAATAAAATAATTTTATGGAGCTAAATTTATGCAAATACTTAAAATTAAAATCCAAAGGAGAACTTATAGTCTTGTATCCATTAAAGATTATGCACCGTTTTACAAGAAGGTACTCAAAAATACAATATGGAATACAATTAAAAGGAATAAATTCACAGAGGCTTCATATTTTATAAAGTCTTTGTGCCCTGTGTGCATTTCACTGACTGCTCCTCTAGGAGCAAATACTACCTTACAAACATGAATGAATTTCTTCTCACGATAGCCAAAGAAAGAAGGGACACAACATTACCGCTGTGTCACTCATCAAGGACAGAGTCAGGAAGAATGATGAGATTGGCCAAAGGCCAGACTGAGAGTGAGAGACGTAGACGGGGATAGAAATGCGGTTCTCCTGCCCTAGCCCTTTAGTGGCACAGGAGCCCTTCTTAGGAGCTGTAATAACATGCAAGGATAGGGGAATTTGGAAAATATGTCCATGCTAACTCCTAGATCAACAACAACTTAAGTCAGACTCACTGTTGTCTTAATCGTGTACGCATTCATTTACACCTGAGATACACCAGTACCTGAGTGTAAGTGGCTTCGTGTAGTTTGTTTCAAGTTTCTGAAGGCAGAACTATTTATAAAGGACTGTCTTTTCTTTCCCTTCCATGGAAAAATTCAACACTGCTGTTGAGGTGTATGGGGACTGCATTCCAGAAAATAAAAATCACATCAGTCTTCTGATATGAGGCTCACCTGCAGGCTTCCACACAATGTTTATGTTTAAACCAATCCTGTTTGAAAGAAACCTTAAGGGATGGCTGAAAATGAAGTGATTTTTAAATTAGGTATTCAGAAAATGCAGTGAAGGAAAAAGCACAAATCGCTTTTCTCAAAGAAGCAAGACATTAATTCCACAATTAATATATCTATGAATTATAATTTATTATCTATATAAAATAATACATATTTCTAGCCTGCCTTGGCAATCCTCCAGTATTTCTTCTGCAGGTTGTAAAACCATGTTCTGGCTAATGGCAGGAGTTGTCAAGAAGCAAACTTTGCTAACATGTTGTTGGGATAGTGAAGGTAACATAAATTTTATGTGTTTGCTGGTGCTGCCAACCCTCATGCTACATAGCCCTGAAGAATCTCTACTTGGATTAAATTAAAAAATAGCATTGTAGAGAGTGTGCTGAACTTTAGCATAGTGGATGAATCTGAGGACTCACATCCAACTCTTACAGTTTCAATGGTACTGGCCAAGGCAAGGAGACAACTGCCAAAATGAGTTTGAATCAGCCAGTAAGAGAGCCACTACTACTTGAACTAGAGGAAACCCCAAATGAAGCAATATGAGCCGAATTGATTTTAATAGAGCAGAGAATACATCAACAGTTTAGGCAGATTGCAGGCAGTGGGCAAGTGTTAAATTCACCATCAGAACAGCACACAGTGACTTAAACAGTGGTACCCAGAACACAGCTTGTAGGGCCTACCAACAATATACACAAAGCACTTTCCACTGTGTAGAGGCTTATTTAGCAGCTGCACTCCAGCCTTAGTGTGAGAACTGATAAGACCATGGCCAAGGATGTCTGTGGCTAAGGGTATGCTAGACAAAACAACTTCTGAGGATGGGAAGAAGATAAAATTGTACAAAACCAGAATGCTTGCTAATTAATTGCTGAAACATCCCCACCAATCCCATAGTGGTCTTAGGTGCGTGCACTCCTCATGATAACTGCTTTAACCAATAAGATTTATTATGCTATTCGTGTGGCTCGTGTACGGAACCCACACAGTATAAATGTAACCAGCCTTCTGTAATAAAGCGGCGTTCACTTGTCATCATATTGGTGTTGTGTCGTCCATCCTCGCATGGATCCCCACACACTGTTCTCTGGAAGGTACAACCATGCTTCCCTACCAGGTGAAGTTTGGTCCCATCACTTTGAAAAGCTATCCATTTTTCTGGGATATTTTATCATCTTTTCTTCAAAAACATTGAGACAGCCTAAAAAAATACAGACTGGAATGTAGCTGCTGGTGGTGTAGTCAATCACTGTCTCCTTACAATCAGCTCTCAACTAGCTTTGGAGATTGACTTTTTTTCACCTGCGGGATACGGGAACTGATACTGTTTACTTTTTCAGGTGGGTCCAGTACCTTTTGTGTTTAATAATCAAAATATTTTCAAGCTGTATTGTCCACAGAGCCCTTCAATGTAGATCATAGAAGTAACTCTTGAATTTTATGCACCAAACGTCCCCATGACTGTCTGCTACACTGCCCAATATATTTTGTTATTTTGAAATATGAGCTTTCATAGGGACATGCATAATGTGATCTGAATTTTTCTGAATAGCAGTCAGACTGGAAGCTGCTCTTTGTATATTAAATAACAAATACGATCCTTCCAAACTTCCTCGCAATGTTCACCCAGTTCCCACCCAGAATCTTTTCTCACAACACCATTCTGCAGTGAATTCAACCAAGTGGGACACATGTAAGGAAAGCCGGCATTTCCTTTTTTCCTGACAAAAGATGAACCTATGAGCTATGGATATAAAGAAAAGAATGAACAGATATCTACTTAAACTGAAAGACATGGAAGATACCATTTCACAGTTCACAGTTGCACTCAGTGAACTGGATCCCTGATCTTTCCATTTCTACAATGTCAATCATCTCCCCTATATATCAGTGTAATGCTAACACTAACAACAAGCAGTGCTTCTATAATGGTCAGCATACACCATGTCAGGGAAATTCTTCAGTGAGGCTTTTTACATCAGGATTGGAAATGTAAAATTTATAAGAACAAGAAAAACCAAATCCCCCCCAAAAAAACAATGCAGGGAGCTATATTTCTCCTTCAAAAGGGAGTAAAAACCCTTTCTAATTCTGAACTTGACAGAAATTTTCATTTTTAAATTACCATTCAAGAAGTAATTAAGTCATCTTTACAGAATGCTTTTGAAAAAGTTATATACATAAATTCTCAATCCTGATTCTCACATGAGGAATAACACACTCTATTCAGGCAAAAGGAGCTTTTCAGGCTCCAGTTCAGTGCTTCTCCCTTGGCACAGTGCTGTCTTTACAGAGAACTGATCAGCTGAAAACAAATGGGGTACAATACTCTTGCTATTTATGTAGTACAAAAGGTGAAAACCCCTGATCCTCAGACTGTGAAACTTGCTTCGTGCAGACACCCCATAGCAGAAGATACTTTTGCCACATTGCAGCACCATGAGACAACAGGACGTGCATTTGTGGCAAGTAGTTTACATGGATACCAGGCTCCCAGGTGCTTCACATTATTTTTATAGCTTACATCACCAAGCTACAGCATGGAAAGCTCGTTTCTTTGAATTTTAGTGGCTGAACCTGCTCAGCCTCCCATGCTGTTGTGTTGGGAGTCAGCTAGATGGTGCTCATGGGGTGGCAGCCTGTGTGCAAAGTTAGCACTGGGATTTAGCTCTGGGCCTCTTCCCCCGCCTCTGGCATCCCACACAATCTAAGCAAGTTGTCACAAATGAAAAACCAGGACCAGTAGGAAGGTGACAAGGGAGGTAGGTGAAAGGAAACTACATCTCAGATACTGTATGAGCACAGATTCTTACAGAAATGCTCTTGCTTCTAAAGGCTGGGATGCAAGTATGAAGCTGGTGCTGATTTTGTTGTACATGAGCCAGCTCATTGACTCCTACCTGGCAGCCAGAAAAGAACACAGAACTGACAGCTTGGGAAGAAACCATGTTACTGGAGAGACCTGACAATTTGGAAGTTGTTTTTCCACTGACAAATAACAACCCTAGCTGTATGCTTCATCATGATCTGATTGAGTGTGTCTTTATGGAAGTTTGAAGTTAGAATTTGTTAGTAGATCTTAGTGGTCTGTGAAGTTGACTAACTTTGTTGGATCCTGCAGATAGGACCATGTAAAGATATATCATGCAAACTCTCAATAAACATGAAAAGCTTAAATTGCTTGGGGATGGTAGACAAAGATAGATTTTGGTGTGGACACACTGCTCAGGGATCCATTGAATGGCAGAATACTTATTAATTCTTAAATCTAAAGATCCCACTTGGTTCCTTTGGTTGAGAGTTTGTATGGAAATTTCATTTTGAAATGACAAGCCCATATATGCACAGGAACGGTTTTCTAAATAAAATAGTAGATAATTTTTTATTCATCTTGTGTCTAAAATGCCCAGAGGCATAGCTCCATAAAAGTTTTACACTTTAAACAAAGATCTTTTTGAGTTGTAAGAAAACAAAACATTCTGAAAGCAACAGTTTCTATTATTTATTGTGATGTTTACTTAGCAAGAACGGCTGATGAGTTAGTTCTCAGTGGAAGTGCTGAATTACTTCAGGAACAGAAGCCAAATTAATTAAGCATAATTTCCTATCAATTTCACTGTACTACAGACCAGACTCAGAGTACCTGCTATACTCCTGGCACTATACAAGATATAAATAATAATATACTTAGACCAGTTACTGCTGTCCTGATGACCTGTGATTCTCACTGAGGAAATACTTCTAAGGCTTTGATGTGAACACAATAGAAGCTATGAAGAGAACAGGAAAAACACAGAAGAGTCACTATGCACATTCCAGATCAAAGACAACAGTCAAATGAAAAGACAGTTTTCCAAAGTGGACAAAAGAGGAAATAAATACATTTGTATTGGAAAAATCAATAGGAAAAGACCTGACTTCATGACTAAAGGTGGTAATTTTTTACTCTATAGAGTACTTTTGAGATACACACTATGGCCAGACTTCAAGCCCAGATTCACCACACAACTTCATCATAAGCAGAAATCGAGCCCTGGAAATTTCCCTACTTAACCACTTTGATTAACATGCTGCATGATCATGAAGCACCAGGGCACGGATTTTCTCTCTAGGTGTGCTTATCCATCCTGGGGACCAGCTGGAGCCCCTCACTGCAGCATTCAGCCCTTTGTGGCCCCACTGTCAACAGACTCTCTATATAAAGCAGCCAAGTAATCAGTTCTATTGTACCTGCTCTTACACGGCTCTTAGGGAACTTGGGGTAAAGTTTTGGCTCAATTCACAGGGAAGTTGCACTGAAAGTTTATTCAAGAAAGACAAATGTGTTATGTTCAGTCTGGAAAATACAGCAACTATTACCTACATTGCCAGAATACTCTATTAAGATATTTAGAAAGTTTAGCATTCCTTTGGTATGTCTATATTTATAAAAAGTGTACACAAAATTGTGTTGTCTAAGAGTAAAATACAGAAGCCTGTTGTCTGACTACAGTTTTCAGACCTACTTCTCGAGCCCAATGCCCGGAGATATGCTGCCTCAGCTTCCTCTCAAAGCTCAGCTCTCCCAGCCTTGTCTCAGTTTACTGCTTCTCTCAATTTCCTGAAGCTCACACAGCAGTATCAAGTCTGTGACCTTGCTTTTGTGTTTGTACTGTCACTAAGAAGACCACTAGGCCATAAAGATTCAAGTTTTGTTAAAGGTTGCCAGGCCAACTACTAATTACTGTCTTGTAGAAAAGCTTCTTTTTCAGCTCTCACTCTTTACATTGCCTTACATTTTCTTTTCACTTAGCCTAAAGAAATGACAGAAAGCACATCCATGAAGTTCAGCCATGTTCACAATTTATGGTGGCCATGGATATTACACAGAACAGCAATAACATGAAAAATAAAATACTCATCTTTACTCAGATTATAAGATTGGGCAAGTGATTTGAGCTGAGTCCCTGTATAAGGCTGCCAGTTATGAAAAATAATACTTAGAAGTATCAACTTTAAAAATATCTCTAAATACCTTTATTATCTAAAGAAGGTGAAATCATATCTTGTTGTTATGGCAAGGAGAAAAGGAAGCTGTGCTTGATATATGTCTGTGGCCAATGTGCACCCTGAGCAGGAGAGGAGGATGTCTAAAATCAGTCCACTGACTCATCAGGAGAGCATCCTCCAAGGCCTGAAGTCAGGCTTCTCAAGAAGCACCAGATGCATTAACAAAACTCATAGCTTTTTGTGGCTGGGCAGCAGTCCTCTCAAGCAGAGCTGTAGGGAGTGGGCCTGGCAGCAGTGGTCTTCTCTGAAAGCCTGTAGAAAGGTGGAAAAGAAGGGGAGAAAAAGAAAGCTCTTGGAGCCTTTGGCTTCTGTCTGTTAACCTCAGCCTCTTTGAGCTTAGACTCAGCAGGAAGACATGGGTAATCACAGAAA
Organism: Aegotheles bennettii; assembly: GCA_013398125.1. Lineage (NCBI taxonomy): Eukaryota > Metazoa > Chordata > Aves > Caprimulgiformes > Aegothelidae > Aegotheles > Aegotheles bennettii. The sequence continues at coordinate 132,087 of VZRW01012815.1, read as the reverse complement.
ATGACCTTATCTTCTGCTGGTTACATTTCATGTTTGTTTAGACACAGAGCCCAGAGGATAAGCTTGACTGGATAAGGCCATTCTTCGGCCTCAGAAACAAAGGGACTCAAGGAAGCAATCAAATCCTAAAAAAAAGCATTTTAAATGCTCACCAATTATTTAAAATAAGACATCGTGCAAAAATAATTATCCCAGATCTGAAAGCATGTGTACTAAATGTGAACATAAAGGAGAAGCTGGGTTTTTTAGCTTGGAGAAGCAAAGTCTGGGGGAAGCCAATGGCTGTCTTCAGCTACCTTAAGCTGGTTGTAGATGAGAAAGCCAGACTTCTCAGTATCTCACACTGAAAGGTTGAGAGGTAATGACTTCCTCGAAGCAAGGGCAATTATAAGTGGATGCAAAGAAAAAAATTCTTCCCTGTGGAAGGGGTCCACCACCCTGAGAGACTGGTGGATGTCTGTCCTTGGAGATTTTCAAAAAGCTTAACTTTCACTCCAATATGGAGCTCATAAGTCAAACTAAAACTCAAATTGAAGTTGAGACAATTTATGAAGGAGGGCTGTAGACAAGTGACCTATTTCTGCTGCCACTGAAATTTTTGTCCCCTATCCTTCCCTGCTGTTTTTCACCACATTTCAGGGTGCCATGGATGCATTAGCATAACTGCAAATCCAGCCACTCCTCAAACCAGCGACCGAGTTAAATGTTTTGCATGTTTCAGCCTATTTTGTGTTTCAGTATAGGCTGAAAGGGTAACACAAAGTTAGGCAAAGTAAATTGCTAACAACCTGGTTAAGAGGGTATTGTATACCTGACCTCCAGGCCATAAGCACAGGTCTAGGAACAACTGGATTCAGAGAGACAGACATTGCAGCAGTTTATATTTTGTTATTGTTCTTTGCAATTAGCAATAAATAAAACCCCAAAAAGTTTTGGATAGACAGAGCAGGATCTCACTTCACTGAAGGCAAGAGAAGACCCTTTAGCTGCTGCCATTCAATTATTTAACTCCTTCCACAACTGCCATATACCAGTCAGTGCAGAGGGAGTACAGCATCAATATGAAAATGCCCTGATAAGCAGGTTCCCACACCTGGAACAAGGAGAGGATCCAGAGATAATCATTGAATTCTGCTCCAATGAGCACTGGCTGCCTGCAGCAGTGGCTCACCTGCAAAATGATCCTAGACTAGGGCAGCTAGGTAGAGGACATTATCATCCCTTCAATCCAGCTCATTCTTCAGTGTTTGCAAACAAAACCATCATAGGAATAAAGTCCAAGTCAGGAATGCGAGTAAAAAGGAGAGGATGATCAAAAATGATCAGAATAGTCCATAAATTCAGTGCATGATCAGCAGTTACTTAATGTTGTTTAGTAATTCATTTCAGTCAGTTTCTAACAGAAGAAATAACAAAAGACCATGAAAAAACAAAACCATGTGCTGTGAACTCCTCTTCCTGTGGAGTCTTTAATGTTTTGGAACAGGATTTACAGCAGACATGGTATTTTATGAGGTTTTTCATACTTTTGTTTTATTTACACATGTTCCTGTTCAACTGAATTTTTGTCAAAGCAAGCATCAAGTTTTTGAGAGAAAAAAAACTCATGGTAGCAAAAGAAGACAACTTGGCTGCAGAGTAGGGCAATTGGCAGGTGCAGGGTATGCCATAGCCGGGACACATCCAGACTGCTGGGCACTGATGCCTCAAGACTAGGCATTGAAATGTTGGACTTCAAACCCAGGGTATAGGAAACCCGTCTGCAAATTCCAGCTGCACTTAATCAATCTATTCATTCACAATGTTCATACGAGAGCTTGCTCACCTCAGACATCACTGTGATGCCACTGGCTGTGTGAATGACCTCAGCTTCAGTATTTTATTATTTTTGATTTTCAAATTTATACAATTGTCCATGTGCTGGGAAATAAGGTAGGGCAAAAGTAAGGAAAATCTGATGTGTTTTTCTCAAACCTCACTACAACCACACCTTTTTTGCTTGCAGCAAATCATGTTACAGGTTGGTCCTTTTCCATGAAAAAAGATACAGATTTCCAGTCACTTGAAAATTGTTCCAACTTTTCCAACAGTATCTTCTGAGTGTAAAGTAGCTGCAAAGCATCACATAAATTCTGTGATAATGTGTTATATCTAGTGGTGCTCACTCTGAACAACCATAGATTACAACAAAAATACAAGGTGAAATAAATAAGAAATTAAAGGAAAAATAATAATAGTGTGAGGTGTTGGGTTTTTTTACCCTCCAGAGTTCAATTTAGGTACAGTGGTTATTGATTTAATTTCACAGTGCAGGCCCACATTGATAAAAGATAGCACGGAATAATATACACATAACAAGGGAAATAATGGAAAAATAGGAAAGTGGTTTTCTTTAACTAGTTTCATTTTGTTACTACATTGTTGCCCACATTGATTCTTTCTATTTATTAACAAGTGGTAAAGCAGATTTTTTAAGAGGGAGGAAAAGAAAAATTCATTTTTAAAAAGCTAATAGTGTGGATGGTTGAAAAATTTCTTGTGAAACTTTGCAAGAAAATTAACTTACCCTTTTTCTAAGAAGTGTTTGCATTCCATGGAAGAGAGTTGTTTGTTTGGTATTTTTTAAAAACTGGAAAATGTAATGGTGTGAAGATGGAAAAAGATTTAGACAAAATCAAAAAAGGATTTTTAAAATGTAAGTTATTGCAACACCTCACAAAAGTTGTATTTCAGATAGCTCATATACTTTTTCCATCCTCACCCCCGCAGTGAGCTTCCCAGTTGAACACTATATTCCATGAGTCTGTGGCAGCTCCGTGGGCTGCAGGAGCTCCAGTCAAACAGTCATGCCACCCCGAGAGAAAAAAAAGGAACCACACATCAGAACTATAATTCTATTAAGGTACTATGGAAAACTATTGGATTGAAATAACTGATTTTCAAGTGAAAGTTTGGCTTATTTCTACTTATTTCAGCCCTGGTTATTTTTATTTTTTTTTGCCTGTTACTACTTCTTGGGTAGTGTGGAACCCTGCACCACAGCCTGGGAGGCAGGATCTGTACCTGAAAAAGATGCACAAATTTACAAACGTAAATCCTGCCACAGACCAGTTCCACATTCAGTCTGTTCCTGTTACAGTTTCCCAATGCTTACCTGCTTACCTGTCCACTCAGCAGCAACTGCCACAGTACCTGTTTCCAAAAGGAAGGTGAAACACTGAGGTAGGTGAAGCATTATGGCAGCAGGATTGCCTTCTTGGCACCTGCACGGACAGCTGTCTTTAGCTCAGATCCTAAAGGTGCACATCAACATCAATTCCTAGGTTTCGAAAGATGCATTCTTTCAAGCAGAGCTGCAAATAAAACCCCAAACATATATAAAAAGCCCTGTTGTACCTTACTGTAGAAAATCCTAGAAGCTACCAAGCTTAATTTAGGGCACATTCTATGCTTTGCATTTATTTAAATTGCCTGTAAACCCTTTCCCCTTTCCCCAAATGTGGTCCCATTGAATTTTACACAAATCACTTAAAAGTGATTTGGAAACTGTTGCAACTTCATCACTCAGTGTAAACACTGACACATTTTTGAAAGTTTTTCATCCAAATTCAGCAGTACAGCATGAACTTGACTCCAAACAATAATACAGAGTAGCTCCCCTAGGATGTAGATAATGTGTGTAATAACCACAGTATTTACCTATTCAAGTAGTATTCTTAACAACAGATGTAATCTTCAGTGAAACCAAGCTTTTACAAATTGCTGCTAAAATTACTCATGTTTAACTTGTCTAAGTATATCTTATAAGGAGCTGATGTTTTCCCTAGAGGTATTTAAATTCAGAATTGTTAACCACTAGTTGAATATGAACTTGGATAACTAAACAGGTCTTCATTGTTTTTGAAATGGAGGCTAGAAGGAGATAACTGTCCAGACTAAGTGAGGTGAACATGTCTGACTTACGTTGTATGAAAACTTCATGACATGGTAAAGGTTTGAGGAGCACTGTTTCAACAGGTCTTGGGGGTGAGGAATATGAGGTGATGCTTTCAGACCGCTCCCAACAGCTCAAGGTGGGATATCACTGCCACAAAATGAATCAGGTCATTGCATTCATTTTCATTGCTCAGGCATGTAGCCAATTAGGAAGGAATTCAGTTAAAGAGCTTGTCTATTTTTATTTTTTTTAAATACACAAAGTATAGGCTATGTTCAAACATCGAGACAGTATAATAATGACAAAAGAAGGGATTTATAAATTTCCTATTACATAAGTTTTCATAGCAGAGAATAGCAGGCTCATTATTTTAGGCCCCCAGATCATTGCTGCATGCCAGTGCAGGTATTGAATTTGGTCTGGTATTTTAGAAGTCTTCCAACGAAACAGACATTTACATCTCCTAAGGATTTTGAACACGGTTCAAAACTGTACTTCATTATATTTATACAATGAGAATGGTTCAAAAGTAACTGTTAATTGCATTCTGTTTTGGTGAAATAGATTTAGGAATAGACATATTTAACCATATTAACGCTGCCAGAAAACTACTTAATCAACAGATGAATGTACATTGAAAGAAAAGCTGTGAGTACATTTATCCAGTTAGGTACAAATATTGCCATAATGGCTCTAATGGAAGGTGGGGAAATGGGACATCAAGGAAGAGAAATTACACAAAGCACCACCAATCCCATAAACAAGAAAAGGGAAAGATATAGTAACCACAGTATTAACTTAAAAAACAAGATGTTAAATGATAGTTTTGCTGCAAAAGCAAGTTTCTCTTCTTTGAACTTTGGGAAAACTGTGCATGCATACTGGGGTATACTGAGACTGAGCTTCCAGTTGGAGGTGGGCTTTCAGCATTGTATAATTCAGGTTCCATCCAATTCAGATTAAAACCCACCCTGTTCCTCCCATCACCACCAGTTTTCCACAATACAAAAACTTGTTTTGTTTCAGATACAGCAATACATTTTGGTTTTATCTTCCTATAAGACAGTATGTGGGAAACCTGCATGGCAATTGTGGAGTTTCTGGATATTTTGTTCTGTTTTCCATCTGAAGGACAAGACACCATAATCAGGAATGGTAGATCAAGTATTTCCTCATGCATTTAAAATAAGAAGTAGAAGACCACACACAAGCTATACACATGGTTACTTCACAAACTCTTCCCAAAAGGTGACCACCTGGCCCTGTGATGGAAAAGGCAAAGTTTGGTGGTGAATTACTTGAGTTCGAAGATACAGCAGGGAGAGAGTAAGTCAAGCAGGGTTTGGTGTTTCAACCCCAGCACCACAACAGTAGCCAGGGCACAGACTCTGGCAAAGATAAGCTCTCACAGGTGAAAAATGGGTACCTTTTGCTAAGGGCTTGGATAGCCTGTGCCAGGTCACAGTGGCTTTCCAAGCTGCGCTCTGTTCAATCAACTTTATTACAAGGCAGGCAAAAAGGATTCACCTTGCAAGAGGTGAAGTAGAAAGCAAAACAAAAGGCAACACAAAAGGACATTTTTCCTCAGAAGGACTATCTTTGCTTTTAAAATTACTTTGTTCTCCTCTGGGCTTGTGGAAAACAAAAACTGAGAAACATAAGTACTTCAGTACACTTGCTTGAAGGGACTGTGCCGTGGCAACAGAAGGTCTGTCCCAGTGCCCTGGCTGTTCAGGACTGCCTGTGGCTCAGTATTCCACTGTGCTGGCACCTTACACCTCTTGGCTCAGCCAACAGTAGGAGCTGGGCAGCCCAGGGACAAAACTGTTTTGGAAAACTGAAAAAAAACCTGAAAGAGGGGCCAGGTGAGAGTTGTGAGCTCGCAGTGCACCCCCAGGTCTTCCATCTGGTGTGGGACTTCCCCAAGACGTAGGCCCAACCAGGCCATGAGGGTCTGGCCAGACAGTTTCAGGTAACTGGGCAAGCTTTCTGTCTGGCAGATGAGGCAAAATGAAAATACATTTGGCTTTTATGAAGTTTTCTATCAAAAAAACAGTCTCTAGTTAGAAAGACTGACCTCTCTCTGTGTTGCAGAACTCAATGTGAAATACACAAACTCATGAATAGGTACATGCATAACATACGTACCCATCCCCAGAGGAAGACTGTCGTGAAGGGTAGCACACTTGTGCAAGTTTTGCAAAAGCGTTGGGAAAGGAGGGCAGAAAAAACCCTAATTTCCCCTCAGGACTCACATGCTTCTTTATCTCTCCAGTGGCTAGTCAAAAGTTGACTACATTTTTTTTTTCCCCGATGTACACAGAGATTCCCATGATGCAACTTCTCCTCCTCACCTTCATGGAAGAAGGGTTTTTTTTCATAGATGTATCACTCAAGCAGGAGATGATGAAACACCGTGGCAACATGTTTTTAACCCAAATGAGTTTAACAAAAACATATTTTGTGTTACTGATTTCCTCCTCATTGACAGTTAAAAATCATTAAGTTTTCAGAAACTGGGAGGGAAAGGGAAATCTGCAACTTTTTTTTGTATGAAGAAAATCTGCCTTCGGGGCATGTGTAATTAAAACAACAGAGCAAAATCCTCCCATATTTGGCAACATTACAGACACACAGAACTGTACAAGGTAGCAAATTCCAGTGAGCAAAAAGTCTTCTGTCACTGCATAATCCAGAATCACACACCTTCTTGAATGCCATTCCCAGTCACTCTAATAACAAATTATTTACTACAGACACGACTGTTAATTCTACATAAAATTAAGGTTGCCCAACAATTTTGAATGTATTTTCAGCTGCTAGTAGCTTTGCCAAACTTTCCTGTTCTATGTCTTAAGTTAATGAGCTCTGTAGAGTATAAAATATAAATATAAAACATCATGCCCCCATAGAGCTTTGCCCAGATTAGAATAAATTGTAAAAATTAATTGAAAAAAAATCCGGTTATTCATGTCAGTGCTTTGATGAGAGGATCTGAAACATAGCAGGAATAGTTTGTGTTAAAAATGTACTCATTGCCATTGTGAAAATCTGTACCCCACTGACCATCTTAAAAGCTTTTGTAAATTTCCCCATACCCTCACTATCAACATGTCTATCAGAGTTTAGCATCTAAGCTCCTAGAGATGGGCTACTGCAACCTAATCTGCATGCATGAGTTTGGAAGGGGAGATTTCATCTTATGCTCTTCTGCTTAGATTTCTGCTGGACTGGTCTAGTGGAGAGGACAACAGGGACTTCTAAATGTCAGGAGTAACAAGACAGATGGGCAGGAGCTGATATTTGGGACATAGGGAACAGATTGGGAAGTGGAGCCTTACGACTGACAACTGGGAAGAGAGAGGATCCAGGAAAATGTAGGAAGGGTTAAGAGGCCATCAATAGACAGACTGGGAAAGAGCTGGAAAACAGGAACAAGCAGGATAGCTGAAAGCAAACAAATAGTGGATAAACAAAAATGAGGAAAGAGAGGGAGCCCAGGAGTGAGGGCTCTGTGCAGTAGGACTGAGAATGAAGGCACAGGCACACTTGCAGTAAGTCTCGCATGGGTCTCCCACAACACAGAGATCCTTCCTCTAATGAAGAGTGTGTAAGCTGTGAACTGTCAGAGACAAAACTAGAAAAAAATAAGATTGAATTGTGCATTGTAATTATACTACAGCTATTAGTTACACAGACAAGGCGGTATGGCCAGGAGGCTGGAGTCTGTGTGCATTGCTTCTTGTTGGTAGCTGCTTTCTGGCCGTGGTGTCTAAACTAGGGGGACAGAATCTTGTCTCTGCCATCTAGCTCTCCCCATATCTCCCCTCTCCAGCCAGGCATTTGTGTTAGATGGATTCCTGTTGAGAGCACTTGCATTTTGGAAGCTTCTATGTTGCTCAAATGCTGGAGGTGGATTATAAAGAGAGAAGGACTGGTTAGAGTGTTTTGAGATGTGGGAAGAAGGAAGTTGCTAAGAGAAGAGACTAATTTGAGCTCCTAAATGTCTCATTACTTGCTCATGCATATTCCTAGTCCAAGGTTGAGAAAGAAATCACTGCATATCCAGCCCTGACAGCAACTTAAAACCTGGATTCTATATGATTTCTATTTTTCTCAGTGAGGTGGCAGGAGATCATACAAGATTTTTAGGTCAGGGCTCTGTTACCTCAGCTGTGACTTGAACTGTACATGCACGTGTTGGGAAAGATGTTCCTGAATATGCTCATATTTTCAGTTACAGATGCACAGGAATAAGCAGGTTCTCTTATGTCCCTTATCCCTTCAGGACAAATGAGCACAGCTAAAAACAGTCAGAGCCTTGAGTGCAGCCATTTAGTAATTAGCATATCTGAAAGAATATGGTAAATAAAGAAAGAGAAAAGACATAACTTATTCCAAAGAAATAACATTCTTCATTTCCCTCCCACTTCCCCTTCAGCCATCCGCTTCATGGAACAAGTAAGTAAAAAATCGTGATCCAGAGGGTAATGGCTGGGTAAGAGACTCCTAGGTCCACTGCAGGCATGTTATGGTTCATACCACAGCTCTTGCTCAGCACTGAAGACCAAAACCTCATCTTTGTAATCTATGTCCTGGCTGTGGAGTTATCTGCTCTAGTTGTTCTGCACGTCTCTCTCCTCACAGCCTGCAACAGGCTTTTTAAGGTCTGAGACTACCAGAACATGGAATATTTATGGAGCCAGTCTATGCTGGTTGCGTTCTGCAGAACCTTGAATTAGAACCAAAAGGCTCTTCCTAATCTTAGGAGGGAAGTTTCCCTCTGCTTTGAGGATTACTCACTTCCTGGTACACTGAAGTTGAAGGATTAAGTAACTTTTCCCAAATATAGAATGTATCACACCCAATCACACACACACTGCTGGCTTCTTAAATGCAGCATCTGAGGAGGAAAATGAGATTACAAATTTTGGAGTATAATGAGATCAAGTTAATTTCACACCATTTCCCTGCCCTAGGCACAATCTATGTCATTAGAAAGGATTAATTTTTTGTTGCAATTTCAAATCTCATTATACCTTTTGTCACGAGAATGATTTATCAGAATTTCAATACTTAATGCTATACGTTCTGTAAAATATCATACTTTAAATAGTGTACTTTAACATAGTATCTTCATTTTACTTTTCCAGTATTCTGTATTTTCATTAGCTGGTATCCACTCACTCATGCCATACCACTCAGCACAGCTATAAATAGAAAGACCAGCCAACCAAATCACAAAATGTTGAAAAGGTCAAAGGAGTATACTACATTAGTGTAATTTAGAGAATACTTTTCACAAAGTATTAAAACTTTGATGCCTTATATATGTGACGATGAAAATAATGAAAATAGAAGGCATTGCAAAATGATCACATCATTACCAGAAATCACTGGGAGACTGAGGAATTGCAAACCTCTCAACATTATTATATTTATAGCCCAATAAAAATTCATGTTATTCTTTAGGTACTGTACCTCTTATGCTAAATTTCTGTGTCTCTCACCAGAAAGACAATGGTCTGTTCACTACTTCCTTTTATGTTTTTCAAATACAAATATTTAAGAAGATCTTAAGGAATATTCAGAAGTGTTTTTTAATCACAGCCCTCTTTTAACTAACTTGTAAAGAAATTTAGACAGAGGAAAAAAAGTATGAAAATCAAGCTAAGGATTATTATTACTGATTTCTTCCTCCCACCAAGAGAATAAGAGAATTCTGGCCTTGCTCTCAAAGTTTATGAAAGGGACCTGTTTGAGCTCAGTGGCTTGGTCATGCCATACTTGGTCATGCAAAAGTACTTTTAGAGTGGCTGCTAGCATAGCCTGTTCTGCAACGTACCCACCATCCTGTTGCCCCCACAGATGTCCATGTCCATATGGCAAAATGTATGTGTCCTGACAACTGCATGGTCCCCCAACCTCTTTCCCCACACCCCAGGATTCCTAAGAGATCAGGTACATACTGCAGAAACATCTGCAAATTAGCAGTTACCTCCCTAGGCCCAGGTTCAGTCAGTTGTCAGGTGTCTGGTGTGCTCCCTGCATCATTGAACCTGGTACCCAATGCTATCTGATGCTACAAAAGTCTCTGACTAAGCTAAAAGTCAGAATCTGTGCCAGGCCATCTCCAGGCATGCAGTTTTACACAAAGAACATGAAGTACAGCTGTGCTCTTCAAGACTAGAAAAGCTGTCCCAGAGAAAGTAGTCATGCCCCACATCACATCATACTCATGACTCTACAAGTTCATAGAGCAAAAGGAGAGAGGATATCAGCTAGGTTTTTGAGATAACTGCAGGAGAACTGGACTTAGTACACAGTCCATAGTGCACTCTCCAATATGCTTGAGACCACCCTGAACCCCTGAGCAAGTTCAGGTATCCACAATCCAACAGGCTGGGAAAGGTGTACTGAAAGTTGCCCTGCTTTCTCTCAGTACAGACAGTAGGCTAATCTGAGGCAAACGATCTACATAACATGTTTGATTAGATCCTGGTATCATAGAGTTCTGTATGTTTGGGGAGTAAATAATAATGACATTTCAGGGAACTTAATTCATGGAACTGTAATTAACCTAATGGATAACTGAGAATTAAGGTCAACTAATACGAAAACAACAATAATCAGGGACCTAATTTCTGTTCTATGAACGTCATTGTCTTCCATGAGAGTATATTCATTTCCAAGTGAGTAAGGGGTGATACCAGGATAACTCTTTTTGAGGGCTATTCATCATTTCCAGTTTGAAATGCCACTGTTGCTATAATGCATTGCAGAGTTTCCTAATGCTAGGCTGGAGCTGAACTGGCATCTCTGTTTCCCACTAAGTCCCTTTTAAGAGAACAGAGAGGCTGGAGTATATGCAGGTGGTATAGTATGGCTGAACAGCCACATTCACCCTCTGATGCTAGTTAGATGCTTATATAGCCATAGCTTCTGTTTTTCGTCCATGAGATTTGATGTTTGCTTTTGGGTTTGTTTTGGGTTTTTCCTCCCCAAGGGCGGTAGGGTGGGATGTAGGATGTGGGGGTGGTTTTGGGGACATTTGGGGGGAAGAGGGGGGATGTTACTGCATTGGGTTTTGGTCTGGTGCAGTTTGTGGGCTTTTTTAGAAAACCATCTGACAAGACTGTTCAAGGGCCTGCCTACATAAAAATAATGCCTTAGTAGAATCAATTGTAGTGGATGAGAACCTAACTGAGAATTGATCCCTGCTCATGACTGTGAGAAACATGAAAAAGTGTGTTTGATAAAGTGTGTTCGATAAAGTGTATATTTTTTATGATCATCTGTAGGTGAGGCTTTGAGCTTGGCTACAAAAGGGTCCTGCCTATATACTCTTATTTGTGTGGGTATGCAGGTTCTCATGCTCTCAAAGTTGGTCACACCTAGAGCATTGGTCATGTGCCCCAGTGTGGCCAAATGTGAAGACCATGGAATAGCTGCACACATATTTTTCCTGCCTTCTTTCCATAGATGATCATAACAAATACACACTTTATCGAACACACTTTAATAAAGACACACTTTTTCACGTTTCTTGGTCGTGAGCAGGGATCAACTCTGTTAGGTTCTCATCCACTACAACCATGAAGCCTCCTCCCTTGACAATCACACCTTTGATATAGATGCTATTATTTCAATAGCAAAATTGTGTACACTGCTAACCAGTTTACCGAGGAAATAATTATACTCGATGTTACACAATCTTCAGTCTAGCTAGGAAACTAAGGCTATACTCTTACAACTAATTAAATCTTATAGGTAAGATGAGCAAGTAATTTGCCAGGAGGGAGATTTAAAAAAACCAAAACCCACAAACCAGAAAAGAAAAAAAACAAAACCAAACCCAAAAAACCCCACAACACAAAAAACCAGCTGTATCTTTGTCAGCAAAGGTTACCCTGGAGAAAGTAAATGAGCGAGAAGTGAAGTAGTGCATCTCTTGGCTGATCTGTGCCTCCTTGCCCTGGTTTTGCTGGGACAGAATTCTAAAATAATTTTTCTGTTCAGAAAAGCTGTAGTTTTGAGAAACTGCAGAGTCTGATTCCGTGAGAACAAAAGAGATGAGATGCTCTGGTGTGCAGGTTGCCGTAGTGACCAAGGTCCAGGGTTGTTTTGAGCCATGCAGGTGCAGTGGGCCAGAAGGGACGAAGCCCAGGGCAGCTGACCCAAGCTGGCCAACCAAAGTATTCCATACCATAAATGTCACCCTCACTGTAAATTGAGAAGTTGTGAGGTTCCGGGAGGGCTTCTGCCACGGCTGCTTTCCCGAATGGGTCCTGCCTGGCTTGCCAGTCATCCCACGCCTGAGGCTGCTCCTCCGCTTCCTGAGATCACTGCTGGAGCTGTGCTCACAGTGCTGGCACTCAGCCCTCACTGCTAGAAGCACTCAGCTCGCGACTGCTGTCTGAAGCTGAGTATAACTTTGTATCTTGTGTTAGCATTGGGGGTAATATTAAAACATTACTATTATTCTATTAAATCTGTTTTCATTGCAACCCATGGGTCTCCTTTCCTTTTCCCAATTCCCCCTCCTGAGTGGGCTCAGGTGATAGAGCAACTGTCTAGCCCACGACACTCCTGCAGACTCCCACCCCAAGCTGGTGCCCTGGCACCATGCTGGCAAGGCTCTGGGCCCTCTAGCAGAGCAGGTGGCTGTGGGTGGCATGCTCCACTGTCCTCCTACTACCAACAGACCTGCTGGTACTGGGGGCGTAGAAAGTGAGCTCCACCTGAATAAATGGAACCCCTTCACTTTTGGGATGATGGCTGGAGGGATGGAGAAAATGCCTTATGGAATATTCATTTGAATTTTATAACATATGGAAATTGGTCTGCAAGAAAAGTGTGAAATATTTAGAGACAGTCAGAAAAGCTGTCATTAAAATTTATTCTGGCTATGTCTAAACATGGAAAAGGACAACAGAAACCAATGTTAACTTAAGAAAAATGTAAAGAGAACTGACTATGCAACAAGCAGAAGGCTTATTTCTTTTTAAATATAAACAATCTGATGAGGAAGAAGAAAGGCAGACCTATAAAAATAAGCCAAAGCAAGTAAAAAATAATGAGGATAAAAAATTAGTAATACTCTGCATCAGTTTAGAGATTTTTTTCTTGCACAGCAGTGTCCAAATATAACTTTCTTAAGGGAGAAACCAGACAAAATATTTTTGTTCCAAAATATCACAGTGGAGAATGCTATAAAAGGAAGGTGCACTGGGGGAAGGGGATAACCTTTAGCTATGAAGAAGCTTTTTAGCTTGGGAGACTAATCTTTCTAGCATCCTTACACAGTCAGTGTGAAGAGACGCTAAACTCCACAGAGGGATTCAATACCCATAAACACAGACTATAACAAATCACAAAACACGGGTCATTTTCTTTGAGCTGTGACTATTTGGAAGCCTGGGCTGAATTACAGATGAAACAAATGTTGCTGCTTTCAGGGAAAGTTTAGGAAATGGGTGTGAGGACACAGCACCCTAGTTTGACCCTTCTCCCTTTTTTCTGTTCATTAAGTGCAGCATTGTGCATTAAAACCCTGCCTTCCCACTCGTTCTCTTTGTGCTTTTTTTCTTCCCCTCAGCTCTATAATGTTTCTTTCCACTCCAATGCCATGGGCAGTCACAGGCAGAGGGAAGTCCCAGGCTGCATGCTTGCAGAAGTTCAGAGCACCTCCTGCTTAGCCCACAGATTTTCTTACCCACTTCTATTTTCTACTGGTGGAGAGGTCCCGTCTGTAGGGAGCAACCCTTTATCCAGAACAATAACTCCTTTATACTTGCAACTGAAGTGCCCTTTATGCAGCACATCTCTAAAACCATGGCAGAAATTTTGTTCCCAGGGAACTTGTAAAAAAACCATATTATAAAGACAATGGAAAAAATTAGTGTGGAGACATACAAACAAAATATTTGAAATACCAAGATTAGCAATGACTATAATCAAGGATAAGGACAGATATAGAGAATGGAATGCTTCTAATTCGAACAACATAGCATTTACCTGCTTTCCACAGGTGCCAAATAGGCAAGATTATCTAGATTTTCAAATGAGTTTATCAATGAACTGAGTAGGTTGAGTAGGCTGAGTAGGCTGAGTAGGTTGACAGAAAAAGCAATATAAGATATTGAATGTATAGCATACCTACTGTAGAAACACGACAGAGAATGCTGTTATTCCTGTATAAAGTTGCTGAATCTAACAGTATAAATTTAATGCAAAGCCTGAGTTACCTTTCCACAATTGTACTTTGAAGAAGCAGAGCAACCTAAATTGCTCCTTTAAAAAGGAGTTGCATTTTAAAATTATGTATGTATATAAATTCCAGAAAAATCATAGGCTTTTTCTATTTTCTTTTCTTCCCACACTGTATCTGAGAATACCAATTTCTCCTCCCTTTGTTTCCCTTTTCTTTTCTGGACTCTGACAGAGCTTCAGTTTGGCTTAGGAGACCAAATCATTGCATTTTACTCACTCTAAGTCTATTACATAATAACTTTTCATTGTGCAACTACTTAGAAACAACTAAACAGAAAAATCAGTATGTTTATGCTCATATACCCAGAAGGATATAAGCAATCCTTTACTTAACTTACATCTATGAATTTCAGCCGATACTTCATTTTCAGATCCAAAATTTCAAATTCACTGGTTACTCATAATCCTTTCTAACAGAAGACAGGGACCTCATTGCATGCTGTATTTTGCTACCTGCTACAATATGCAATTTCTGTAAATGACTGCAAGCAGTGTGCAAACCACAGTTCATTTTTGAAAGAATTTTTTCAATAAAATTAAAATATTGTTTACAAATTTCTGAAAAAAATAAATTGAAGAATTTGATTTAATAATATATGGACTTGCCAATATTTGCCAGTTTTTAGGGGTTTCTGAAAAAAATAAGAAAAGCAGAAATATTCATTGAATAATAGGTGCTTTGTAGTGTGTTACGTCAGTGTCTCAAATTTCCCTGACTCATAGTAAAGAAAGCACACTCAGTGCTGAAGAAATGTGGTATTACTTGTGCTGCATTGCACACATGATGAAGTGCTGTCCTGAGTTAGGCTACTGTATGACATAGAAGCTAAATGTAGCTGACAAAGCAGGAAGACACCAAATTTGTATAAATAACACAGCACATTAGTATAGCAAAGTGTGGACAAAACCAAACATATTCCAGGCTAGAGCTGACAAAGGAGAAAATAGAAAAAATACAGGACAGGGTTAAAATACAAGTGAAACTCTTCATGGCTAAGGCAAATGCACCCAAGGATCATTACTATCACTTTTTAATTTGTTTATACAGGGAATATATTTAAATAATTTCATGTCATTTTCCTCCCATCCTTCCCATCACTCCCTTCCTCCTCTTGTTAGCTTTCTAGCATACCTTTTGTTTCTTAAGGTTAATTACAAGACATCTTCCTACATGCATGAATAAGGCCATAGTGAATACAGCACACTAAAAGATGAAGCAATAATCTGTTTCCTATAAATGTCTCAACCAGCTGCCACCAGGAAGGGAAAAGAGAGAGCAATTTTACTTTACAAGTAAGGGTTCCTGGCAAGATGAAATAATTTTCATAGAATCATAGAGTGGTTTGGGATGGAAGGGATCTTAAAGATCATTTAGTTCCAACCTCCCTGCCATGGGCAGGGACACCACCCAGTAGACCAGGTTGCTCAAAGTCCCATCCAACTTGGCCTTGAACACTTCCAGGGAGGGAGCAGCCATAACCTCCCTGGGCAACCTATGCCTGTATCTCACCACCCTCACCATAAAGAATTTCTTCCTAATATCCAATCTAAATATACCCTCTTTCAGTTTGAACCCATTCCCCCTTGTCCTTTCACTACGTGCCCTTGTAAAAAGTTCATCTCCATCTTTCCTGGAGGGCTCTTTCAGGTACTGGAATGCTGCTGTAAGGTCTCCCTGGAGCCTTCTCTTCTCCAGGCTGAGCAACCCCAACTCTTTCAGCTTGTCTTCATAGGAGAGGTGCTCCAGCCCCCTGACCATTGTTGTGACCCTCCTCTGGTCTCGTTCCAAGAGCTCTATGTCCTTCTTATGTTGGGGACTCTAGAACTGGACACAGTACTCCAGGTGGGGTCTCACAAGAGCAGAGTAGAGGGAGAGAATCACCTCCCTTGACCTGCTGGCTACACTTCTTTTCATACAGCCTAGAATACTGTTGGCTTTGAGCCACAAGTGCACACTGCCAGCTCATGTTGAGTTTCTCACCAACCAACACCCCCAAGTTCTTTTCCTCAGGGCTGTTCTCAATACACTTTTCACCTAGCCTGTATCTATGCTTGGGATTGCCCCAGCCCAGGTGCAGGACATTGCACCTGGCCTTGTTGAACTCCATGTGGTTTGCATGGGCCCACCTCTCCAGCCAGTCAAGGTTCCTCTGGATGCCATGCCTTCTCTCCAGCGTGTCATCTGCACCACAGAGCTTGGTATTGTTGACAAACTTGTTGAGGGTACACCCGATCCCACCATCCATGTCACCGACAAAGATATTAAAGAGCATTGGTCCCAGTACCAAGCCCTGAGGAATGCCACTTGCCACTGACCTCCACTTGGACATTGTGCCATTGATCACAACTCTCTGAGCCAATTTCTTATCTCATCTAGCCAATTTCTTATCCACCAAGTTGTCCATCCATCAGATCCATGCCTCTCTAATTTAGAGACAAGGATGTTGTGGGGGACAGCATCAAATGTTTTGCACAGGTCCAGATAGATGACATCAGTTGCTCTGCCCTTATCCACCAGCTGTGGAACTCCTTCATAGAAGGCCACCAAATTTATCAGGCATGACTTGCCTCTAGTTGTGTCGGTTGTCACCAATCACCTACTTGTTTTCTATGTGCCTTAGCATAGTTTCCAGCAGGATCTGCTCCATGATCTTACCAGGCATAGAGGTGAGACTGACTGGCCTGTAGTTCTGTGGGTCTTCTTTCTTTCCCTTTTTAATAATGGGGATTATGTTTCCCCTTTTCCAGTCAGTGGGAACTTCACTGGACTGCCAAATCTTCTCAAATATAATGGATAGTGACTTAGCAGCTTCATCTGACAGTTCCCTCAGGACCCAAGGGTGTATCCTGTCAGGTCTCATGGACTTGCTCACATTCAAGTTCCTTAGATAGTCTTGAACCTGATCTACCTGTACCTTTTCTGTTTCTTTAGGTTAAATATACTTGTTATTTACATGAAATCCATCTGTTACTACATCTCCCATGCCCAATAGGACCATACAGTTAAAACACATTAAAAACTCATTAATGTGTCTTTCCATACCGTGACGTGTTAATAGTGCAAAAAGCTATTAGGATCAGGCATACACAATAGATTAACTGCTGGGTCAGCATGGACATATACCACACCATAATTCATAAAAGAATACCACAAACATATAGAAACACAAGTAGACATAAAAAAAAGATCAATATTTAACTCTAGTTTTTAGCCCTTCCCAAATTTTTTGCCCTTTCAGGAACTAAATTCTTTGGAGATAGCAACAGCAAGCTGAGTTAAATAAAAATACCTGCAAGACAGTGGCCCATTTTTTCAAGTAACTGAAAGGGAGACAGAACCACCCAGAGGAGCAGACATATTCAATGCACAAGCAAAACCTGGTTTTGCCTGTAAAAATTAGCTAGTTGCCAAAGTCAACTATGTTCTCATTAGCACAATTGTCTACTTGAGCGCATATGTAGAAGGTTATAGTGCATGACTGTCATGCACTTGGTGGGAAATATCTCATTAGTTCAAGTTTTTTTAATATTCCAAAGCAAAAAGAATAAGAATGTTTAAAAAAATCTGACCTCATCTGCCCCACTCAAACGATCTTCCATATGGTGAGATTTTGTGTTATTTGGCCTTTGTTCCAGTGAGACTCAAGTTTTGGGAAGAAGAATCACACTGTCCATGTAGAAGAATGAAAAATAGAGAGCAATGTTAGGAGCTTGGTAATAATATGTTCAGATATATTTCCTTTTAATGGCATATACCTACCATCTCTACTAGTCATACACGCATCTTAGTAGGGAAGTGAGAAGTCTTTTTGATGAGATGAGAGGTTCCTTTGCAAGGAATGCTTTTTTTATTGGATCCCTGTTACTTCATGTTTAACTGCACATCTTGTAGCTGTTCACCCTCTGAACTGTAAGATATTGCAGACCATAGCTGACATATTCTACATGAAGGAAATTCTTAAAATCAGCTGGCCAACATATAAAGCATCAAGCATTAACTGAGCCATTTCAGGTCTGGGCAGGCAACTGGACAGTGAAGAGAAGGTATGAAAAAATCCAGGATGCTCCTATTCCTACTGCTACTGCTACAATTAAAGTTATATTTTAAAGTTTGCATACTTTCTGTGCTTTTAACTGTCTCCTTCAACTGAACTACAACACTACTGAAAATTCCCCCTGACATCCCAGCCCCAGCCTGTGCCTACCATGGCAGCTCTAACTCAGTCCTCCTTTACTGCTGACTACAGAATTATTCTCCCAGCACTGCCACTCCTTGCAGATGTCTTTGTTTCACTTGAACATTCCTTAGCATTTGCCAGCATTTTCCCCTAGCTAAACTCCTATTAAACACACTTTACTTCTCTAAGCCTCGTGAGCTATTGCTCTAAATGCATCCCTTCAAAAGGAAAAAATCTCCACCTACCTTTAATATGTGTATCAATAAAGGGAGGATTAGAAATCAGCAGTCATAGACTCTGTTGAACAAACTTCTTTTGCCTCAGTTTATTCAACCTTAGAATGGATATATCTACTACTATATCTCGAGGAATAGTTAAGAAGCTTAATGTTACTAATTCTGTACTACAGATTCTGACTTGCTACAGGGAATATATAGACATTTCCATTCAAAGCCAATATATATTTCTAAGATTTGTAGTTTATGGTTTGTAGTCATTAGGACAATATTATTTGCAAGGTTAATACCCAGTCCTATGGAGTGGAAAGCAGTATCCACATTATAGTCAAGATTATGTTTTTATTTGCTAGTTATTCCTTGTAAGTCTGTAGCATTTCTTTTATTGTATATTATTAATAAATACTTACAGCCAGTAAGTTCACATAAATTTATTTAGAAACCTATTGTTTTAAAGAATTTCCCCAAAACAAAAGCAATTTTTTTTATATATATAAAATACATAGGGCAGAATCTTTTTCATATAACTGCTTTAGCAAGGTTTTTTCCTTAGGTCTGTATATTATGGAAAATCTTTCAGGAGAAAGTTAAAAACAAACAAAAAACAAAGGGAATAATCAATAATCCCTATAAGTACACAGGACGTCTTAACATAAACCCAAGAAATACTATTTCTAAAATTACATACCTGAAGAGTCTTTATTTCAAAAAAATTATAAAGAACTTTCAAGTTTGATTCTGCAGGCTGTATTTACTGTAACATTAACAAGTGATAATTTCTTCTGTCTCTCTAATGGAAAAAGGACTACATTTAGCTGTACTTTAAATCTTTTATAAGAATTATTCTGATCTGTACATGGGATGCCTGTCAGCCATTTCCAGGACTAACTGGACTAAAGTATGGTACAACCTAATTTTTCAGCATACGCCACAGAGTTTTGAGATTCCTAAACACTTCAGTCTTTTTCAGAGTTTTGTTGTTTTCTCTTAGCTACTTCTTTATTGTACCCATCTGCCAGAAGGGGGAGAAAATGTGATATGAAGTACAGAAATGTAATACAACACATCTCTCATCTGCACTACTAAAATAAATATGATGCGGTTTCAACCATTTCTTTTCTAGGACAGGGTACATTCATTGTCAGTTCCCTAGACTACAAGTAATCTGATTAATTGCTGGAGTTTTTTTTCCCCCCTCCAGTCTTTCTCTCTCCTCTCCCCTTTTGCCTTTCATTCCATGCAGGCTGAATCTTTATGAGGTGTATAAATAGTTGAAGAGTTATGCAGAAGGCTTTATTATGAAACTAGAAATCATTTCATTGACATTAATGGGGAAGTCTGTCTTTTGGAGGGCTCCACATTTCTAGATACCATTTCCTGTTCTCAAGGTCCCCTAATGCAATGAACCAAGGAATGGGTTCAAGGATAGGAATTGCTTTACCTCTCTTATGCTTCAGATACATGTGTATATGAGATGGGCTGCCGAAGAGCTACATTTTTTAAAAATACTAGAGGTTAGTCTTCCATATAGACTGGCTTCTGTTTTATTTAACTATTTCATAAGCTTAATGGCACACATGCAGTTATTTTAATCAGAGATGTCCACGTTTCCCCCCAAAACTCCATACAAACACACACATACACATAAACCTATGCAATATGCACTATAATAAAGTGCTTTTTCATTCCTTCTTTAGGCATAAAACCTGTCAGTTGTAACAGAGACAAAGGGCAGACAGCTCTTGCTGCCATCTCATTGCCTCTTAACTTCTGGCACTGGGAGGCTTGGCTGGCTAAGTCAGGTGTTTGGTCCTCTCTGCATGGATCCTCACACTCCAGCTGAGGACACAAATTATGACTGACAAGTTAAATGCTCTCTGTTCAGGATCCCCATCTCCATCTACTGCCTGGAGCAAGGTATCATGCACCACCTGCTTTAAATAAGGGGCTGTGGCTGCATCAGTACAGTCACAGTGTAGATCTCCTAGGCATAAATTACTTTCTTATTGCTCTCATATTCCTAAGGCAGTCTGCCCTCTAGGTCACTCTGTTCTTTCCAGCTGTAGCATGTTACATACACAGATGATCATGGACCTAACAGCAAGTGATGGCAGTGCTAAATCATCAGACCTTCTAGCTGTCTACAGGTGCCCAGGAATCATCTGGTGTTTGGAGAATTTCTGTTCCAAGGTTGAATTAAACCAAGCCATGGAGGTGTGAATGACAACCAAAAAAACATTAGACACTCACTGTATCAAACACTCTGATTGATAAGACACTCACCAGAAGTGGGATAAACCCTGCGTATCCTTGCTCTTCCAGCAATTAGAGGTTAGGCTCCAAGTCTTCTGTACAACAGACTTCAGTTCCTGTTGCTGCAGGACTGGCTTCTCTGAAAAAGGAATTGGGACAAACCCCTCTCTTCCCATTTATGTCTCCCTAGGTTAAAAGGGTCATCAGAAACTTTAAGGAGAGCAGTTTCAGAAGGCAGAGAATGTCTTGAGTAGGGCTGCAAAGAGGAAACAAGAGGCAGCAGTTCAAATAATAGTACAGTGCAGGGGAGAAAAACTCTATGGTGGTATATAGAGAAGCAGAGGAGTCCAAGATTTAATATTTGTATAATGATGGCCCTGTACACAAAGAACCCTCAAAGGATGATCTTGCTTTAAATTTTGTGTGACCCGGGGGAGTGATCAGCCTCTCTCATTTAGCACAGGATGCTCCCCTGCAGAGACCCTTGTGAAGGCAAGGACTCCTGCTCTAGTTAGCAAGGTAACAAGGCAAACTTCATTAACTGATAACAGTCCTTTGTTCAAGGAGCCATGCTGTCTGAATGGTGACCTTTTTCCTTATTACCTGTGAAATGCATATTAAAGTTGACACCCCTGCATATGCTAGCAAAGATTATAGCAAACATGCTATACATGTATGACTATAGTACTTGTATCTCTACCCAAATCATACTACATGTCACCTGAGGGTGAGAACTTTGTAGCTTTGGGGATAAAAGACAGAGAAAAGGACCATTAAGTGGGAGAGAAGAACCAAAATTCAGACAAACCAGTCGATGGGCTGCATTCTCTTCCTTCCCCCCCAGGTAGGGACACCTCTCTGGGTAAGTGCTGCAACTTTCACATTCTGGGTGGAAGTATCCCCGGGTTTTATTATTACTATTATTGCTAGCAGTATTAACATCAATTAGTAGTACTTGTGCAGTCAGTGTATTTATCAACGGCAATTCTGAACTTGTTATATCTGTCACCTTAATAAACTATTTCTTACCACTTTGTGCATCTGTTTCAGTGCAAGCCCTTTGTGAGACTCTGAAACAGGCAAACATTGACTCTGACAGGTACACACGCACATGTAACCCTTTAGATATAAACCACTGATCAAGCCTGGAACTAGGACTAAATCAAGCCACACCTAGAGTCCTCTCTGAGGAGTTTAGAAAGCAAAGGGGTCCAGTCTGAAACTCATGACTCCACAGGAGGGCTTTCCCCAGCCACATCACAGAGGCTTTTACCTCCCTTTTTACACAACACTATGATAAATCAAGATTGCTGCCATCAAAGGCCATTGAAACTGTGCAGGTACCACCTTCACAGGGAGACTGGCAGAGGGAAAGGTTATTCATAATATCAGGGATTGTTATTGAGGCATAGCAACAGCAGCAACATCCTGAACACTCAGTCAAGGGAAAAGTGGGCCATAATAGATTACAGAATCACAGAATCACAGAATCCTGGGGGTTGGAAGGGACCTCGAAAGATCACCCAGTCCAACCCCCCTGCCAGAGCAGGGTCACCTAGAGTCCATCACACAGGAATGCATCCAGGTGGGGTTTGAATGTCTCCAGCCAAGGAGACTCCACAACCTCTCTGGGCAGCCTGGTCCAGTGCTCTGGCACTCTCACAGTGAAAAAGTTTCTCCTTACATTCACATGGAACCTCCTATGTTCCAGTTTAAAACCATTGCCCCTTGTCCTATCATTGGTCAGCACTGTAAAAAGCTTGGCTCCATTATCCTGACCCTCACCCTTTACATATTTGTAACCATGGATGAGGTCACCCCTCAGTCTCCTTTTCTCCAAGCTAAAGA